>JAMKYM010000163.1:0-61858 GCA_026541065.1 Canavalia ensiformis | reverse complement strand
TGTTCTCATTTTGGCGCCAACATAATGGCGATGACAGCTTTAACATACAAAGCTTCATGTGGTGCCATCCCTATGCTAGTATGGTAACTGCATTGTAAGCAAATTTATCAAAAAGTATTTACAACCTGCTCTTCTAGGTCGATCTAAAATACAAGCTCAAGCATATCTTCCAAGGTTTGAATAGTCCTTCTGGGACCATCCTGCTTGAGGGTGATATGCAGTACTTGGTTTAACTCTGTTCCAAATGACTCTCAGAGCTTTCCAAAATTGAGGTAAATCTAGTGGACCTCTATCGATACTGTGACGATGGTGTCTACGCAACCTCACAATCTCCTTAATGTATATTTGCATAACGTCAAGGAATAAGTTACCTTAATGGGTAAAACGAGAAGATTTGGTCGCTTCATCTACTACACCCAATCAGGTCTAACTTTTCCACGAAGCTTTCAGCAATCCTACTATAAAATCCATTAAAATTCCTCGCCATTTCCACTGCATGTCTAAAGGGTTATAGTAGTCCTCGATGGCTTTTGGTGTTCTATCTTTTAACTTTTTGGCAAACTAAACATTTATTAACAAATTCAAATTTTTCACATCTTTCTTTATTCCGACCACCAAAATCGTTTTTCAAGTCTTGCACATCTTAATGTGTTCCAAAGGTATAGTAAACGGGTTTTATGGGCTTCTTCTAGAATCCTTTTCGTAAATCTTCTACTTCCAGCACAG
Organism: Canavalia ensiformis; assembly: GCA_026541065.1. Taxonomy (NCBI): domain Eukaryota; kingdom Viridiplantae; phylum Streptophyta; class Magnoliopsida; order Fabales; family Fabaceae; genus Canavalia; species Canavalia ensiformis. The sequence continues at coordinate 61,132 of JAMKYM010000163.1, read as the reverse complement.
ATTCGGCCCCTGTGACATCTCCCGGCCAAACCATCTTGCTCTAGAACTATTTTTCCCTACTTCACCTTCCATCATCAGAAATCCATTTCTTAAATTTCATCTTCTATTCTTCCGAGCTTGCTTACTTCATTTTTGAAATCACTACTCACTTGTAGACTAATCTGATGCTACCTTCCTCAGATTCATCCCTAAATTCATGTCTCTAAATTTTCCTTATCAACTCCATTTCGCTTTTACCATTAACCAAGAGACATGCAAAGACTTTCTTTACTTAATGCATCGAATACCTACCACATCGCCTTTCCAGGGTAATTCAATCCAAAATCGTAATCCTTCAGAAATTCCATCCACCTTCTTGCTCCTTATGTTTAACTCCTTCTGATCAAACAAATATTTCAAACTCTATGATCGTAAAATACTAAATCTCACTCCATAGAGGTAATGTCTCCAAATCTTGAGCAAAAATACTATTGCCGGAAGTAGTTCTAGGTCGTGGGTAATCGTCTCATGCGCTTTCAATCGTCTAGAAGATATGCCACTATTTTTTTTTCTAGCATGAGCACACAACCTAGTCCTCTTCCCGAGGCATCATAATACACTTCAAACGTACCATTCTGCCCTGGGCAAAGACTAGCACCGGGGTTCTCGTTAATCTTTCTCGAGTTTTTGAAAACTCTTCTCACACTCCGGAGTCCAAAGAAAAGGGCTATTCTTTCTTGTAAGTTTCGTTAAAGGTAGGGCTATCTGGGAAAATCCCTGGATAAACCTACGATAGTAACCTGCTAGTCCTAGGAAACTCTGAATCTCTGTCACAGAAGTCGGTCTCTCCCACTTCGTGATGGCTTCTATTTTACTAGGATCTACAAACACTCCTCCTTGTGACACCACATGACCTAGAAACTTCACTTCCTCACTCCAAAATTCACATTTAGACAATTTTGCATACAACTCCTTACTCTTAAGGATTTCTAACACAATCCTAAGATGTTCCTCATGTTCCTCTCTGGTTCGGGACTAAACCAAGATATCATCAATGAACGCAGGAAAGTGCATCCGTAAGTGTTGAAAAGGATATTTGACACCCTTAGTATCATTCCCACATAGCCTAATTCAACAATCTTTAAACCTAAAATAATGTCCTTTGTCCATTGCAACAATCCTTAAACCTTAAATGATGTCCTTTGTCTTAGCGCTATGATCTTTCTTTGCTTGGCTTCTCTTCTCAAACTTTGAGCTATTTTCTCTATCTTTGGATTGAGCTCCGATTGAGGAGATCGAAGGTGGGTTTGCTTACACAAACAAAAATAAAATACAAGCACATAACAATAATGATTTTACTATTAAATGTTATTAATAAAATTTATACACGTCTTAACCAATCAGGATTCAACCTTCTAAGATCGTTGGAAAATACTTCCTCAAAAGGGTCTCAGAAACCTGTTGTGCGTTTACTGTGGCACAAAGTTTGATCCCTGGGAAAGTGCATCCGTTGGTGTTGAAAAGGGTATTTTGACATCCTTAGTATGGTTCCCACATAGCCTATTTCAACAATATTTAAACCTTAAATAATGACCTTGGTCTATTTCAACAATCCTTAAACATTAAATGATGTCCTTTGTCTTTGCGCTCTAATCTTTCTTGACTTGGTTTCTCTTCTCAAACTTTGAGCTATTTTCTTTATCTTAGGATTGAACTCCGATTGAGGAGATCGAGAGTGGGTTCGCCTAAAAAAATTAAAAAAACAATACAAGGATAAAACAATAATGATTTTATTATTAAATGTTATTAATAAAATTTATACATGTCTTAAGCAATTAGGATTCAACCTTCTAAGATCGTTGGAAAATAGTTCCTCAGAAAGGTCTAGAAACCTGTTGTGCGTTTCTTGTGCGCACAAATATTTATCCACAGGAAAGTGCATCCGTTGGAGTTGACAAGGGTATTTGACACCCTTAATATCGTTCCGACATAGCCTATTTCAACAATCTTTAAACCTTAAATAATATCCATTTTCTATTTCAACAATCCTTAATCCCTAAATGATGTGTCCTTTGTCTTTGCGCTATAATCTTTCTTGCCTTGATTTCTCTTCTCAAATTTGAGCTAGTTTCTTTATCTTAGGATTTAACACCGATTTAGGAGATCGATAGTGGGTTCGCCTAAACAAACTAAAAAAATAATACAAGGATATAACAATAATAATTTTATTTTTAAATATTTTAAATTAAATTTATACACATCTTAAGCAATAAGGATTCCAACTTCTAAGATCGTTGGAAAATAGTCCCTCGGAAAGGTGTCAAAAACCTGTGATGCGTTTACTGTGCGCACAAAGTTTGATCCATGGGAAAGTGCATTTGTTGGTGTTGAAGGGGTATTTGAAACACTTAGTATCGTTCCCACATAGCCTATTTCATCATTCTTTAAACCATAAATAATATCCTTTGTCTATTTCAATAATCCTTAAACCTTAAATGATGTCCTTTGTCCTTGCGCTATAATCTTTCTTGCCTTCATTTCTCTTCTCAATCTTTGAGCTATTTTCACTATCTTAGATTGAACTCCCGATTGAGGAGGTCGAGACTAGGTTCGCCTAAAAAAATTAAAAAAAAATTACAAGGATATAACAATAATGATTTTATTATCAAATGTTTTTAATAAAATTTATACACGTCTGAATCAATCAAGATTTAAAAATCTAAGATCGTTGGAAAATAGTTCCTCGAAAAGGTGTCAAAAACCTATGTTGGCATATGCATTATGCGCACAAAGTTTTATCCGTAGAGAGCAGACCATTGCTAGTGTTGAAAAGGGTATTTCGAACCCTTAGTATCATTCCCACAAAGCCTATTTGAATAATCTTTAAACCTTAAATAATGTCCTTGGTCTATTTTAACAATCCTTAAACCTTAAATGATGTCCTTTGTCTTGGCACTATAATCTTTCTTGCCTTGGTTTCTCTTCTCAAATGTTGAGCTATTTTCTCTATCTTAGGATTCAACTCCGATTGAGGAGATTGAGATTGGGTTCGTCTAAACAAATTAAAAAAACAATACAATGATATAACAATAATGATATTATTTTTAAATGTTTTTAATAAAATTTATACAAATCTTAAGCAATCTAGATTGAACCTTCTAAGATCGTTGGAAAATAGTCCCTCGGAAAGGTGTCAACAACCTATTGTGCGCACAAAGTTTTAACCACGGCAAAGTGCATCAGTTTGTTTTGAAAAGGGTATTTGAATCCCTTAGTATCGTTCCCACAAAGCCTACTTCAACTATCTTTAAATCTTAAATAATGTCCTTTGTCTATTTCAACAATCCTTAAACCTTAAATGATGTCTTTTGTCTTTGTGTGATAATCTTTCTTGCCTTGGTTTCTTTTCTCCAACTTTGAGCAATTTTCTTTATCTTAGGATTGAACTCCGATTGAGGAGATCGAGACTGGGTTCGCCTAAACAAATTAAAAAAACAATACAATGATATAACAATAATGATTTTATTATTAAATGTTTCTAATAAAATTTATACACATCTTAAGCAATCAAGATTGAACCTTCTAAGATCGTTGGAAAATAGTCCCTCGGAAAGGTGTCAAAAACATGTTTCGTAAGGCGATCGTGCGCACAAAGTTTTAGCCACTCGCCAGCACTCTTTTTTGTGTTGGAAAGGGTATTTGACACCCTTAGTATCGTTCCCACATAGCCTATTTCAACTATCTTTAAACCTTAAATAATGTCCTTTTTCTATTTCAACAATCCTTAAACCTTAAATGATGTCCTTTGTCTTTGCACTATAATCTTTCTTGCCTTGGTTTCTCTTTTCAAACTTTGAGTTATTTTCTCTATCTTAGGATTCAACTCCGATTGAGGAGATCGAGATTGGGTTCGCCTAAACAAATTAAAAAAAAATTACAAGGATATAATAATAATGTGGTTTTTAAATGTTTTAATAAATTTATATACATCTTAAGCAATCAAGATTAAATCTTCTAAGATCATGGAAAATACTCAGAAGGTGTTTCTAAAACTGTTGTGCGTTTATCAGTGGGCAAGACAAAGTAACCACTAAGAAAGCTGCATCCGTTTTCATAAGGAAAAGTATTTGACACCCTTGGTATCTTTCCATATAGCCTATTTCAACAATCTTAATCCTTAAATAATGTCCTCTCGTCTATTTCAACAATCCTTAAACCTTAAATGATGTCCTTTTGTCTTTGCGCTATAATTTTTCTTGCCTTGGTTTCTCTTCTCTCAAACTTTGAGCCATTTTCTTTATCTAGGATCAACCCATCAGGAGATCGAGCCGGGTTCGCCTAAACAAACAAAAATAAAATACAAGGATATGCGCAATAATAATGATTTTATTATTAAATGTTATTAATAAAATTTATACACATCTTAAGCAATCAAGATTCAAACCATCTAAGATCGTTGGAAAATAGTTCCTGAAGGTCTCAAAAACCCGCTTTCAGACGTTTCCTCAGGCGCACAAATATTTATCCACGGAAAAGTGCATCCGTTGTTGTTGAAAAGGGTATTTGACACCCTTAGTATCGTTCGCGCATAGCCTATTTCAACAATCTTTAAACCGTAAATAAAGTCCTTTGTCTAGTTCAATAACCTTAAACATTAAATGACGTCCTTTGTCTTTGCGCTATAATCTTTTCGGCCTTGGTTTCTCTTCTCAAACTTTGAGCTATTTTCTCTATCTTTGGCTTGAACTCCGATTGAGGAGATCGAGAGTGGGTTTGCCTAAACAAATTAAAAAAAATACACGGATATAATAATAATGATCTTATTTTTAAATTTTTTTATAAAATTTATACACGTCTTAAGCAATCAAGATTTAACCTTATAAGTTCATTGGAAAATAGTCCCTCAGAAAGGTGTCAAAAACCTGTTGTGCGTTTAGTGTGTGTAAACACCCAATTATGTCTGAGGCCCCCAATCAGAAAATTAATCTAGAAACCAATACTAATTTAAATAAGAAACATATAAAAATAACAAAAAAGAACAATACACAAAATTATAAAAAAAAAAAAAAGAGAAAGGGAAAAGATACAACAAAACAAAAAACAGAAAATAATAAAAACAAAAAAAAGAAGAGAGAAAATAAATAAAGAAAATAAAAACAAAATCTGAATTTTTTAAGAAATAATAAAAAAAATAGGAGAATTAACACAAAAAAAACAATAACACAAAAAATCAGAAAAGAGATTTTTGGAAAAATAAAATACAAATAAAAAAATAGAAATTGAAAAATAACTAAAAAGTAGATAAATAATATAAAAAATAAAATAATAAAATAATAAAAAATATATACAAGATAAATCTGGAAAAAAAAATCTAAAGTAAAATTTAACCCAAAAAAATGAATAAGAAAATCTGGAAAATAAATAAAAAATTATGGAAATTAAAAACTTTAAAAATAATAATAGTAGTAATAAATAAAATAAAAGAAAAAATGAAAAAACAGAATTAAAGAAAGAAAAGAAAAAAACAAAAAAATAATGAAACAAAACAAAAAAAAAGCATAAAACGAATTTCTTAACAGAATTAACAGAAAAAACTAATTACTAAAACAAAAAAAATAGCAGAAGGAAAGGAGGGTGAAAAAGGATATACAGGGAAGGGGGGAAGGTTTTCTGTTCTTCAGCTCGGGGGCTTCAGGAGAAGGACTGGATTTTCGTGGAAAATTTCAAGAACGCGATTCTCAGCAATATCGGTGGCTTTGGCTGGAGTTTTCTTAGTTTTTTTAATGTTCAAGTGACTCGAATCGAGGGGGGTTTCTCAGCCTTTCAAGATTGCCTTAGGAGGTTTCTTCTCAGGGATTGCTCTGTTCTTCCAGTGTTCTTCCACCTGTGGAAGACGATCCTGTCTCGATTCTACTTCCTTGACTTGTTTCTTGCTTGACGGCATTCGACTGCTATTCACCTTCTCCTAGCGTTTCCAGCCACTGCCGTCTTGTGGTTTCATCACCCCAAGTATCTTTGTCAGATACAAGGTCTAGAGGAAGAGGTCTTACGCTTCTCGAACTTAAACAACCCAAGTTAGTACTCTCTGCAAAATCCTTTGGTGAATGCATTTGAAATCATTATAGTTTTTCTCTCATGAGTGGATTCTATTTAAATAAAATGCTAATCCTACAAACAAAGCAGAGCAGAATATGTATAATATTGATTACATGCTTAAATTTTAGGTGGAATCCTAGGATGAAGTACCTGTACAGTTGTTTGAGTCACTGTGATTAAAGTCATATGTATTAGATTCAATAAGAGATGCAGTCACCGCATAGTTCTTCCTTTTCTGTGCTTAGATTACATTCCTAGAATTTTCATCCGGTGATAGGTGACTTGAGCAAACCTAAAGAAGTTATTGATATAGAAGTGTTTTCATTGAATCTTCAGCCTAGTGTTGAGACCAGAGTTCTCATACAGTCTTAAATTCTGCAGTGATTGGAGTCTTATAGGTCTGTAAGTCAAATGGAGGGAATAGAATCTTTCATGTATAGGTTCCTAATCTATTGATGTGTCGTGATATCCCCAGTCTCTCTTCAGTTCCTTAAGTTCTAGCCAAAGGCCAGCTGGATAAGTAAATTTGACATATCAGCCTTCTGGAGGTTTCAGTCAATAGGAAACTAAGTCTAAAGAAACACTGCTAGCATGTAACCCAATATATATACCTAGTGATGATTGAGATAAAACAGAAAAATGGAACGCATACTAGATCAGATTTTGGCCAAATAATAAGGTTAGCAGCATAGGAACCTCATCTAGCAGACTCTAACTCAAAAGATCATCATTCCCTTTTCATAGGCCTAAGAGTAGTAATGATCATCGAGGGACCCCAACTAGCTAAGGGGTTTGGTCATATTGGAGCCATGTCCGCTAGCTGATTATAGGGGAATGAACCAAGGAGCTGATCCTTGGTCAGTACATTGCTTGTGTAGATCCTGGAGAAACCAGGAATCAATTATAGGATGGCCTAAACAAGGAATCTCAATGTCAGCCTTCACCATGTAATTTTCAATCTCGGGCCTATGCTACTGGTCTCATGGCCTAAACAACACATGCGCTGGCTTAGAAAGAAAGCTCTTATTAGTGAAAAGCATATTTAAGGAATTATACAGATCAATGTTTAGGGGAGAACTGAATTCATAGGGGAAGTAGGATTTTTAGAGCCATGTTGGGAATCTGACAGCTCAAACCTCAAACCGTTTGACAACCGCATCAACGGATTCTCAGATTTCGTTGGTATCATGGTTTGATCAACAACTCAATGTACTGGATGCAAATCAAGTCTACAAATAATGGAACCTTGCCAGCCAAATGCAAGTCTAGGTCCTATATTCAGTTTATACCTTGACTAGACAGAATGGGATAAGAGGGCAGGGCATAAGAGGAGTCAGTTAGGGCTAAGATAGAGATGTTGTGAGTAAAATAGTCCAAAGTGACTCAAGGTTTTGATGCTACCCTACATTAGAATTACCAAGAGATACTAGTGGCTATGACTTCATACATGGCCAAAGGTGGTTGAACAAAAGTGCCTCAAATGATTCAAATCTCCATCTCCAAATTCACTGCTCAGGCACATTAAAGCCATTAACTCCATGGGTGAATTAGGTGGATTGGAGTTTAGGAAACAGTGATGTAGTTCGTATCCATAACTCCCCACCCTAGATAGTCGAAGTAGGTACAGATTCACGTGAGAAATGGGTTCAAAATTTCCTAACGTCCACTCTGTTTTTAAGATATACCATTAAACCACCAAAGGTATAAATCATTAAATCAGCAAATGATAAACACAAATCCAAAAGGTAGCTTAGTGGTCGGGGCGCTGTTGTGCAAACTTGTCGCCCTGGCTTCGAGCCCCCCCACAAACTTTTTCTTATAAAATCCTGGACTCATGCTATAGATACAGAGGTCTTGATCTTAATCGCATTCGACATGGCTCATGGTTAAAGGGTTTGTTCACTACTTCTGACCATACTGAGTTCGAGCCCCATTGTGCACATTTTTAATCCCCATTAACCCCTAGACTTTCCTAATTACCAACCTATCCCTGAATTCCAGAAATTCCAAATCTACCCCTCAAGTCCTCAAAATTACAAAACTGCCCCTCAAGCTCTCAAAATTACAAACTACCCCTCAAGTTCTCAAAATTGCAAAATTTCCCCCTCAAGTTCTTAAAATTACAACCAAGCCCCTACTCTTTCTAAAATCAAAATTAAACCCCTAAAATTCAAATAAAATCCTTTATTCTCCAAAATTCAAAAATTCTCTTCTACAAAGTCTTTTTCTACAAATCCTTTATTCTTCAAAATTCATTTCTTCAAAATTCAAACTAAATTCCTTTTTATTCTTTTCTTCAAATAAAATCAAATCAAACTCAAGTTTAATCCTCTTTCCCTCAAGTTTTCAAATTCACTTTAAAACCAATTCCTTTTCCAAATCAAGCCATTTCTTTTCTTTATTCAAATTAAATTCTTTTCAAAAATATTTTGGAATCTTTGGTCTCACGCAACAAGCTCTAAATGGGGAACTGGCGGTTCACCTGCTATTCAACGTTTAGTAGTTCGTATGGGCCTCTATGCTGCCTTAGCCACCTCGGACCTTGTGCATATGTGGACTAAGAATCCTTTTGTAAAATAATAAAAATTCATTTTAGAATTTTTGGAGTCATCTATCGGCACGAATCGGTAAGCTTTTTCTCGGTAACACTATAGCGTTGGTTTAGAGGATCGTATGATCCCAAAGCAGCCGTAGTTGTCTTGGATCCTGTGCAAATGTGGAATAAGGATTCTCATTTGTTAGTACCAATTCTTGTCCGGGTAAAATCCTCTTTAATTAATTAAAATACTAAACACTTTAGGGACCAAAAGCCCAAATGAGAAAGAAAAGGAAACATAACAAATAAATAAATAAGCAAATAAATAATACTCAAATTCAAAAATAAAAAAATAGGAATAAAAGCTGAAAAAATAAAATTCAGTTAGGGTAGTTGAGAGTAGTTAAAGGCAATTAGAGTGGTTACATTGAGGGTTAAAAATTAACTATGGTTTAGGTTTAGGACAATTATGGTTGAGTAGGGGGTATAAGAGGGTTTTTGAGAAAAGGGGGATGGTTACAGGTTTTGGTACGAAAATTGAAAATTAGTTTTGCAGAGACTCTTGGATTCACTCTCGCTCTCGAGGGTGTTGCTCTCCGTGGGTTCAAGAAGCTACACCTTCGGCAAGATTTCGGTTGGAGAATTCTTCCCCTCCGACTCAAGATCAGCAAACGGAAACCTCTCCATTGTCGCATAAACTTCGAGACCTTGGATTTGCCTTGCTGAGTTTCAGCTTTGTACAAGTCAGTATGCTTGCGGATTTCTCTTATGGGGTTGGATTTGATCAAGTTTTGGTTGCATCTCGATTGCATGATAATCCTACCATGGTTTGGATGAATCACCATGCCTTAGTTGTTAAGTTTTGGTAGCTGCTTCTGTTATGGTTGATGTAACATGTGGTTTTGATTAGGGGTCATTCTGGTAATAGTGGAATCCTAGGGTGCTTGTACTCAGGTTTTGTAAATAAGATTATTGATGTCTTGCTGAATTTTAGCTTTGTGTAGAAGTCCCAGGCTTATTCATATATGCCTTTTGTGGAAAACCCCTGCTTGCATCTAGATAGACTGAGAAGCAGTTATTGAAGTGATGCTTTATATCCAAGAGAAAATCCCAGTCGGTACTAGATTTGTCAAAATTTAGTGTTCCTATGATTCTGGGGTATGGCGTCTTGAAGTCAGGTTCTGGTTAGGTATGAGTAGGGAAATGTTAATGGTATCTCAACTGAAATCTTAGCTAAAACCAAGTATGGGGAAACCAGAGAGGCAGCATCTAGTAACAGAGCCTGAAACCTTCAATTGAGCCTAATTTCACCTTGATCTTAGGATTATGTAAGGGAAGTCTATGGGTGATTTATGAGGCCGTTACCCAAGAGTTCTGCTAAAACGGGCTAGTTATGAGGATGACCAAGTGAGTGATGGCCAAGATAGTACAATATTGATTTAATTAGTTAGTATTTGGTTAGGTTTAAACTCAGTAGTTGAACTTCTTGAGAGTCACTCTGTGCAGTAGTCATTCATGTGGTTTTCAGCAGTTGAAATAATGGGATTCTGGTCTTGATATGTGGTCCCCTATTATGTACCCTGATTTAGTATCAGAGGTTTTGCCTTAAGACCAGACCTCCCCTAATTTCTGTCAATAATTAGTTCTGAGTCAAGTATGGTGAGATTCCTTGCAAACCATATGTTGCTCTTGCCCCCTAGCTTTGTATCACATCAATAGCCAACATAAAACTCCATATGGGAATAGTCCAATACAGATTTGCATAAGGGACCTAGCTGGAGCATACAATAGTCCATCTTGATGAGCAGATTCAGAGCCCAAAATCTTTGATCAATATGGTTTGTGCAGCTCCTGTAGAAGCCCAAATATGTGGTTAGGATCCTAGTTGGTGAATTAGGAAAAGGCTTGGAATGTAATAAGGATCAAGGTGAATTTGAGAGCCTTAGTTCAATACATTAGTAATCCTAGTTCTGACATGGATAGATAGTTAGATCAGTCCTAGTGGTAGATCCAGATTTATTGTGTACTTGGCCAATGCAGAAAATAGATCATTCCTAGGCCAGCCATGGAAGTTGGTTCACTGCAACCTGCTCCTGATTGATTGAATCACTAGATAAATTTCCTTGATTTGTGACATAAATTCTGAAACATAAAAGGTTGAAAGATACTAAGATCGCAGTGAAATTTCTGCAGTAGCAATAGATTAATCATAAGTTATAATTCATTAGCCCTTCTTGGTTAAGTAAAGACTAAGCCAGCTTGTAGAAGCCTAGGCCTGAGGGTTGAAGTTGGTTTAGCAAATTTGGAAAGTTTTGAGGATTGAAACTGATAGCACACAGTTGACACACAACCCTGAGATTAGGAGTTTAGTTTAGTTTCAAGTCCTCGAAGCTGGTTCCAATCCAGATAAGGGAAATAACATATAGCTTTTGTGCCTAATATGAGAAATGGGCCTAGAAAACATCTTCTGTCCATAATTATTTGGCAAGTCAGTTCGCTTTCCTTAACCAGGTTCCCTTGACTTGGTATTGCTGTGACAGATTCTTAACCAAAGCTAGACTCAATAACAGAAGCTCTAGCCCCTAACCATCCCTGTACCCATAGTTGACTAAATTTGTGTATACTTTTATAGATTGAGGGCTATGTTGACTTCCAGAGTTTGAACCATTCATTGGACAGTTCCCACGTCACCTTCATAAATTAAAAACCAACCTGCCTTACAGAATCGAGTTTAGGTGTCATATGTTCAAAGCCTAGGGAAGGTAATTTTAATTATGCCTAGAAACAGATAGGCTCACAATCAGCCCCTAATTGTCAGGATCAGGCAAGACATTTTCTGTTTTGTTAGATCAACACTGGTCTTCTGATTAAAGTCTGTCCTAGCCCAGTGGATGAGTCTAAAACTCATATTCAGGATAATACCTACCAATGTGAGAAGGTGGGGCTCAGTATAGTAGGGTTGGTCAGTAGGTGCTGTGAGAAAAGTCCAATCCATGCTAAGGGTTATGAGAGTTGTAAAGGCTAGAGGATGGGAGATCATGACAGTAAGTGAAACCTTAAGGAGATCCTGTACATCAAGCTCATTAGTTAGAAAGTTGATGTCTAGTATTGTCCAGGATCAAAACATAATAAGTTAGGGCCAAGATTGCATCATGCCATAAAAGAGGAAAGGCTTTAAGCAAGAAAACACACTTGGTCATATACACAGGGCTAGGTGAATAGACCCAAAAAATGAGGTCACTGTACAGCTTTTGAAACTAGAACAGAATCCTGTTTCCCTATTTGAAGGTCTAACCTGGGATGTTCAGTAGGGACAGGTGTTGAGTTCCTATGATTGGCTCCTAGGCGTTATACAGTAATGGCAAGCTGTAAGGATTTTTTTTTCTCCTCTAAAGCCTCAGACTAGGGGCAGTTAACAGTAGTCTAGAGTCCAATGGGGGTTGAGAGTAAGGACTGTTAGTTCGTGTTAGGAGAAAGCCCTTGACAGTAACAAAGCGGAACCCTGATAGCATTGATAACAGGGTTTGGAATCAGTACTTAAGTCTAGGTATAACACCATTCTGATCTCAGGATCACACCAGGGAGTCTTTGGGGTTAATGTAAGAATCCATCATTGGTAGGAGTTCAGCCTAAAGCATAACAGGTTCACCCTAAATCTTGTCACAGCCTTGATTGTAACTTTGTTAAGAGGAAGTATCCTAAAAACTAGAGAGAAAAGTTTCAAAACTTGGCCCAAATAACATAGAGGGTAGTTGATTCTGAAAGGTATCAGCTGCTGCCACAGGTTCTGGTTTTGGGTCATAACTTGTTGTTCTTTTTGGGCCAGATGGAGTACATGGCAATCTATCGGAACCTAGGCCTGATAAGTGGGAGTTTGTCCTTTTGAATTGGGGGCATGTTTTAGAATTGCAGGGAACTAGTATTTCTGGTTTGAGACAAAGGTAGAATTTGATAACCCCAGGATAGTTGACAATTTCAGGGTCACTTTTAAACACTAAATCAATCAGGAAGCCTCAGGTCCCAGGAGTGGTTTTAATTCAACCTAGATACAGTGTGGTTTTCTAGCTCACGTCCTAGCTGCATAATATCAGACCGGGTGTATGCTTGTCTTAAGGTATTGTGTAGAGCTTGGGTCTGAGCACACTAGCTAATTTGCTTCAGACTATATGTCTCCTGTGTGGTCCCTGAAGTCATATAGCCAAGATCGATGCACTCAGGTGAAACTAGTCTCTTTACCCATTTGATCATTCCATATGTCTAGGAAGCCATGTAAACCAGTTTCAACAATAAATTGTGGCAGCTGATCCTCGACTTAATACACTGGTTGCATAACTTTAGAAGAAACCAAACTGACCAGGGAGATTTCCCTGTAATCAAAGGCTAATGCTATCAGGCTATACCTTAAGTGGTATTTGGATTTCATTTGCTGACAGTGGTAGATATGTGCAGGTTCCACTTCCTAAGGTACAATTGTTGGAACCTGATACAACATTAATCCTAGTACATAACTTCCACTAACTATATTTTGAACCAAGATTATAGAAAGTTTTGAGTGTAAGCGTGAGTCAATTTAAAATAGATTTAATCTAGAGCAAATTGGTCACCCATGACCTGTGAATTTTATATATATACCTACCCATAAGGCCCATCAGTAAAACAAAAAGGAAATGAATAGGATTGAAAGCACGCAGACCCTACATATTACAACAAAGCAAATGACGGAGAATATGTCGCTGTTATCCCTCTCTTTTCTCCCTACAATGTTGTTCTTGTATTCGGATTTTTATTTTACGAAACCTTCATTTCAAAAGTTTTTTTTTGAAAGAAGTTCAATAACATCTTTTTTTCAAAACTCCTTCTTTTTTCGAAAACTCCTGATTTAAATTTACCTCAACTGTGCAATGGATTCTAATGCGAGCAAGTAGCGTTCTCTACTGCTCCGTGTTCTAATTCGTGCTAATTCAAACATGGCTTACGACAGTTTGGATTATGCAAGCACGTTTGTTTTTCAAAACTCTTCCTTTTTTTCAAAAACATCTGTTTTAAATTTTCCTCAGATTGTGCAACGGATTCTAATACAAGCAAGTAGCGTTCTCTACTACTTCGTGTTCTAATTCGTGCTAATTCAAACACGACTTACGACGGTTTGGATTATGCAAGCACGTCTTTTTTTTTCAAAACTCTTCCTTTTTCAAAAACGTCTGTTTTAAATTTTCCTCAGATTGTGCAACGGATTTTGATGCGAGCAAGTAGCGTTCTCTACTACTTCGTGTTCTAATTCATGCTAATTCAAACACGGCTTACGACGGTTTGGATTATGCAAGCACGTCTGTTTTTTTTTTCAAAACTTTTTTTTTCGAAAAACGTCTGTTTTTAAGTTTTTCTCAATTGTGCAACGGATTCTAATGCGAGCAAGTAGCATTCTCTACTCTTCGTGTTCTAATTCGTGCAAATTCAAACACGGCTTACGAAAGTTTGAATTTTGCGAGCACGTTCATTTCCAAATTCATCACTTTCCTAAGAAACATTGGTTTTAAATTTTTTACCTAAGATTACTCTTTTCTTCTCCAAGAGATCAAGTCTCTTAACCAGAACTATGTAGCCTTGAGTTTCCCATTGCACCGGGGAATACGTAGAAGCAGGATCAAGTCCTGTCAGGCTATTTTCCATAAACATATTTATTTTCTATTCTATTTTAAGGGATCAAATAGTTTTCAAAAAATATCACACACTCAGTTTAAGGGTACCATTCTTTGGAACGGGCGAGTAGGGTGCCTAATACCTTCCTTACTCGTAACCGAATCCCGAACCTAGATTTCTTCCTTAAGTTAGGGATTTTCCAAATTTTTTCCCTTAAAATAAAATTTGGTGGCGGCTCCACAATCCATTAAAAAATTCTTTTTAAAAATTTAGCGAGTTCGTCGTCTCGTTGTAATTGCGGTTACGACATCATTAAAATATTTTCGAAACACTCTAGCCATTTCAAATATCCCTTTTCAAGCAGTTTCGAAGGTCAAGCCTTCGAGCACCATCCATTGTTAAACACTCTATTCAAGTACCTTTGAAGGTCAAGCCTTCAAATCAAATTAGAACTACGTAAGCCTTGAGTTTCCCATTGGACCGGGGAATACATAGGAGCAAGATCAAGTCCTGTCAGGCTAACCTCCATCAATTTATTTATTTCATATTAATTAAGGGATCAAACTATTTTCAAAAATCATACACTCAATTTAAGGGTACCGTTCTTTGGAACGGGAGAGTGGGGTGCCTAACACCTTCCCTATTCGTAACCGACTCCCGAACTTTGAATCTCATACTCGAGTTAGGGTTTTTCCAAGTCTTTTTCCCTTAAATAAAAATTTGGTGGCGACTCCACACATATCAAATAAATTTATTTCAAAGATTTTAACGAGTTCTTCGTCTCATCGGAATTATGATTGCGACACTGTGCGCACAAAGTTTTATACACGTCTTAAGCAATCAAGATTCAACCTTCTAAGATCGTTGAAAATAGTTCCTCGGAACGGTGTCAAAAACCTGTTGTGCGTTTCCTGTGCGCATAAAATTTTATCCACGGGAAAGGGCATTTGTTGGTGTTGAAAAGAGTATTTGACACCTTTAGTATCATTACCACATAGCCTATTTCAAAATCATTAAACCTTAAATAATTTCCCTTGTCTATTTCAACAATCCTTAAACCTTAACTGATGTCCTTTGTCTTTGCGCTATCATCTTTCTTATCGTGGTTTCTCTTCTCAAACTTAGAGCTATTTTCTCTATCTTAGGACTGAACTCCGATTGAGGAGATCGAGGGTGGGTTCGCCTAAACAAACAAAAATACAATAAAAGGATATAACAATAATGATTTTATTATTAAATGTTTTTAATAAAATTTATACACGTCTGAACCCATCAAGATTCAAACCTCTAAGATCGTTGGAAAATAGTCCCTCGAAAAGGTGTCAAAAACCTGTTGCGCGTTTACTGTACGAACAAAGTTTTATCCACAGGAAAGTGCATCTATTGATGTTTAAAAGGGTATTTGAAACCCTTAGTGTCATTCCCACACATCCTATTTCAAAAATCTTTAAACCTTAAATAATGTCCTTTGTATATTTCAACAATCCTTAACCCTTAAATGATGTCCTTTGTCTTTGCGCTAGAATATTTCTTGCCTTGGTTTCTCTTCTCAAACTTTGAGCTATTTTCTCTATCTTAGGATTGAACTCCGATTGAGGAGATCAAGAGTGGGTTCGCCTATACAAACAAAAATACAAAACAAGGATATAACAATAACGATTTTATTTTTAAATGTTTTTAATAAAATTTATACACGTCTTAAGCAATCAAGATTCAACCTTCTAAGATCGTTGGAAAATAGTCCCTCGAAAAGGTGTCAACGACCTATTGTGCTTATCAGGCGCACAAACTTTTATCCACTCGGATGTGCATCCGCTGCATGAAAAGGTATATTTGACACCATTACTATCGTTCCCATATAGCCTATTTTAACAATCTTTAAACCTTGAATAATGTCCTTTGTCTATTTCAACAATCCTTAAACCTTAAACGATGTCCTTTATCTTTGCGATATAATCTTTCTTGCCTTGGTTTCTCCTCTCAATCTTTGAGCTATTTTCATTATCTTAGGATTGAACTACGATTGCGGAGATCGAGGTGGGTTCGCCTAAACAAACAAAAATACAATACAAGGATATAACAATAATGAATTTATTTGTAAATGTTTTTAATAAAATTTATACACGTCTTAAGCAATCAAGATTCAACCTTATAAGATCGTTGGAAAATAGCCCCTCGAAAAGGTCTCAAAAACCTGTTGTGCGTTTACTGTGCACATAATGTTTTATCCACAGGAGAGTGCATTCGTTGGTGTTGAAAAGGGTATTTGAAACCCTTAGTATCTTTCCCACATAGCATATTTCAACAATCTTTAAACCAAAAATAATGTCCTTTTTCTCTAAATAAAAAAAAATACAATACAAGGATATAACAATAATCATTTTATTTTTAAATGTTCTTAATAAAATTTATACACCTCTTAACCATTCAAGATTCAACCTTCTTAGATCGTTGGAAAATAGTCCTTGGAAATAGGGTCAGAAACTTGTTTTGCGTTATTATGCGTACAAAGTTTTATCCACGAGCAAGTCCATTTATTGGTGTTGAAAAGGTATTGGAAAGAGTTAGTATCGTTCCCACAAAGCCTATTTCAACAATCTTTAAACCTTAAATAATGTCCCTTATCTACTTTAACAATCGGTAAACCTTAAATGCTGTCCTTTGTCTTTGCGCTATAATCTTTCATGCCTTGGTTTCTCTTCTCAAACTTTGAGTTATTTTCTCTATCCTAGGATTGAACTCCGATTGAGGAGATCAAGATGGGGTTCGCCTAAACAAATTAAAAAAACAATACAAGGATTTAACAATAATGATTTTATTATTAAATGTTATTAATAAAATTTATACACGTCTTAAGCAATCAAGATTCAAGCTTCTAAGATCATTGGAAAATAGTCCCTCGAAAAGGTATCAAAAACCTATTGTGTGTTTACTGTGCGCACGAAGTTTTATCCACGAGACAGTGCACACGTTGGGGTTGAAAAGGGTATCTGACACCATTACTATTTTTCCCAGATAGCCTATTTCAACAATCTTTAAACCTTAAATAATGTCCTTTGTCTATTTCAACAATTCTTAAACCATTAATGATGTCTTTTATCTTTACGCTACAATGTTTCTTGTCTTGGTTTCTCCTCTCAATCTTTGAGCTATTTTCTTTATCTTAGGATTAAACTCCGATTGAGGAGATCGAGAGTGGGTTCGCCTAAACAAACAAAAATACAATACAAGGATATAACAATAATGAATTTATTTTTAAATGCTTTTAATAAAATTTATACAAGTCTCAAGCAATCAATATTCAACCTTCTAAGATTATTGGAAAATAGTACCTCGAAAAGGTCTCAAAAACCTGTTGTGCGTTTACTATGTGCATAAAGTTTTATCAACGGGGTTCGAACCTGCGTCAGGAGAGTCCCACAGCATCCCTTTTACCACTAAGCCAACGCCCTTGGTTGTGTATTCATCATTTCTCATATTAACAAAACCTGTTGTCATGGACGGGAATTTGCATGTACATAAGTTGCATGGACTTCCTTTCCCTTCTCCCTGATCACCTTACTGCTGTGTCCCCTTTTCTCCCTGTAAGCATCAATTTTTGTCCGAGTTGAAATAAATTAATTTACTAGGGATAAATAATAAAGATAACAAAACAAGAATGAAATGTATATATAAGTAGATAAGACAGAATAATGATAATAATAAGAAAGGAAAGAAGAATAAAATATATATATATATATATATAAATAATAAGGGAAGAATAACAATAAAAATAATGGAAAAAGGAAAAGAAACAAAAATAAAAATAGAAATTATAAAATAGTAAAAAATATATATAACAAATAAATAAAAATAATAATAAATAGAAAAAAAATAAGTAAAAAAGAGGGGAAAGGAGGGCATCAGAAAATTCAAAAATAAGGGGAATGCATACGGTTAAGATTCAGTTAATTCAGCTTGAACCTGAATTACAAAGTAACCTCGTGTTTAAATTAAGTTAACCATGATCAAGAAGGATATAAATAAAAAAAGAAGAAAGTAAAGATTTATTTCTTTTTTGTGTTTTTGCTTTTTGGAGGGGGAGTTCCTGAGAGAGAAGAGTGTCCGAAGTGCTCTGAAGAGAAATTTTCTCACACTCGAAATCGTGTGGGGTTCTAAACGGAATCTAGGGATAATCCTTATAAGGAGGAGAAAGTTCAGGATTCTCACAGGTTCCCAAACCATCATCGGCCTGATAGAAGAAGATTGTTTCTATGGTGGAATTCTTAGCCTGAACGCCATCGTCGTTCAAGACATCAAATTTATGAGTTAAATACTTCGACGCTTTGAGTTACATTCTAACCAGGTCAGCGTTCTTGATTGAATCCATTTGTCTTCGCACTTAATTCATGGTGATTCCCTTCTTCTTGGCCTGATTTGGCTAGAGTTCCTAGGAGTACTGTCGTGCAATGGTTTGAGTTGATAAATTCAATTGTATGCACACTTTATCGTTCGATTGCAGAAATTAACCTGATGCATTGCTCAATTGACATGGATTCTGATCTATAACCATATGTTATCTGTTTTGACATTTCAATTCGGTCTGGTTAGGTGCTTGCATGTGTGTGTTCCGATTGAAATCTCTGGTTACAACATACATGTTGTCAGAATAATTGTTGTGTAAGTATCAATGTGGCCATAATCAGATCCTGTTCTTTTACCTGCATTAGAAGATAACTAGTTTAGGCAAGCCTAGCTTGTGAACCTGGACAGGGAAGAAAAAATACAATCAGCTGATTTACTGAATGTCGAGGAATTCGCAGCAGATTAATCATTAGTTCAAAAGGTTGAGGACCTTAGCTTAAGGAATTAGCTAGTGACAGTTAGCCCCCGGGGTCAAGTAGCATATAGACTTGTTCACATAGACTGAGACCAATTATAATGGTTCAGAGGAAAGTGCGGAAGCATCCACTGATTTAGATCCTCAAATTGATAGCAATTAAAGGAATTCATAGAGAAGAAGTAGTTTGGCCTATGATTTCCCATGAAATCAAGATCGAACAGGAATATGCACATAAAATTGAGTATAGAGCAGGGTTAAAGTGGAAGTTAAACCATTTCAGGTGCTGAGGGGCAGGGCAAATCAATACCTATGTCAAGCCCGCTGTCTAGTGAATCCTATCCTAGCTTGTAGCTAGATCGGATATAGGAAACTAGAAACAATCCTGATATTTCCAAGGAGCAAGAGAAGTTATCCAAAATTGTCATAAATTGCCAGGGAATCAGATCCTAGCAAGACAGTTCCCTCAGGCCCTGTAACCCTGATTTATTTAGGATCGTGACAATGTGCTCACACCAGAGTTGCCCTATATTCCATGACACAGGACCATGGGCAGTAAACATCCTCATGGCCTTGGCTAATATAGAAGGCGAACCAATCATCAGCTAGCATTAAGTCTAACTATCACAGCCCAACCCACTCTTAACCAACTGAATTGATAGGTGAGGAATAGGGTAAACTTAGGGTGGGGCGTGTCTGGTATGAGTCTAGTACCTTTAGGATGGGGGATTGAAATTCTGGGACGTATAAGGTTGGAAGATTTGAAGTGGTTGTTCAATTTCTGCAATAGGATTTCCTATATCTGGTCAATCAAGTACTAATCCAGCATAGGCAAGCCCCAACTTGATCTCATGCAAGTTATTTTCTCTTGGTTAGAAACTGATCTTGGAAAGCAGTAAACCAATGGAGGATGCAAAGAAAGTAAAGGGAGGGTGTCCCTTGTGGCAGATCTGGACTATTTTAGGCTACCTATATTCCTTGAAACCACCAGATTGCAAAAAAAAAAATGATACTGTGAATGTTGCATAACCTCTGTGGAAACTTGTGGTTCCATCATTAGCCACAACCTACAACCCATTTCTAACCAGGCAGGGTCCAGACCAATCTATAAAAGTCTAGGCCGATAGGTGGGGATTCATAGGACATCCCATTAAGACATCAGTATCAGGATCAGCTCCTCGTTGGTAAGTTAGCACAAAATACCTGTAGTTCTATGGGTCTAACAATATCAATGATGGCAAATATAAAAACCTATGGGAGAGGAGAAATTTCTAGCAATGTGAGACTGTTCACAGCAATACAGAAAATGGATGAAAAAATCACAGGTAGTGACAATAGGCTTAGGCAAGGTGATTCAAGGGAGAAGGCCTCCGTTATCTCATGATAGGAATAAGGAATGATATCAACTCAACTAGTTGAAGGTCAGATCCATCTCTGCTTAGTTAAGTCCGCCTGAGCATCGCACAATAGAGAACATAAACTTTAATCTTCTAGTGAACTAGAGGGTAGACTTCAAAGAAGCTAAAGAAAGTGAGTTAAAGGTTACTTTCGCTTGTGCAGTCACGGTACACATGGTATCACAAGGGCTTGGCTTAGGACTGTGCCTTAGTCTATATTATGGGACTGGCACTGTCCTCAAGAATTCCCTAGGTGCATTAGCTAGATCTCTCACAAATAGTCATGAATACTTAGATAAGGTGTGTTGATGACTTGTGTTACCTCAAATTCTGGCCTGACTATAAGGCATATTGTAGGTCCTAGGTTTGGTAATTCATAAATTAAAACAGTTAAAAAAAAAGGGCCATGGGAAGCTTGTGCCTATGCTGCTAATCCCCTATATCAGATCTGGCGATCCTAGCCTTCCATCTTAATTCGAAAACTACATAGGTTCAGAGTTATTCTAGGAAAGGATATAGATCAAACACATAAGATCAGCTGCAAACCAACTCTTAAAGGGTCTTGGCATCTTGCATTGGCCTAAAAGACACAAATGATAGATCTTGGTGCTGTCACAACTTCTAGGATCATCTTAGCGACTCTAAGATACTGGGGACTCATGCCTGGTCTAGCATAATGCTCAGAAATCCTTAACTGGATCCGGGTCTGCCAAGCACCTACGAAAGGCAAAGATTCTAATATCTGTTAGACCCCCATAACAAGTTTATGACTTGTTTTCGTACACATAAATGCTAATAGAAATCCCCTGGGTCTGGGCAGCAAGTCTGATAGTCCTGAAAATGTGGTGTTCAGTCTTCAAGGCAACAAGGGCTTTGAGCTTTACAGATACATGCACGAAGTATCATAGATAATGTAAATTCCTTAGCTAGAAACAAAGTTAATGCACTGTGCGTTCTGACAACCTAACCTAGTGATTTGATTCAAGATCGATACTTCAAGGGAATTATTAGCTCTAGAAACTACCCTAGGGTCTCATGAATCCTGGCCATTCATTCCAACGGATGGAGACCTAAGGAGTTGCAATTTGTAAGAATATGATTTATGATAATGGTTGCATGAAAATAATGGAATAGATTACAGGTACTTATAGGTGATCCAAAACCCACTTCAGGATGACGACTAACCTAGGCCTGCACTAGCTTATTAAATTACATATCTAGGGTCCGCAGGGGTCTAGAGTTCCATATCAGTGCCTGATAAGCATGATAGGGCCTCCAAGCGTGACAAGATTCGAGGAGGAAACTAGTTTTTAGTTAACCACAAGCCTTGCAAGATCATAGCCAGTTTGGCAGCAGTAGTTTAGGTATATTCAGTCCTTAAGTTCACAACAAGTTCGCTAAGGGGATCCATTCTAGAATCGGGGGCAGCCCTTGAAAGAACCCTTAACATGTGATCTCCAGGTCAATCAGGAGCTAGATCTAGGATCCAATTTTAACCAGCCCACAGATAGGTCAGATTATAAAATCCTGAGCCTGAGAATTGAAATCCGCTTGTCAAATGAGGGAACACTAGCTAGCATCAATGTAGTAATTACAAGTCACAAAAAGGAACAAAAAGATATAGCAAAATTTACCCATCAAATTCTGCCATAACAGGGTGGGTTTTGGGTTAGCTGTGAGCCTTTGGAAGATTCAAATTCCTATCGATTAAAGTCTAAAATCGCACCTGCGGGGACTTCAAGGCTATAAAAAATTAGCCTCTTCTAGGCTCGGGTAAACCTTATACAGGAGGGTCTCAGCAACAAGTTTGATAGTCTTAGTGAATATGCTCGCCCGCTAAGAATTACTTGCTGAAAAGCCAAATAACGAATAAAGATAAGAGGCAAATGAGAGTGAAAAGCTTCTTTCCTTTCTCTTTTTCTCAGTCTCTTTCCCCCACTCTTCTACAGCAGATTCATCTAAACTGTGTTCTCACTAATAGCAGGCAAACCCTTTCTCGCTGCTCTCAGCGACACACTGCACAGGTAAGCTCAAGCGCGCTACGACCATGAGCTTCAGCGTGGACGTTTTCCGTTTGCGACATATCCTGGCTTTATTCAAAACTCCAATTTTCTATTTTGAAACTCATCTAAATTGTGATTCTGTCATACGAGCACGCAAATTCTCTCTCTCGCTATTCCTTTGTTGGAGTCAGGCACCTGGGAATAACGTAGGAGAGTGCGGATCAAGTTTTGTCGAAGCTGAACCTCCATCAGTTCATGACTTTATTTTCACTCTAATTAAAGGGATCAAACAATTTTCAAAATCACACACTCGCTGAACAGGCATGCACAATCGCAAGCAGTGGGTGCCTAACACCTTCCCCACTGCAGAACCGACTCCCAACCTGCAAATCTCTTCTTCAAGTTAGGGTTTTTCCAAATCTTTTTCCCACAAATAAAAATTTGGTGGCAAGTCCACACGATCAATAAAGTTCTAATTTTCAAAATTCTAGCGAAGCCTCATTGCCTCGCTGGAATTACGGTCAGCGATACCCCAAAGTATTTCAGGGGCGTGGCTTCACGTACTTGATTGTACATATGACTAGGTCCTCGTGGAGGAACCCGACCTGCACGGGTTTTCCTAGATCGTCATATGAAGCTTGGGCAAGTGGATGGCTCGTGACTCCGTGCCTTATATTCTCTCGCCAGATCTTCAATCATTGATCACGCACGAGGAGCAGGATGCTCCACGGATAATGGCTTGGTTTGGGTGAACCATCGGTGTCGCGGATACCATAAAGAACGCTCCATAGATCACCATAAAGCGCACGTTAGCCTTCACCCTTACTTCTTCCAATAGATGATCTTCAATTAACCTTGACGTACTTCATTAGCCATGCTTCCTAGGCCACGAGAGCGACCATGATTTATAGAATCCCGCGGAGTCGTAGCCTGTCGCATTCAATCTTGAATTTCATAATTATCAAATATACAGAGTCGATCTTCATTATAGCCATATCAACAAACGCATGTAATAATAATTAAATCCTATAACTTAATTTAGACATAATTGATATGGCTATGTGGATTTAATTATTATTACATGCGTTTGTTGATATGGCTATGTGGAAGATCGACTCTCCATATGATATACAATAGTATGAAATTCAAGATTGGATAACGACTTTGGGCTTCTATTAATTCTTCACAAGAGTTCTATAAATTAGAATTGAACTCCCCGTAACCTAGGAGCATAACAATCAAGAACACATCCACATTCTGCTTAAAGGTTAGTGGAGCTCATGGATCTAAATTCTCAATTAAAGTAGGGAGTGAATTTCCAATCCTCTGTTTCGTCTAAAGGTTGTGTTATTTCCGAGAATCATGCATTGTAGTGAATGAGAATTGTTCCTAGCCTAACAATCGTCAATTCAGATCTTTTCCCTTGCAATGCATGTGTTGTTGATAGTCTTGGATAGGTTCTGCTACCTGAAGTTGAGTGGAATGGCCGCCTTTGAAGAATTACTCATCGACGAGGTCGTGCTACCTATCTTTGAAGGTTAAGTGCACACTTTTACTCCTCCTCGCATGCATTAGGCAGCATACAACGCCAAGGCAGCTCTAGGAACAGAACTGCTCAACATACATCTGAACCTACAAAACCTGGGGATCATGCCTTGTGATCTGAACACAGAGTCCAGGGAACTCATCAGACGAATCACCCATCTTAAGAGAAGGTCTGCTTAACAATTTTGTGCCCAATGATGCCTACTAATGGGAGAATCCAATTACCTATTGAGACGCCAGAAGACCAGGACCTATATGAACTGAAACGATGTACATCCTGGGCAAGATCGATGAAGATGGGAGACACCACCTCTGGGCTGGTCAACACTCCTCCACAGAAAGTACAACCACTCGTATATTATATGAGCAAATAAAGAGGCCATGCAGTTCTGCATGCGTGGAGACGTGCACATGTAGGTTCGTCTGCATATGATATTCCAGAATCATCTGCTTTTTTGAAGCAACCATTGCGAAGAATAAACCAAGCATGGCTCATGTGGTTGAGTGTTCACCACCCCTCCCACCTCTGTACCAGCATGCATGACGTTGAGCCCAAGCCTACACATGTAACAGCTGAAAATGGGCTCCTAGCAAAGGCTGACGCACGCCTATGGTGATCTATCCTAGACGTTGCTGCCGGCTATCATGACATCACTCAAGTTCACCCAAACCAAGCCACTCTCCAGCTAGGGCATCACACTCTTCATTCGTGGTCGAAGCCTATCGAAAGATCTGAGCAGAGAATATAAGGCCTGGAGTCACGAGCCATCCCACTACCCAAGCTTCATATAGACAATCTAGGAAAGCCCATGCAGGTCGGGTACCTCCACGAGGACCTGGTCATATGTACAATCAAGTTGGTGAAGCCTGCCCATAAATACTTTGGGAGAAAAGGGACACAAGGCAGAAGGTGATCAGGGAGAAGGGAAAGGAAGTCCATGCAACTTATGTACATGCAGATTCTCGCCCATGACAACAGGTTTTTTTAGTACATGAAATGATGAATACACAACCAAGGGCGTTGGCTTAGTGGTGAAAGGGGCGATGTGGGACTCTTCGGACGCAGGTTCGAACCTCGCTTGCACCACATCTCCATTTTGTTGCAGAATCTCCTTCCTTCCTCATCACGTGCGCTCCACATGCCACCAGATAAGCCACCCTAGTAAGCCACTAAGCTACGAGCCACCTGTCAAGTCACACCAAGCCGCCTAAGCCCCCTCTCAAGCCATT
Source organism: Canavalia ensiformis (assembly GCA_026541065.1). Lineage (NCBI taxonomy): Eukaryota > Viridiplantae > Streptophyta > Magnoliopsida > Fabales > Fabaceae > Canavalia > Canavalia ensiformis. The sequence continues at coordinate 35,887 of JAMKYM010000163.1, read as the reverse complement.
AAGCCATGAGCCAACCTGTGAGCCTCCAAGCCATAAGAAGCCATCGTCAAAATTTAGCCATGCAAGCCAGCCACGTGAGCCAGCCAAATCTAGCCATGCAGTTAAGCCACATGAGCCAACCCCTCAATTCCTCATATTGTAGTCTGGCCCCTGAACCTTGCATAATCAGGATTTGACCCCCAAACCTTCCATAATTAGAATTTAACCCCCAAACTTCCTATAGTTGTAAATTAACCCTCAAATTCCCCTTAATTCTAATTTTACCCTGAAATGTCCCATAATTCTAATTTAACCCCCAAACTTTCAATAATTCTAATTTTACCCTGAAATTTCCCATAATTCAAATTTAAACCCATACTTCCCGTACTCCCAATTAAACCCCTGTACTTCCCCAAATTTCAAACAAAATTTTCTTTCTCTTCAAAAATCAAATTCTTTGCCCAATATACAAACTAAACTCTACTTTTCGACTCTTTTCTTCAAATAAAATTAAATTAAACTTTGAGTTTAATTCTCCTCCTCTCAAATTTCCAAATCAACTTCAAATGTCTTTCCTCAAGATTATCAAGTCCGAGTCAAGCTCTTTCTTGATCAAGTCAAGTTTCATTTCCTAAAACTCAAAGTCAGAATTCACTTCAAAACAAATTCCTTTTTTCTATCAAGTCATTTTTTTCTTATCTTTATTATATTCAAATTAAAATTCTTTTCAAATATTTTGGGATCTTTGGCCTCACGCAATAGGCCCAAAACGAGGAACTGACGGTTCACCTGTTGTTTGACGTTTAGTAGTTTGTATAGGCTCCCGTGCTGCCTTAGCTACCTCGGACCTTGTGCATGAGTGGACTAAAGGTCCTTTCAAAATAAAGTTCTTTTTCAAATGTTTTGGGATTTTTGCTCTCACGCAACGGGCTCTAAACGGGGAACTGGTGGTTCACCTGCTGTTCGACGTTTAATAGTTCGCATAGGCCCCCGTGCTGCCGTAGCCGCCTCGGACGTTGTGCATGAGTGGACAGAAAGGCCTTTCAAAAAATAAACTTCTTTTCAAAATATCATATTCCTTTCAAATACCTCTGAAGGTCAAGCCTTCCCAAACCAGAACTATGTAAGCCTTGAATTTCCCATTGCACCGGGGAATATGTAGAAGCAGGATCAAGTCTTATCAGGCTAACCCCCATCAAGTATTTATTTTCACACTAATTAAAGGGATCAAACAATTTTCAAATAATCACACACTCAGTTCAAGGGTACTGTTCTTTGAAAAAGGCGAGTGGGGTGCCTAACACCTTCCCCGTTCGTAACCGACTCCCGAACATCGAATCTCATCCTCGAGTCAGGGTTTTTTTTCAAATCTTTTTCCCTTTAATAAAAATTTGGTGGCGACTCCACACATTTATCAAAATAAATTATCATTTTAAAATTTTAGCGAGTTTGTCATCTCGACGGAATCACGGTTGTGACAGATGGCGACTTCACTGGGGAATTCTAGAGAGTCAAGCCCGTTCGATTGAGTGTGCCATAATTGATCCCTTCCATGTTTATTTGTACGATTCCTTTCTTGTTTATTCGCATGATTTACTTGCTTATTTATCTGTTGTTTGTTTGTCTATTCTAACCTTAGGATAGACAAAAATAAATTGCTATATATACTTGCTATGATTTCCCCAATTACAGGTATCCCCAAATAACATTGTGCCCTCCACACATCATACATGCATTTATCATGAATGGGGCCCTATACCCGGGTCTGAGTGTTGCCTAGGATAGAGGGATCTAGTGGTGTCACGTTGGGGCCTACGTCTTGTGTGACTATCACGAAAATCCCGACTAGAATGCGTCCTATTCATAATGTCCTGCAACTAGTGGCTACTTACCGGTTGTGGCAAACATTATGGACTAGAACTTGGCTCTAGTGACCTCTACACCCCAGGATTACTAACCACCTTTGAGAGGTTCATGCATTAAAGGCATTAGACCCTTAGGACAGGTAACCCACATCAGAGGCAAGGAGGGCACACACCCCTTTTATGATACATGGCTCATATGCTAGTCACGCGCTCAAGTAAACCGAATCATCCAAGATCGAAGAAGAGGAATCTGATGTTGGGGGAATACAAAAAATTAAGCCAAAATAAAAAATAGGAAATCAAGGAAAAGGAAAATAAAATTCCTAGGGAAAATTAGAAAAATAATTTCTGAAAAATACTGTAAATATAAAAAGAGAGAAAATGAAGTTCAAAAGAAAATCTAAAGAACATCTTTTAGCAAAACTAAAATGGTTTTCAAACAAAACCAAAGGTTTTCTAGCAAAATAAAGAACACCAAAACTCATAAAACATAAAATGGCTAAAAAACAAAAAACAACTTTTAATCATTTTCAAAATCCCCAAAACATCTATAATTATTTGTGCATAGCATGCATGCATTCATTCATCCATTCATAAATTTATCAATGAAAGAAGGAGATTTTGAAAAATCATCCCATTCATATTTATTTTGCATCAACATCTTTTTGCATTCAAATTATTTCTCAAAGAAATTAATTTTTAACTTTAACAGAAAAATTAGAGAACAATTTCCTCGACATCCTTAGAGAACCAGATCACAATCAGGAATCATGGATGAGCTAGAAAGATAAAATGAGGAGTTGAGAAACGAGGTCAAGACTCTGAAGGAGTAGATGGCCAAGGCGGAGGAGGCCATCCAACAATCTAAACAAAAGGAGGCAAGGGAATCCCTTCCGAGAGAACCAACTGACCCGTCATATCCTCCTGGGTTCACACCACAAAACCCTTCGCCATCAACTATGCCTCCGCCAACTGAAGGAGTTCATTATGGATATCCTCATGGGCATGCACCCTCATACAACCAAACACAAGCCTAAACACAAACCCAAACACATAACGTACCTCCAAACACCACTTCACAAGCTTACCAAACAACCGTTGGGGGAACACACCCTACGTTCACCCAAGGGCCTCACCCTATGTACATACCATCTTCTCATCCCCACCACATGCCTAAGGGGTACCCAAACCATCCTTCCAAGGAGGATACAGAAAAGTGGAAAATCTTGGAGGACAGAATCAGGGCAATGGAGGGGAGTGTTTATGTAGCCAGAGACGCAGCCGACCTGTGCCTGGTTCCCAACGTGGTCATCCCTCCTAAATTCAAGGTTCCCGACCCGAGAAATATCAAGAACGAAACCAGCCCAAAGAGTCACTTTGGCTATGTACTCGCAGAAGATGTTTCTCGCATGCACGACGATAAGCCGTTTGTCCATTTCTTTCAAGATGTTTTAATCAAGCAACAGAATTTGGTACACTCAGCTAGAGCGGACCCACATTCATTCATGGAGGGACCTAGCTGATGCCTTCCTCAAACAGTACCAGTACAACGTAGAGATGGCCCTGGACAGAACTCAACTCCAGAACATGGCTAAGAAGGGAGACGAGACCTTCAAACAGTATGCTCAAAGATGGAGAGAGTTAGCTGCTTAAGTACAACCTCCTCTGTCTGAAAAAGAGATGGTCAGCACGTTCGTCGACACACTCCAAAATCCTTTCTATGACAAGATAATTGGCAATGTAACTTCTAGCTTCTCTAATGTCGTCATCATTGGAGAAAGGATCGAGGGTGGCATGCGCCATGGAAAGATCGCGTAAAAGCCTACAGGCGCAGTCAACACTTCCAATGGATTTGGGAAGAAGAAGACAGGCGAGACCTGCAATTTGGCTTTTGGTCAAGGCCATTATACTTCACAGATGGCACATTATGACCCAATTGGTTTTCAACCTCCACCATACACACCCTATATACCATATCCTTACATTGCCAACACATACCAAACATCGTACCCTTCTACATACAACTATCCAACACAAGTCTGGCCACCAACACCATATACGGCCCAAACACAAGCCATAAGCCAAAATCCTAATCAAAGCCAAAAAAAAGAGAAAAGTCTGTCCAGTTCGACCCTATTACAATCTTCTACACTGAGCTACTACCTCGGCTGATTCAAAACTCGCTAGTCGCTCCTTATCCTCTGAAACCGCAAGAACCACCATATCCTAAATGGTATAATGCAAACGCTAGATGCGATTACATGCAGGATTCATCAGTCATTCCATGGAGGATTGTCTAGCATTGAAACGAAAGGTACAAAGCCTAATCGATGCAGATTCATCCGGTCATTCCATGGAGGATTCCCAAATCCCGCCGGATCGAAATTTAAATTCAGGAAAAATTTAGGGATGCCAAATAGATCCGCTAAATCGAGAATAAGAATAATCCAAGCAAGATCAATATCTGACCATGAAAAATTCAAGAAAAAGAAAAAGAAACCCCGCAGGATTAAAATCAAGAATAGTCCAGGCAAAATCACGGTCAAAATCCAAAAATCAAGAAGAAGTGAAACCTGTTGGATTAAAACCCATAAATAATCTAGGAAAAAGCAGGGTTCAAGTTCAAAAGATTAAATCAACAAAGGCATGATCAGAAAAAGTCTTGCTGGACTCCAAAAACAATTCAAGCAAAAATGGGATCAGGACAAAAGCCCGCTAAGTCGAAAACCCTCAAAGACGACCTAGGCAAAAGTTAGGGCACGATCAAACAAAAGCCTGCTAGGTCGAAAACCCTCAAGGGCGGCCTAGGCAAAAGTTAGGGCACAATCAAATAGAAGGCTCGCTAGGTCGAAAACCCCCAAAAGGGAAGCCTAGGAAAAAGTTAGGGCACAATCAAACTAGCCCGCTAGGTCGATAATCCTCAAAACAATCTAGGAAAAAGTTAGGGCACAATCAAACAAAAGGCCCGCTAGGTCAAAAACCCTCAAAGAACGACCTAGGAAAAAATTAGGGCACACAGTCAAGAGCTCGCTAGGTTGAAAACTCGTAAGGGCGACCTAGGCAAAAGTTAGGGCCAAACGAAAGATCTGCTAGGTTGAAAACTCAAAGGAACAACCCAGGCAAAAGTTAAGGTCAATCCAGGAATCTCAGGACAACGTGACATTTCTACACCTCATGTTCCCTAAAACTGGGGCAAAATTTTTGCCATTTCTCAAGTTTGACTAATTCGACAGTCAAGATTATGAAAAACAGCACTGGCATTTTTCATCAAAAGGTGCCATTTGGGCAATCGAACCCATACCTCTCGTCTTTTCCTTCCAAATACACAAAATCTCACATATAAAACTTTGTTTTTCTTTTCATTAATCATCCAGAACCACTTTGCACACTTCAATAGTGCATATGCCAAGAAGAAATGTGAAAAAAAAGGATTAATTTTGAAAAGTCATGACAAGTCGGACGAATCCTCGACCATCGCAGCACGACATGACTGTTTTCCAAAAGATCATCCTCCTGTCAAACATAACGCTAGCCAGACAAAAAGGAGTGTGTCTTATTCAATAATGTTGACCATTGTTGGGTCTCAAAGATCCTAAAAAAGAAGGGGTTTCGAAGCTAACCAAGAAGCCAGGGAACTAGGTCAATCCAGCTCATCTTGATCCCTGATTCCCTTCACACCCATTATAAGGTTCTCGAGAGAGGACATGTCACAAAAAAATCAGAAATCAAGAGAAATAAAAAGTTTTTAAACCACATCATGGCATGCATTCATCCCACAACATCCATTTCATTAAATAATTATTTCAAGCATCAAAAGCAGTTAATAAGATTAAAATATTGCATCATTTCTATTCAAGCATCACAAACATCCCATCCAAGTACCACAATAAGCGTTCATTCATTCAAGCATTTCATAATTCATTTTTCAAAACTAATTAATCATAATTAAAAAACATCCAAGAATTAAGTTCAAACTGGGGCAAACGTTTGTCCACCAAAAATTTAATTGGGGTCATCCTCAAATTCTGAGTCAAGCTTAAATAGGGGCAAACGCTTGCCCGCAAAAATTAAATTTGAGGTCATCTTCAAATTTTGAGTCAAGCTCAAATTGGGGCAAATGCTTGCCCACAAAAATTCGATTTGAGGTCATCCTTGTAAACACCCGATTATGTCCGAGACTCATTCTAAGGTGGTTAATGTATAAAAGCAATTTAAAATAAATTAGAATAATAATTAAGGAAAAGATTTAAATTCAAAATCAATACAAAATTAAAATCTGACAAAAAACAAACAGAAAACAATAAACAAAAAAAAGAAAACAGAAAACAATAAACAAAAAAACAATTAAAAAAAACAGACAATTAAAACAAATAGAAACAAAAATAAAACAATGAAAATTGCAAAAAGTCATTTAGTTTTTTTTAACAACCAAATAAAAGGTATAAAATATATATAATACAATAAACTGAATTAAGAGAAAATCAAAAGAAAATGAAAATAATAATAATAAAAGTTGAAAGTAAATAACTTTTTAACAAATAATAAGAATAGATTTAAAGAAATTAAGGAAAAACAAAACAACAAAAATTTTATAATAATAATCAAAATTAAAAATAAGGCTGAAATAATAAAAATAATAATAAAAAATAAAAAAATGAAATAAAATGAAAATCATCGTAAAAGTTTTAAAGAAAATCTTAATTTTTCCGCTGAAAATTTGCAAAGGAGGCCAAGACAAAAATGGCGAAGGATTTAAAAAGCAAATAAAAAAAAAAAAGCCAAGTTTCTTTATTTGCAAAAAGAAGGACAAAAACAAAAGAGGGAAGGGTGGTTTCTTTTGGAGTTATAAAATCGAACTCGTGAGGCAGAGAGAAGGGGTCGTTTCATTTTGAGATCGTAGGAAAGCTTGTTACTGAGGGATTGGGAGAATTTCTTCTAAGTGAAGAAACAGACTCCAAGAATTGAAAACCTCCAAAAGAAGGGTGAAGCGAAGAACTGGGAGGAAAGAAAGCTCCCCGAGAAGTCCCATACAGCGAACTCAGGGAGGAGGAATCCGAAGGCTCAAGTCTTGGTCTCCACAAGGTTAGATTCGCTCCTCTATACCAAGAATTCATTCAAGAATAGATACAGCTTTCAATTGGTGAAGGTAATATTGATATGTTATGCATTGATGTGGTATGCTATGTTAAGAACCAAGAATAGGGTTTCATTTGATTAACAATTATGATATTGTGTGCCGGTGAGGTTCAAGAATCGGGTGTAACTAAAAAAATATAACAAGATTTTGATGTTGCACGTTGACTAAACCAAAATCGAATTTCGATTAATAAATGTAACAATGAGATCGAGTAGTTTGTCAACCAAGAATTGAGTGAAATCCTAGTGAATAGCATGATGTTGATGCCGCTTGCAATCCATAGTGATAAGAATGGATGTTTGTTCACTAAGATTTAAAGTAGGTTGCAATGGTAAGCGTCATCCATTTTGTCGAATATGGAGGAATTTGCCGTCCTGCATGTGGAGAAATCGATCATAGGTAGTATACGTAGGCCAAGGATGCCTCTCGCACTTCATAAATGCATAAGAACCTTACCTGAAATTGAACAGAAATGGAGTCTCGGAGTTTAGCCTGAATTTAAATCCACATTTCATCATATCCCCCGTTTGATCTCCTCTCGTTCCCGCATAAAATCAATTTCATCACTTTTTCGTTTCTCTCTTGTTTACCATTGCCATGCCATAATCGGGGTCTCTTTCGCTCAACTTGTATACGATGGGAGCATGTTGTGGCCAATTAGCAGAATTTATGACAATTAAATCTCTGTGACTTAATCTCAGTTCAAAAACAGCTTCACTGTGCACACCATTGCGGCATTCGTAGGTCCCGTGGCAATGACCTATAAGGCCCCATCCATCATCCGGGTAAGGTCAGCCGCACATATGCTCGCCCGAGCCATAACCTCGCATTAGGCTATTTTTCTTTGTAGGAAGCTCGATCAGCTGATCCAACACATTCAGTGGAACTGAACATGGCGTGAGGCCAACCAAAGAAGTGATGCACCTTGTTAGTGAATTTCCGTGATGTACGGAGTACTCCTAAATGAAGAATGGCGGAGGAGGTTTGGTCGATCTTAAAGTGGTGGTAATGTGGGTGCTAACTCCGTGAGCATCGAATTGACCCATGCAATCATGCAAGGGCAAGAGACTTTTAATAAAGAAAGGAAGGATGTTACCCCTGCCGGGCAAAGACACAAAGGGGTTGAGCGCCGCATATCCTCCAGGTCACCCTTCGAGCCTCAAGCAAGGCAAACGTTTAAATTTTTCCCATTTGAACCTAGCTGGCTAAAATTCCTAAGATACCCTTGGGAATTTGATTATTCCCCACAGTCCCTCGCTTTGCAATTACCTTAGGAACCCCCATAATACCTAACAGTCCCCGCTATAGAAATTACCATACCGCCCCTTTAGAAATTCCATAATTCCTAATGGGTCCTCAAGAAAATTACCATATGACCCCCGGATTTTCTAAAAATGCCTAAAATACCCCCTTTCTAAATTAATAAAATTCTAAAAAACATCAAAAAAATTAATAAAAAACTTCCAAAATCAGAAATTAATAAAATTCTAAAATCTAAAAAAATTTCCAAAAAATCGAAATTAATAAAATTTCCAAAAATCAAAAATTAATAAAAAAATTTCCAAAAAGTCGAAATTAATAAAAATTGCCAAATCAAAAACTTACTTACAGAAATTAATAAAAATTTCTAAAAATACAATAAAAAAGGAACGAAAATCTTTTCAAAAAATTGATGCCTTCCACAAAATATTTCGTTTCAAAAAATCTTTTTTCAAGTATTTTAGGATTTTCGAGTCTCACGCAATGGGCTCTAAACGGGGAACCGCGCTCACCGTTCAACATTTAGTAGTTCATATAGGTCTTTGTGCTGCCTTAGCCGCCGCTGCCTCAGTGCATGAGTGGACTTGAGGTCCTTTTCAAATAAAAATATAAATATATATCTTTTCTCGATATTTGAGATTCTAGGCCTCACGCAATGGGCTCTAAACGGAACCGCGCTTACCCGTTGTTCAACGTTTAGTAGTTCGAGGGTCCCCGTGTCGCCTCTGCAGTCGCCTCGAGCCTCAGCGCATGAGTGGCCAAAGACCCCCTCCTAAAACTAAAATTTCTCTTCGAATAGTAAAATCTTCAAACATTTTCTCAAAAATAAGATCTTTAAGATAATCTTTCTTAAGAATTTTTGAAGGTCAAGCCTTCACAAAATCAAATAATCTTTCTCTCAAGCACTTTTGAAGGTCAAGCCTTCACACACCAGAACTACGTAAGCCTTGAGTTTCCCATTGCACCGGGGAATACGTAGGAGCAGGATCAAGTCCTGTCAGGCTAACCTCCATCAAGTAAATATTCTTCACACTAATTAAAGGGATCAAACAATTTTCAAAATCACACACTCAGTTTAAGGGTACCGTTCTTCGGAACGGGCGAGTAGGGTGCCTAACACCTTCCCTACTTGTAACCGACTCTGACTCTAGAAGCTCATTCTAGTCGTGTTTTTTCCAAATATTTTTCCTTAAATAAAAATTTGTATGCTCCACATTGATCAAAACAATTCATTTTCAAAATTTTAGCGAGTTCGTCGTCTCGTCGGAATTACGGTTGCGACAATCCTAAAATTATTAATCAAGCTCAAACAAGGGCTAACACTTGCCCACAAAAATTCAGTTTGAGGTCATCCTCAAAATCAAGTTCAAACTAGGGCAAATGCTTGCCCACAAAAATTCAATTTGAGGTCCTTTCTCAAATTCTGAGTCAAGCTCAAATCGGGGAAAATGTTTGCCCACAAAAATCCAATTTGAGGTTATCCTCAAATTCCGAATCAAGTTCAAACTGGGGCAAACACTTGCCCACAAAATTCAATTTGAGGTCATCCTCAAATTCTCGAGCAAGTCTAAACTGGGCAAACGTCTGCCCACAAAATTTCAATTTGGGGTCATCCTCAAATTTTGAGTCAAGCTCAAACTAGGGAAAACGCTTGCCCACGAAAATTCAATTTGAGGGCATCCTCAAATTTTGGATCGACTCCAAACTGGGGCAAACACTTGCCCAAAAAAGTCAATTTGAGGTCATCCTCAAATTCTGAACCAAGTTCAGACTAGGGCAAACGTTTGCCCAAGAAAGATTTAATTTCAAGAACAAAACTGGGGTAAACGCTTGCCCAAAATCCCTTCAAAAGTTAAGGCATTCCCCGATTGCTAAAATCCTCCAAACTGGGGCAAAATGTTTACCCTAAGTTCTTTCAAATCAAGACATCTCTCAACTATCAAGAATTTTCTAAACTGGGGCAAAATGCCGGCCCAAGTTTCTTCAAGAGAATAATTATCAAATGCTTAAATACCTTCGAGTTCAAGGTAGAATAAGCTATCTGTTTTAATTCAAGAAAAACACATTTTCAAAATAAGTTGTCCGAGGCAGCCGATGAAGAAGTCCATATCCCCTCCGCACGTGCCACCCCAAGGCACATCAAGATTATTTTCCATACTTGTCCTGACAAGTCGTTCCCTCGCTTGCATCAACAGGCTGCCATTTTACCACACTTGTTTTAACAAGTATCTATCTTCATTCCATCTTGTCAACAACAGGACCTCCACATGATTCCTGCGTGTCTTAACAACAACAGGATTTTTCTTCGATACCTGTCTTAACAGGTCATTTTCATTTCCACACCTATCTTCACAGGTTATCCTGTCTCAACAAGACATTTCTTCTCTATATTTGTCTATCTATCTTGACAAGCCTTCATTGCCTGTCCTCACAGTTGCTTTTCATTTCCCTTTGCCTGTCAGGCAGGTTTGCACTTATCCTAGAAACGGCAGGATTTCATTTGCATCTTCCGGGCAAAAGCGGGATCTCATTTGCATTCTCCTGTCAACAACAGGACTTCAAGCATGTTTAATTTCGGTCCACCTGTCAAGCAGGTTTGCATTTATCCTGGCAAAAGCAGGATTTCATTTGCATTCTCCCTGCCAACAGCGGGACCTCATTTGCATTCTCCTGTCAACAACAGGACCTCAAGCATGTTTAATTTCTGTCTACCTGTCAAGCAGGTTTGCATTTATCCTAGAAACGGCAGGATTTCATTTGCATTCTCCCTGGTAACAACGGGATCTCATTTGCATTCTCCCCGGTAACAACGGGATCTCATTTGCATTCTCCTGTCAACAATAGGACCTCAAGCAGGTTTAATTTCTGTTCACCTGTCAAGCAGGTTTGCGTTTATCCTGGCAACAGTAGGATTTTATTTTCATTCTCCCCGGTAACAACGGGATCTCATTTGCATTCTCCTGTCAACAACAGGACCTCAAGCATGTTTAATTTCTGTTCACCTGTCAAGCAGGTTTTCATTTATCCTGGCAACAGCGGGATTTCATTTGCATTCTCTTCGGTAACAACGGGATCTCATTTGCATTCTCCTGTCAACAACAGGACCTCAAGCATGTTTAATTTGTCCACCTGTCAAGCAGGTTTGCATTTATCCTGGCAACAGCAGGATTTCATTTGCATTCTCCCTAGCAACAGTGGGACCTCATTTGCATTCTCCTGTCAACAACAGGACTTCAAGCATGTTTAATTTCTGTCTACCTGTCAAGTAGGTTTGCACATATCCTGGCAACAGTAGGATTTCATTTGCATCTTCCCGGCAATAGCGGGACCTCATTTGCATTCTCCTGTCAACAACAGGACCTCAAGCATGTTTAAATTCAGTCCACCTATCTTAACAGGTTTGCATTTATCCTGGCAACAGCAGGATTTCATTTGCATTCTTCCCGACAACAGCGAGACTTCATTTACACTTTCCTGTCAACCTCAGGATCTCAAGCATGTTTAAATTCAGTCTGCCTATCTTAACAGGCTTGCATTCGTCCTGGCAACAGCAGGATTTCATTTTGCATTCTTCCTGGCAACAGCAGGACCGCCTTTGCATTCCTTCCCGTCAACAACGGGATTTCTCTCAAGTTTACTTTTCTGCATTTTTGGCCTATGATGTCAGGCCTCCTTCAAGTTTTCCTTTTTGCATTTTGGCCTATAGTGTCAAGCCACCATCAAGTTTACATTTTTTCATTTTTGGCCTATGATGTCAGGCCTCCTTCAAGTTTTTCTTTCTGTATTTTGGCCTATAATGTCAGGCCACCATCAAGTTTATATTTCTGCATTTTTGGCCTATGATGTGAGGCCTTCGTCAAGTTTTCCTTTCTGCATTTCAGCCTATAGTGTCAGGCTGTCATCAAGTTTACATTTCTATACCTCGGCCTATGTTGTCAGGCCTCCTTGTACACACCTTACTTTTAGTTCTTGCACGCTTTCTTGCTTGGAATAGGTCGTTTTCACTCCGTTGAGCCCATCGTAACGGGTCATTCTCCTCCGCTTTGCCTGTTTTAACAGGCCATTCTCTTCTGCTTTGCTTGTCCTAATAAGCAATCCCATTGCATTCCATGCTTGTCCTAACAGGCCTCTATTCATTTCACTTAGCCTAAATTAGGCTATGCCATCAAGCCTTACATATTTAAACATTACAAGCACGAAGTCGGTGATGTCATTCAACCGCCATCCTTCAAGCGTCCATGAGGTCCACTTTAAGCTCAAGGCTTCTAGTGCTTCTCAGGCTTCTTCAAAAGTCTGCCTTAGATATAATGTGTTCACGTCTTTACTCATTTCCTACCATAATAATTCAAAGAATTATTTCTCATATTATCTGGTAGGAAAATGAGTAAAGAGGGGAAAACTGTAAACATCCGATTATGTCTGAGCCCCCATTTTAAAATTGATTGGTAAAATTAATCAAGAAATCAAAACTAATTTAAATAATAATTAAAAATAGAAAACAAAAAAACAAAATGCAGAAAACAGAAAACAGAAAACAAAACGAAAAATAAGATTAAAATAGAAATCAAAATAAATATAATAAAAACAAAAATTAAAACTGAAAAAAAAAATAGAAAAAGTCTCAAAATAAAAAAAAATAAAAAAAAATTACAAGAATTAAATAAATAAAATATGAAAATAAAAATATAATAATAATAAAATAATAAAATAATAACCATAATAAAGAAAAATACAAAAAAGGATAAAATCTGAAAAATGAAGAATAAAAAAATATGGAGAAAATAGAAAATAAATAAAAACCAAAAAAAGAGAGAAAATTTTGATAAAAAAAGAAAAAGAAAAGAGAAAATAAATAAATAAAAATTAGTAAAACAAAAAATAAAGATATATAAAAGAAAATAGTAGAATTGGAAAATAAAAATAGATTTAACAAATGACAAAAAACTAAACAAGGAAAATAAAAAAAATAAGTGATAATAATAAAACAAATAAAGACAAAAGAAAAAATGACAAAAAGAAAATATAAAAATAATAGAAATAGAAATAATAAAAATATGATAAATAAAAATAATAAAAATAAAACCAGTGTAGTAAAAATAAAAAGGAAGAAATAAATAAAAAAAATTGCAAAATTAAATAAGGAAAAGAAAAGAGGCAGGAATATAAAAAAAAGTGAAAGTATAAAAAGAAAAAGGCTGTGCAAGAAAAGGGGGGAGGGGCTCATTTTCAAAAAGTTTTTGGAAAGGAAAAGAGTTAACACTCCTCTCGGTTTGGACGTTTTGCTCTCTAGGTAGAAGGTTCTAGGGAAGGATTGCAGATACTCTGAAACACCTATAAATCTTTGGTAAAGGAATTTTCAACGCTGGCTCCTCAGGTTCTTGGATGATCAGAAATCCGGCTCCAATTTCCTCAATGCACGTCGTACCTGACTTCCAGGAAGAGGATCGATTGGAATGACTTCTACGAATACCGTTGATCTTCGTTGATCACATAAAGGTCAGCCATGTCTATTACTCCTCCTTTGGACCATGCATTGTGTAGAAATTGTTTTCCTTGACCAAAGATCTATAGGTGTTTCAGAGTATCTCCAATCCTTCCCCTGAACCTTCTCCCTGGAGAGCAAAACGTCCAGCCCGAGGTTGAGAGAATCCTCTTTTTTCCCTTCCAAAACATTTGAAAAAGAGCCCCCCCTTTTCTTGCACAGCCTTTCTCTTTTAATACTTTCTTTTTTTTTATATATTCGCGCCCTCTTTTCTTTTCCTTATTTAATTTTGCAATTTTTTATTTATTTCTTCCTTTTTATTTTTATTACATTGGTTTTATTTTTATTATTTTTTATTTACCATATTTTTTTTATTTTTCGTTCACTTTCATTATACATATTTGTTTATTCAATTTTATTATTTTTATTATTATTATTTTTATATTTTATTTTTGTCATTTTTTTCTTTTGTCTTTATTTGTTTTATTATTATCACTTTTTTTTCCTTGTTTAGTTTTTTGTCATTTGTTAAATCTACTTTTATTTTCCAATTCTACTATTTTCTTTTATATATCTTTATTTTTGGTTTTACTAATTTTTATTTATTTATTTTCTCTTTTCTTTGTATTTATTTATCAAATTTTTCTCTCTTTTTTTGTTTTTACTAATTTTCTGTTTTCTCCATATTTTTTTATTCTTCATTTTTCAGATTTTATCCTTTTTTGTATTTTTCTTTATTATGGTTATTATTTTATTATTTTATTATTATTATATTTTTATTTTCAGATTTTATTTATTTAATTCTTGTAAAAAAAATTATTTTTAATTTTTTGTTTTATTTTTATACTTTTTTCTATTTTTTTTTCAGTTTTAATTTTTGTTTTTATTATTTTTATTTTGATTTCTATTTTCATCTTATTTTTCATTTTGTTTTTTGTTTTCTGCTTTCTGCATTTTGTTTTTTTGTTTTCTATTTTAAATTATTATTTAAATTAGTTTTTGTTTCTTGATTGATTTTACCAATCAATTTTAAAATGGGACCTCGGACATAATTGAGTGTTTAGACTTTCTGCCCTGGTTTCTCTTGATCAAACTTTGAACTATTTTCTCTATCTTAGGGTTGAACTCCTATTGAGGTGATCGAGAGTGGGTTAGCCTAAACAAACAAAAGTCCAATACAAGGATATAACAATAATAATTTTATTTTTAAATGTTTTTAATAAAATTTATACATATTTTAAGCAATGAAGATTCAACCTTCTAAGATCGTTGGAAAATAGTCCCTCAAAAAGGTGTCAACAACATGTTGTGCGTTCACTGTGCGCAGAAAGTTTTATCCACGGGAAAGTGCATCCGTTGGTGTTCAAAAGGGTATTTGAAACTCTTAGTATCGTTCCCATGTAGCCTGTTTCCACAATCCTTAAACCTTAAATAACGTCCTTTGTCTATTTCAACAATCCTTAATCCTTAAATAACGTCCTTTGTCTTTGCGCTATAATATTTCTTGTCTTGGTTTCTCTCCTCAATCTTTGAGCTATTTTCTCTATCTTAGGAATGAACTCCGATTGAAGAGATCGAGAATGGGTTACCCTAGACAAACAAAAATACAATACAAGGATAAAATAATAATGAATTTATTTTTAAATTTTTTAATCAAATTTACACACGACTTAACCAATCAAGATTCAACCTTTTAAGATCGTTGGAAAATAGTCCCTCGAAAAGGTGTCAACAACCTCTTGTGCGTTTACTGTGTGCACATAGTTTTATGCACGGGAAAGTGCATCCGTTGGTGTTGAAAAGGGTATTTGAAACTCTTGGTATCGTTCCCACATAGCCTATTTTAACAATCCTTAAACCTTAAATAACGTCCTTTGTCTATTTCAACAATCCTTAAACCTTAAATGATGTCCTTTGTCTTGGCGCTATAATCTTTCTTCTCTCGGTTTCTCTTCTCAAACTTTGAACTATTTTCTCTATCTTAGGATTGAACTCCGATTGAGGAGATCGAGAGTTGGTTACCCTAAAGAAACAAAAATACAATACAAGGATAAAACGATAATGATTTTATTTTTAAATGTTTTTAATAAAATTTATACACGTCTTAAGCAATCAAAATTAAACCTTCTAAGATCGTTGGAAAATAGTCCCTAGAAATAGCGTCAAAAACATGTGCTGGGTTACTGCGCGTACAAAGTTTTATCCACCGGAAAGTGCATCCATTGGTGTTGAAAATGGTATTCGAAACCCTTAGTATCGTTCCCACATAGCCTATTTAAACAATCCTTAAACCTTAAATAAAGTTCTTTGTCTATTTCAACAATCTCTAAACCTTAAATGATGTCCTTTGACTTTGCGTTATAATCTTTCTTTCCTTGATTTCTCTTCGAAAACTTTGAGCTATTTTCTCTATCTTTGGATCGAATTCCAATTGAGAAGATTGAGAGTGAGTTAACCTAAATAACAAAAATAACATACAAGGAGACAATAATAATGATTTTATTTTTAAATTTTTTAATTAAATTTATACACGTCTTAAGCAATAAAGATTCAACCTTCTCAGATCATTGGAAAATAGTCCCTGGAAATAGCGTCAAAAACTTGTTTTGCGTTTACTGTGCGTACAAAATTTTTCCACGGGCAAGTAGATCCATTGGTGTTGAAAAGGGTATTTCAAAACCCTTAGTATCGTTCCCACATAACCTATTTCAACAATCCTTAAATCTTAAATAATGTCCTTCATATTTGCGCTATAATCTTTCTTGTCTTCGTTCCTCTTCTCAAACTTTGAGTTATTTTCTTTATCTTAAGATTGAAATCGATTGAGGGAGATCGAGAGTAAGTTAGCCTAAACAAACATACCATACAAGGATATAACACTAGTGATTTTATTTTTAAATATTTTTAGTTAAATTTAAACACGTCTTTAGCAATCAAGATGCAACCTTGTAAGATCGTTGCAAAATAGTCCGTCGAAAAGATGTTAAAAACCTTTTGTGCGTTTACTGTGCCCACAAAGTTTTATCCACGGAAAATTGCAACCATTGGAGTTGAAAAGGATATTTGAAACCATTAGTATCGTTCCCACCTAGCCTATTTTAACCATCCTTAAACCTTAAATAACGTCCTTTGTCTTTTTCAACACTCATTAAACTTTAAACGATGTCCTTTGTCTTTTTGCTATAATCTTTCCTGTCTTGGTTTCTCTCCTCAATCTTTGAGCTATTTTCTCTATCTTAGGATTGAACTCCGATTGAAGACATCAAGAGTGGGTTACCCTAGACAAACAAAAATACAATACAAGGATAAAACAATAATGAATTTATTTCAAAATTTTTTAATCAAATTTATACACGACTTAACCAATCAAGATTCAACCTTCTAAGATCGTTGGAAAATAGTTCCTCAAAAAGGTGTCAACAACCTGCTATGCGTTTACTGTGCGCACATAGTTTTATCCACTGGAAAGTCCATCCGTTGGTGTTGAAAAGGGTATTTGAAACTCTTGGTATCGTTCCCACATAGCCTATTTTAACAATCCTTAAACCTTAAATAACGTCCTTTGTCTATTTCAACAATCCTTAAACCTTAAATGATGTCCTTTGTCTTGGCGCTATAATCTTTCTTCTCTCGGTTTCTCTTCTCAAACTTTGAGCTATTTTCTCTATCTTAGGATTGAACTCCGATTAAGGAGATCGAGAGTGCATTAGGCTAAACAAACAAATATAGAATACAAGGATATAACAACAATGATTTTATTTTTGAATGTTTTTTATTAAATTTATACACGTCTCAAGAATTCAAGATTCTACATTCTAGGATCGTTGGAAAATAAGCCCTTGAAAATGTGTGAAAAACCTGTTGTGTGTTTACTATGCGCACAAACTTTTATCCCTGGGAAAGTGCATTCGTTGGTGTTGAAAAGAAAATTTTAAACCCTTACTATCGTTCCCACAAAGCCTATTTTAAAAATCCTTAAACCTGAAATAACGTCCTTTGTCTATTTCAACACTCCTTAAACCTTCCTTAAACCTTAAACGATGTCCTTTGTCTTTGCGCTATAATCTTTCTTGTCTTGGTTTCTCTTCTAAAACTTTGAGCTATTTTCTCTATCTTAGGATTGAACTCTGATTGAAGAGATCGAGAATGGGTTACCCTAAACAAACAAAAATAAAATACAAGGATAAAAATAGAATGATTTTATTTTTAAATGTTTTGAATAAAATTTATAAACGTCTTAAGCAATCAAGATTCAACCTTCTAAGATCGTTGGAAAATAGTCCCTCGAAAAGATGTCAAAAACCTGTTCTGCGTTTAGTGTGCGCACAAAGTTTTATCCACGGGAAAGTGCATCCGTTGATGTTGAAAATGGTATTTTAAACCCTTAGTATCGTTCCCACAGAGCCTATTTGAACAATCCTTAAACCTTAAATAACGTCCTTTGTCAATTTCAACAATCCTTAAACCTCAAATAATGTTCGTTGTCTTTTCGCTATGATCTTTCTTGCCTTGGTCTCTCTTCTAAAACTTTGAGCTATTTTACCTATATTTGGATTGAACTCCGATTAAGGAGATCGAGAGTGGGTTAGGCTAAACAAACAAATATAGAATACAAAGATATAACAATAATGATTTTATTTTTGAATGTTTTTAATAAATTTTATACACGTCTCAAGAGTTAAAGATTCTACCTTCCAGGATCGTTAGAAAATAGTCCCATGAAAATGTGTGAAAAACCTGTTGTGGGTTTATTGTGCGCACTAACTTTTATCCATGGGAAAATGCATCCGTTGGTGTTAAAAAGGATGTTTAAAACCCTTACTATCGTTCCCACATAGCCTATTTTAACCATCCTTAAACTTGAAATAATGTCCTTTGTCTATTTCAACACTCCTTAAAACTTAAACGATGTCCTTTATCTTTGTGCTATAATCTTTCTTGTCTTGGTTTCTCCTCTCAAACTTTGAGCTATTTTCTCTATCTTAGGATTGAACTCCGATTGAAGACATCGAGAGTGGGTTACCCTAAACAAACAAAAATACATTACGAGGATAAAATAGTAATGATTTTATTTTTAAATGTTTTTAATAAAATTTATACACGTCTTAAGCAATCAAGATTCAATCTTCTAAGATTGTTGGAAAATAGTTCCTCGAAAAGGAGTCAAAAACCTGTTGTGAATTTACGGTACGCACAAAGTTTTATCCACGGGAAAGTGCATCCGTTGGTGTTGAAAAGGATATTTGAAACCCTTAGTATCCCTGCCACACAGCCTATTTCAACAATCCTTAAACCTTAAATAATTTCCTTTGTCTATTTCAACAATCCTTAAACCTCAAATGATGTCCTTTGACTTTGCCCTATAATCTTTCTTGCCTTGGTTTCTCTTCTCAAACTTTCAGCTATTTTCTCTATCTTAGGATTGAACTCCGATTGAGGAGATCGAAAATTGGTTAGGCTAAAAAAAAAATACAATACAACGATATAACAATAATGATTTTATTTTAAATGTTTGTAATAAAATTTATACATGACTTAAAAAAACAAGATTCATACTGCTAAGATCGTTGGAAAATAGTCTTTGGACATAGCGTCAGAAACATGTTTTGCGTTACTATGCGTACAAAGTTTTATGCACGGGCATGTGCATCCATTGGTGTTAAGAAGGGTATTTGAAACCCTTAGTATCGTTCCCACACAGCCTATTTCAACAATCCTTAAACCTTAAATAACGTCCTTTATCTATTTCAACTACCCTTAAACCTTAAATGATGTCCTTTGTCTTTGCGCAATAATCTTTCTTGTCTTGGTTTCTCTTCCCAAATTTGAGATATTTTCTCCATCTTAGGATTGAACTCCGATTGAGGAGATCAAGAGTGGATTAGCCTAAACAAAAGAAAATACAATACAAGGACATAACAATAATGATTTTATTTTAAAATGTTTTTAATAAAATTTATACACGTCTTAAGCCATCAAGATTCAACCTTCTAAGATCGTTGGAAAATAGTCCCTGGAAATAGCGTCAGAAACTTGTTCTACGTTATTGTGCGTACAAAGTTTTATTCACGGGGAAGTGCATTCATTGGTGTTGGAAAGGGTATTTGAAACCCTTATTATCATTTCTACATAGCCTATTTCAACAATCCTTAAACCTTAAATAATATTCTTTGTCTATTTCCACAATCCTTAAACCTTAAATGATGTCCTTTGTCTTTGCGATATAATCTTTCTTGCCCTGGTTTCTCTTCTCAAACTTTGAGTTATTTTCTCTATCTTATGATTGAACACTGGTTGAGGAGATTGAGAGTGGGTTAGCCTAAATAAAAAAAAATACAATACAAGGGTATAACAATAATGATTTTATTTTTAAATGTTTTTAATAAAATTTATACACATCTTAAAAAATCAAGATTCATCCGGCTAAGATTGTTGGAAAATAGTCTCTGGAAATAGCGTCAGAAACATGTTTTGCGTTACTGTGCGTACAAAGTTTTATCCACAGGCAAGTGCATCCGTTGGTGTTGAAAAGGGTATTTGAAACCCTTAGTATCATTCCCAATCAGCCTATTTCAACAATCCTTAAACCGTAAATAACGTCCTTTGTCTATTTCAACAACCCTTAAACCTTAAATGATGTCATTTGTCTTTGCGCTATAATAATTCTTGTCTTGCTTTCTCTTCCCAAATTTGAGCTATTTTCTCCATCTTAGGATTGAACTCCGATTGTGGAGATCGAGTGTGGGTTAGCCTAAATAAATCAAAAAATACAATACAAGGATATAACAATAATGATTTTATTTTGAAATGTTTTTAATAAAAGTTGTACATGTCTTAAGCAATCAAGATTCAACCTTATAAGATCGTTGGAAAATTGTCCTTGGAAATAGCGTCAGAAACTTGTTTTGCATTACTGTGCGTACAAAGTTTTATCTACGGGCAAGTGCATCCATTGGTGTTGAAAAGGGTATTTCAAACCCTTAGTATCGTTCCCACATAGACAATTTTTACAATCCTTAAACCTTGAATAACGTCCTTTGTCTATTTCGACAATCCTTAAATCTTAAATAATGTCCTTTGTGTTTACGCTATAATCTTTCCTGTCTTGGTTTCTCTTTCCGAATTTGAGCTATTATCACCAACTTAGGATTGAACTCCGATTGAGGAGATCGGGAGTGGGTTAGCCTAAACAAACAAAAATACAATACAAGGATATAACAATAATGATTTTATTTTTAAGGGTTTTTAATAAAATTTATACATGTCTTAAGCCATCAAGATTCAAACATCTAAGATCGTTGGAAAATAGCCCCTCGAAAAGGTGGCAAAAACATGTTCTGCGTTTACTGTGCGCACAAAGTTTTATTCACGGGAAAGTGCATCCGTTGGTGTTGAAAAGGGTATTTGAAACCCTTAGTATCGTTCCCACACAACCGATTTCAATAATCCTTAAACCTTAAATAACGTCCTTTGTCTATTTCAACAATCCTTAAACCTTACATGATGTCCTTTGTCTTTGCGCTATAATCTTTCTTGTCTTGGTTTCTCTTCCCAAATTTGAGCTATTTTCTCCGTCCTAGGATTGAACTCCGATTGAGGAGATCGAGAGTGGGTTAGCCTAAACAAACAAAAATACAATACAAGGATATAACATTAATGATTTTGTTTTAAATGTTTTTAATAAAATTTATACATGTATCAAGCAATAAAGATTCCTTCTAAAATCGTTATAAGATAGTCCCTCGAAAAGGTGTCAAAAACCTGTTGTGCGTTTACTGTGCGCACAAAGTTTTATCCACGGGAAACTGCATCCGTTGGTGTTGAAAGGGTATTTGAAACCCTTAGTATCATTCCCACATGGCCTATTTCAACAATCCTTAAACCTTAAATAACGTCCTTTGTCTATTTCAACAACCTTAAACCTTAAATGATGTCCTTTGTCTTTGCGCTATAATCTTTCTTGTCTTGGTTTCTCTTCCCAAATTTAAGCTATTTTCCTCATCTTAGGATTGAACTCCGATTGAGGAGATCGAGAGTGGGTTAGCCTAAATAAAAAAAATACAATGAAAAGATATAAAAATAATGATTTTATTTTTAAATGTTTTTAATAAAAGTTATACACGTCTTAAGCAATCAAGATTCAACTTTATAAGATCGTTGGAAAATAGGCCTTGGAAATAGCGTTAGAAACTTGTTCTGCGTTACTATGCGTACAAAGTTTTATCCACAGGCAAGTGCATCCATTAGTGTTGAAAAGGGTATTTGAAACCCTTAGTATCATTCCCACATAGCCTATTTCAACAATCTTTAAGCCTTAAATAATGTTCTTTGTCTTTTTAAACAATCCTTAAACCATAAATGATGTCCTTTGTCTTTGCGCTATAATCATTCTTGCCTTGATTCCCCTTCTTGAACTTTGAGCTATTTTCTCTATCTTACTATTGAACTGTAATTCAGCATATTGAGAGTGAGTTATCCTAAATAACAAAAATACCAAACAAGGATATAATACTAATGATTTTATATTTAAATTTTTTTATGTAAATTTATGCACGTCATAAGCAATCAAGATTCAACCTTCTACGATCTCTGCAAAAAAGTCCCTGGAAATAGCGTCAGAAACTTGTTCTGCGTTACTGTGCGTACAAAGTTTTATCCACGGGAAAGTGCATCCAATAGTGTTGAAAAGGGTATTTGAAACCCTTAGTATCGTTCCCACATAGCCTATTTCAACAATCCTTAAACCTTAAATAATGTTCTTTGTCTATTTCAACAATCCTTAAATCTTAAATGTTTTCCTTTGTCTTTGCGCTATAATCTTTCTTGCCTTGGTTTTTCTTCTCAAACTTTGAGTTATTTTCTCTATCTTTGGATTGAACTCCGATTGAGGACATCGAGAGTGGGTTAGGCTAAACAAACAAAAATACAATATAAGGATATAACAATAATGATTTTATTTTTAAATCTTTTTAATAAAATTTATACACGTCTCAAGCGATCAAGATTCAACCTTCTAAGATCGTTGGAAAATAATCCCTTGAAAAGGTGTCAAAACCTGTTATGCGTTTACTCTGCGCATAAAGTTTTATCCACGGGAAAGTACATCTGTTGGTGGTGAAAAGGGTATTTGAAACCCTTAGTATCGTTCGCACATAGCCTATTTCAACAATCTTTAAACCTTAAATAATGTCCTTTGTCTATTTCAACAATTCCTAGATGTGAACACAGATTTATGTCCGAGGGTAAATTTCAAACCCAAAATAAATCATTTTGTTTTTTACTCTACAATCAAAAATTAACAAAAAAAAGAATATAAAAAGAAAAAAAGAAAAAAGAAAAAACAAAATGAAAGGAAAATAATTTTTTAGTTAAGAATTTATTTATAAAGTTAGTTGGATTAGTTAATGACGGTTAAGAATTAGTTAGAGAAAAAAAGAAAAAAGAAAATGAAAGAAAAATAAAAATAAAGAAAATAATAAGAAGAAAACAAAAAAGTGAAAAATTAGAAAACAAAAGGCGGAAGTTTCTTCACTTCTAGAAAAAATTTTCCCTTTCTTTATTGAAATTTTATCTATAAATAGGGGCTTTCATTTAGTTCAGAGGAGGATTCTTCACTTCTAAAAAATTTTCATAATTTCTAAGGAGGGAGAGAGAGGAGCACTTTGAGTCATTGAAGGGGGGTTTTTAGATTTTTTCTAAGAGGGGCACCAAAGAGACTCTTGAATTCTACATCCAACTGAGCACCCCCTTGGCCTCCATGGAACCGGTTATTCATCACCTTCCAATATGCTATCAAGTGGCATTCAAGAACATCAATGGAGGTTAGATCTCACTTCTATTTCGTTTAATTTTCTTGCGTCTTCTCGGATTTCCGAGTTCATCTTCGTCTCTGTTTTCATTTTCATTTTTGATGGGTCAACTGATCTCCGATTTCGGTGATTTGTGTAGCACTCTCTTTGTATTTCTCTCTAGTTTCTGGAATGATATTATTTGTCTAATTTGGATCTGAAATGAAGTCTCTATGACCTGATTACTGAAGAATGTTCATCCTGATGCGCAAATGAACCTAGCTTATTTGATTTGTGCATACCTTGCTCATTTTTGGTCTGATTTTTGTCAAATTTGTTTTGTTTGATTTCTATGATCCATATATTTAAATTTTTTTGTTTTAATTTTTCATATCTACCAAAAAATATTTTCGAAAAATTCTGAGATTTTCATTCAAATTTTGGCACCAAAGTTTCGAGTTCATCTTTGTCTCTATTTTTCGTTTTCATTTTTGATCGGTAAAACGATCTTAGAATTTGGTGATTTGTGTTGCGTTCTCTTTTCCTTTCTCTCTAGTTTCTGGAATGGTATTATTTGTCTAATTTGGATCTGAAATGAAGTTTTTATGGCCAAATTACTGAAGCATGTTCGTCCTGGTGCGCAAATGAACCTAGCTTGTTCGATTTGTGCATAATTTGCTCATTTTGGATCTGATTTTTGTCAAACTTGTTTTGTTTGATTCCTATGATTCATATATTTCAATTTATCAGTTTTAATTTTTTTATATCTCTGGAAAAATATTTTTGAAAAATTCTGAGATTTGAATTCAAATTTTGGCGTCAAAATCTCTTGTGTCTTTGAAGTTCTTTTGTAGATCTTATTCTTTTAACCTTGTTAGGTATTATTTTTCATGTGTTGATCCTTCTATATGTATTTCTTTCTGATTTGTTTGTGTTTGTATGTCCTCCTTTGAAAAAAATCTCCTAAGAGTGCATGACCATGTGCATGCATCCTATATGCTAAGTCTAGCTTAAGTGATGCACGATTAAGTCATTAAGCCTAAAGAGTTAAGTGTATACTTGAATCAAATAAAAAAAACACTTAAATATTACCTTTGAACCTTATGACCTAAGCTGGATGGAGACAATTGAATAAGGAACATCAATGGAGGTTAGATCTAGCTTTTATTCCGCTTAATTTTCTTGGTTCCTCTCGGATTTTCGAGTTCATCTTCATCTCTATTTTCAATTTCTCCTCAACTGTGCAACGAATTCTATTGCGAGCAAGTAGCATTCTCTACTGCTTCGTGTTCTAATTCATGCTAATTCAAACACGGCTTACGATGGTTTGGATTATGCAAGCACGTCTGTTTTTTCAAAATTCATTCTTTTTTCAAAAACTCCTGTTTTAAAATTTCCCTCAACTTTGCAACAGATTCTAATGCGAGCAAGTAGCATTCTCTACTGCTTCGTGTTCTAATTTGTGCAAATTCAAACACGGCTTACGACGGTTTGGATTATGCAAGCACGTCTGTTTTTCAAAATTCATTTCTTTTTTTCAAAAAACGTCCGTTTTAAGTTTTTCTCCATTGTGTAACGGATTCTAATGCGAGCAAGTAGCGTTCTCTACTGCTTCGTGTTCTAATTCGTGCAAATTCAAACACGGCTTACGACAGTTTGGATTATGCAAGCATGTCTGTTTTCAAAATTCATTCTTTTTTCAAAAACGTCTGTTTTAAGTTTTCCTCAATCGTGCAACGGATTCTAATGTAAGCAAGTAGCATTCTCTACTGCTTTGTGTTCAAATTCGTGCAAATTCAAATACGGCTTACGAAGGTTTGAATTTTGCAAGCACTTCTGTTTCCAAATTCATCGTTTTTTCTAAAAAACAAACGTTGGTTTTAAAATTTTTACTTAAGATTACTCTTTTCTCCTCTAAGAGATCAAGTCTCTCCATCAAAACTACGTAGCCTTGAGTTTCCCATTGCACCAGGGAATACATAGGAGCAGGATCAAGTCCTGTCAGGCTATTTTCTATAAACCTATTTATTTTCTATTCTATTTTAAGGGATCAAACAGTTCTCAAAATATCACACACTCAGTTTAAGGGTACTGTTCTTTGGAACGGGCGAGTAGGGTGCCTAATACCTTCCTTACTCGTAACCGACTCCCGAACCTAGATTTCTTCCTCAAGTTAGGGTTTTTTTCAAATGTTTTCCCTTAAAATAAAATTTGGTGGCGGCTCCATAATCAAATTAAATCCTTTTAAAATTTGTAACGAGTCCGTCATCTCGTTGTAATTGCGGTTACGACAGATGGCGACTTCACTGGGGAATTTTAGAGAGTCAAGCCCTATTTCAAATTGAGTGTATAAATGCATGTTGATCCCTTTTTTATTTTATTCAAATGTTATAATTTATTTCTTATGTTCATGATAATTCAAGTTTGTATGTTTGTCACCCTAGGGTAGAAGACATATATATATCTGTCGTTTTTAAATTGCAGGTTATTCCACACATTGTAATCCTACATGCATAACATGAGTGGGGCCCTACACCCGGGTCTGAGCGAAACCTAGGACTAAAGGGGTCAAGTGGTGTCACTTGGGATGGACGTCCCGTTTGGCTATCACGAAAACCCCAGCTAGAGTGCGTCTTTTCTTGGTGTCGTATAGCCAGTAGCGTTCTCTACGGTTGTAGCAAGCACCAGAAATTAGAACTTGACTCTAGTGACCTTCATAACCTCTAGGATTACAAACCACCCTGTGTGAGATGCATACATCAGACGACCTTAAGCCTATGTCACACATCACCTCACTCAAAACACTAAAAAAAGCATATTTATTTTGAACAACCATAAAAATGTGAAGATTTAAAATCGATTTAAAATGAAAAAAGCAAAAGAAAATTAGAAACTGAAAAGGAAGGAAAAAATAGATTTGACAAATAAAATCAAAAAATCAGAAAATTCAAAAAAAAAAATTCTCAAACTAATGAGTTAAACTGGGGCAAATGTTTGTCCAAACCAATTTAAATTGAAATTAAAAAAAGGAAAGAATTAGACAATTAAAAAATATATAATAGAAAAAATAAAAATAATTTCTAAAATTAATAATTTAAAATGAAAATTTGAAAATCTAACAAAACAATTTCTCATTCAAAGAGGGAGAAAATTTTGAAAAATCCAAAGAAGAAGAAAAAAGAATTTTTTTTTAAGAAGACAGAATAAATAAAGCAACAGATCATTCAAAATGATCAACTTTCAAATCTCTAATTATTTGTGATTTCCAACATACATACATTCATTCATGAAATGACTTTATCGTTAAAGGTCATCTCATACCTTCTTTATATTAACACTCATTAATGTTTTTATCACTCATGATGTTTCACTCACATTATTCTAATAATTAATTTAACAAAAAAATTGAAGAAAGATAATTTCCTTCATACCCAGAAAACAATTTTCAAAAAAAAATCAAAAAAATCAAAAAATCAAGAAATCAATTTTTGCTGGAAAAGAGTAAACCCAAACATTGAAGAGACCATTTGATCATTCCAAAAAATGGTCAACATTTAAATCTATAAATTATTTATGCATTTCAAAACACTACATTCATTGAATAAATTTATCATTGAAAAAAGAGAAATTTTGAAAACTATCTCATATCTTTTTCATTTCATACTCATTGAAGCATTGGTATTCATGCAGTCATCAGCTAATCAAAACTAATTTCAAATTTTACAGAAAAATAAAAATTAAAGAAAGATAGTTTTCTCGGCATCCTTATAGGACTCATTCCCAATCAAAGATCATGGATGAGTTGGAAAGGCAAAATGAAGAGTTGAGAAATGAGGTGAAAACTCTTGAAGATCAAATGGTCAAACTGATGGAGGCTATCCAATCGTCAAAACAGAAGAACATAAGGGTGTCCTTTCCAGAGGAACCAATTGGCCCATCATATTCTCCTGGCTACAATCCACCAAACCCTTTACCATCGACCATGCCTTCACAAACTGAGTGGGTCCACTATGGGTTCCCTCATGGGCATGCACCCCCATTTAGCCAAACACAAACCCAAACACAAAACCTACCTTCAAATCCTATAGGAATCTCTCATATTACTCCAAACACCACACAACAACCTGTCCAAGCTCACCAAATAAACACTAGGGGGACGAATCCTATGTTCACCCAAGGACTTCATCCAATATACATACCTTCCCATCCTCACAATAGGCCAGGAGAGTACCCAAGCAATCCTTCTAACGAAAATGCTAAAAAATGGAAAATCTTGGAAGGAAGAATTCGGGCAATCAAAGGAAGTGCTTATGATATCAAAGACGCATCTGATCTGTGTCTAGTCCCAGACGTGGTTATCCCTCCAAAGTTCAAGGTTCCTGAATTCGAGAAATATCAGGGAACTGGTTGTCCGAGGAACCACTTGACCATGTATTGTAGAAGAATGGCCGTCTGTGCTCATGATGACAACCTGTTCATCCATTTCTTCCAAGACAGTCTGACCGGGGCAGCTGCAAATTGGTACACTCAGTTGGAACGGACACATATCCGTTCATGGAGGAACCTAGCTGATGCCTCTCTGAAGCAGTACAAGTATAACTTGGAGATGGCTCCTGACAGAACTCAGCTCCAGAATATGGCCAAGAAGGGAGAGTAGACCTTCAAGCAATACGCCCAATGATGGAGGGAGTTGGTTGCTCAAGTACAACCTCCCTTGTCTGAGAAAGAGCTGGTCAGTATGTTCATCGACACACTCCAAGATCCTTTCTATGACAAGATGATTGGTAGTATGACTGCTAGCTTCTTTGATGTCGTCATCATTGGAGAAAGGATCGAAGGTGGCATGCGCTGTGGAAAGATTGCGCATAAGCTTACAGGGGCAGTCAACGCTTCCACCGGATCGGGAAAGAAGAAGGCAGGCGAAGCTTATAATGTGGCTTCTGGTCAAGGCCAATACACTCCACAGGTAGCACATTATGGTCCAAGTAGTTACACCACCATACACACCCTATACACCATATCCTTATATCGCCACCACCTACCAAACACCCTACCATCCTACTTACAACTATCCAATGCAAGTCCGGCCACCAACACCATACACGACACAAACACAAGCCACAAGCCAAAACCCTAATCAAAGCCTATCCAATTCGACCCTATTCCGATCTCCTACACTGAGCTACTACCTCGCTTAATTCAAAACTCGCTAGTCGTTCCTTATCCTCTAAAGCCTCAAGAACCACCATATCCTAAATGGTATGATGCAAACACTAGATGCGATTACCATGCAGGGTTCATTGGTCATTCCACAGAGGATTCCCTAGCACTGAAGCGTAAAGTACAAAACTTGATTGATGTAAAATGGTTGGATTTTGGGAAGCTTGCTCCTAACACTGAGAACAATCCATTGTGGAATCATGAGAGCTCATCAACTAGATGAGAAATAGGAGCAGCACAATGAGTTACCTTGTATAAGCTGATATGCCGAGGAAAATCATCCAGGATGTTTCATACTTTTCAAAGTCAATCTTTTGTAAATAAATTTTAATGAATAATACAAAAATTACATTTTTCATGTTCCTTAGGCATGTGTTTTCCATTATTGGCTTTACTTCTTGAAAGTTTCCATTTCTTTTCATCATTCAATCCACTTCTTATCCTACACCTAAACAATCAATACCTGTTGGTGACAATGCCAATGCTGTAATAAATAATTTTGAAACGTCTGATTAATCAAACTCAAGGAGAAAAATTAAATGAGTAAGCAGAATAATCAAAATCCAACTAGAGATTTCAAATCTCCATTCAAGGAACACTTCTAACAGGAGTAACAAATATCCCGCTGGATCGAAAGTTCAAATCCAAGCAAAACATAGGGATGCCAAATAGATCCGCTGAATTGAGAATCAAAATGGTCCAGGAAAAGTCAGGGTTAAAATCCAAAATTCAAGAAGAATAGAAACCCGCGGGATTAAAAGACAAAATAATCCAGGAAAAAGTAAGGTTGAAATTCAAAAAATAAATCGATGAAGTCATGATCAGAAGAGGTACTGCTGGATTAAAATTCCAAAAATAATTCAGGCAAAATTAGGATCAAAACAAAAGACACACTAGGTCGAAAACCCGCAAAGGCAGCCTAGGCAAAAGTTAGGGCAAAAAAGACCCGCTAGGTCAAGAACCCTCGAAGACGGCCTAGGAAAAAGTTAGGGCACACAAACAAAGGCCCGCTAGATCGAAAACCCTCAAAGGGCGGCTTAGGCAAAAGTAAGGGCATACAATCAAGAGCCCGCTAGGCTGAAAACCTGCAAAGACGACCTAGGCAAAAGTTAGGGCACACAAACAAAGGCCCGCTAGGTCAAAAACCCTCAAAGGGCGGCTTAGGCAAAAGTTAGGGCATACAATCAAGAGCCCGCTAGGTCGAAAACCTGCAAAGGCGGCCTAGGCAAAAGTTAGGGCACAAAAGGCCCGCTAGGTCGAGAACCCTCGAAGACGGCCTAGGAAAAAGTTAGGGCACACAGACAAAGGCCCGCTAGGTCGAAAACCCTCAAAGGGCGACTTAGGCAAAAGTTAGGGCATACAATCAAGAGCCTGCTAGGTCGAAAACATGCAAGGGCGGCCTCGGCAAAAGCTAGGACAAACAAAAGACCTGCTGGGTTGAAAAATCAAAAGAACAACCTTCTTAATGGGGAGATTGAAAGTGAGCTAGCCTAAATAACAAAAATACCATACAAGGATATATAATTAATGATTTTATTTTTAAATTTTTTTAATTAAATTTATACACCTCACAAGCAATCAAGAGTCAAACTTCTAAGATCGTTGGAAAATATTCCCTAGAAATAGAATCAAAAAATTGTTCTACGTTACTAAGCGAACAATGTTTTATCCACCGGCAAGTGCATCCATTGGTGATGAAAAGGGTATTTGAAACCCTTAATATCGTTCCCACATAGCCTATTTCAACAATCCTTAAACCTTAAATAATGTTCTTTGTCTATTTCAACCATCCTTAAACATTAAATGATGTCCTCTGTCTTTGGCTATAATCTTTCTTGCCTTGGTTTCTCTTCTCAAACTTTCAGCTATTTTCTCAATCTTGGGATTGAACTCCAATTGAGGAGATTGAGAGTGAGTTAGCCTAAATAAAAAAAAATACAATACAAGGATATAATATTAATGATTTCATTTTTAAATTTTATAATTAAATTTGTACACGTCATAAGCAATCAAGATTCAACCTTCTAAGATTGTTGGAAAATAGTTCCTAGAAATAGCGTCAAAAACTTGTTTTGCGTTTACTGCGCGTACAAAATTTTATGCATGGGAAAGTGCATCCATTGGTGTTGAAAAGGGTATTTGAAACCCTTAGTATCGTTTCCACAAAACCTATTTCAACAATCCTTAAACTTTAAATATTGTCCTTCATCTTTGCACTATCATCTTTGTTGTCTTCGTTCCTCTTCTCAAACTTTGAGTTATTTTCTCTATCTTAAGATTGAACTCCGATTAAGGAGATCGAGAGTAAGTTAGCCTAAACAAACATACCATACAAGGATATAACACTAGTGATTTTATTTTTAAATATTTTTAATAAAATTTATACACATCTTAAGCAATCAAGATTCAACCATCTATGATCGTTGCAAAATAATCCCTCGAAAAGGTGTAAAAAACATGTGCGTTTACTGTGCACACAAAGTTTTATCCACGAGAAAATGCATCCGTTGGGATTGAAAAGGTTATTTCAAACCCTTAGTATCGTTCCCACACAGCCTATTTCAAGAATCTTTAAACCTTAAATAACGTCTTTTGTCTATTTCAACAATCCTTAAGCCTTAAATGAGGTCCTTTGTCTTTGCGCTACAATCTTTCTTGTCTTGGTTTCTCTTCTCAAACTTTGAGTTATTTTCTCTATCTTAGAACTGAACTCTGTTTGATGAGATTAAGAGTGGTTAGCCTACACAAACAAAAAATACAATACAAGGATAAAACAATAATGATTTTATTTTTAAATGTTTTTAATAAAATTTATACACGTCTTAAGCAATCAAGATTCAACCTTCCAAGATCGTTGGAAAATAGTCCCTCAAAAAGGTGACAAAAACCTGTTATGCGTTTACTGCGAGCACAAAATTTTATCCCCGGAAAAGTGCATCCGTTGGTGTTGAAAAGGGTATTTGAAACCCTTAGTATCGTTCCCACATAGCCTATTTCAACAATCCTTAAACCTTAAATAACGTTCTTTGTCTATTTCAACAATTCCTAAATCTTAAATGATGTCCTTTGTCTTTGCGCTGTAATCTTTCTTGCCTTGCTTTCTCTTCTCAAATTTTCAGCTATTTTCTCTATCTTAGGATTGAACTTCAATTAAAGAGATTGAGAGTGAGTTACCCTAAGTAACAAAAATACCCTACAAGGATATAATATTAATGATTTTATTTTTAAACTTTTTTAATAAAATTTATACATGTCATAAGCAATCAAGACTCAACCTTCTAAGATCGTTGGAAAATAGTCCCTAGAAATAGCGTCAAAAGCTAGTTTTGCGTTAACTGCACGTACAACATTTTATGCATGGACAAGTGCATCCATTGGTGTTGAAAAGAGTATTTCAAACCCTTAGTATCGTTTCCGCATACCCTATTTCAACAATCCTTAAACCTTAAATAATGTTCTTTGCCTATTTCAACAACCCTTAAACCTCAAATGATGTCCTTTGTCTTTGCGCTATAATCTTTCTTGCCTTGGTTTCTCTTCTCAAACTTTGAGCTATTTTCTCTATCTTAGGATTGAACTCCAATTGAGGAGATTGAGAGTGAGTTAGCCTAAATAACAAAAATACCATACAAGGATATAATATTAAGGATTTTATTTTTAAATTTTTTTTAATTCAATTTAAACACGTCATAAGCAATCAAGATTTAACCTTCTAAGATCGTTGGAAAATAGTTCCTAGAAATAGCGTCAAAAACTGTTTTTGCGTTTACTGCGCGTGTAAAATTTTATGCATGGGCAAGTGCATCCATTGGTGTTGAAAAGGGTATTTGAAACCCTTAGTATCGTTTCCACAAAACCTATTTAACCAATCCTTAAACTTTAAATAATGTCCTTCATCTTTGCACTATCATCTTTGTTGTCTTCGTTCCTCTTCTCAAAATTTCAGTTATTTTCTCTATCTTAAGATTGAACTCCGATTAAGGAGATCGAGAGTA
Organism: Canavalia ensiformis; assembly: GCA_026541065.1. Classification (NCBI taxonomy): domain Eukaryota; kingdom Viridiplantae; phylum Streptophyta; class Magnoliopsida; order Fabales; family Fabaceae; genus Canavalia; species Canavalia ensiformis. Next base: position 3,161 of record JAMKYM010000163.1, on the reverse strand, counting down.
AGTTAGCCTAAACAAACAAACCATACAAGGATATAACACTAGTGATTTTATTTTTAAATGTTTTTAATAAAATTTATGCACGTCTTAAGCAATCAAGATTCACCATCTATGATCGTTGCAAAATAGTCCCTTGAAAAGGTGTAAAAAACATGTTGTGCGTTTACTGTGGACACAAAGTTTTATCCATGGGAAAGTGTATCCGTTGGGGTTGAAAAGGTTTTTTGAAACCCTTAGTATCGTTCCCACACAGCCTTTTTCAAGAATCTTTAAACCTTAAATAACGTCTTTTGTCCATTTCAACAATCCTTAAGCCTTAAATGATGTCCTTTATCTTTGCGCTATAATCTTTCTTGTCTTGGTTTCTCTTCTCAAACTTTGAGCTATTTCCTCTATCTTAGAATTGAACTCTGTTTGATGAGATTAAGAGTAGGTTAGCCTACACAAACAAAAATACAATACAAGGATAAAACAATAATGATTTTATTTTTAAATGTTTTTAAAAAAAAATTTACACACGTCTTAAGCAATCAAGATTCAACCTTCCAAGATCGTTGGAAAATAGTCCCTCAAAAAGGTGTCAAAAACCTATTGTGCGTTTACTGTGCGCACAAAATTTTATCCACGGGAAAGTGCATTTGTTGGTGTTGAAAAGGGTATTTGAAACCCTTAGTATCGTTCCCACATAGCCTATTTCAACAATCCTTAAATATTAAATAACGTCCTTTGTCTATTTCAACAATTCCTAAATCTTAAATGATGTCCTTTGTCTTTGCGCTGTAATTTTTCTTGCCTTGCTTTCTCTTCTCAAATTTTGAGCTATTTTCTCTATCTTAGGATTGAACTCCAATTAAGGAGATTGAGAGTGAGTTACTCTAACTAACAAAAATACCATACAAGGATATAATATTAATGATTTTATTTTTAAATTTTTTAATTAAATTTATACACGTCAAAGCAATCAAGACTCAACCTTCTAAGATCATTGGAAAATAGTCCTTAGAAATTGCGTCAAAAACTAGTTTTGCGTTAACTGCGCGTACAACATTTTATGCATGGGCAAGTGCATCTATTGGTGTTGAAAAGAGTATTTGAAACCCTTAGTATCGTTTCCGCATAGCCTATTTCAACAACCTTAAACCTTAAATAATGTTCTTTGTCTATTTCAACAATCCTTAAACCTTAAATGATCTCTTTTGTCATTGCGCTATAATCTTTCTTGCCCTGGTTTCTCTTCTTAAACTTTGAGCTAGTTTCTCTATCTTAGGATTGAATTCCAATTGAGGAGATTGAGAGTGAGTTAGCCTAAATAACAAAAATTCCCTACAAGGATATAATATTAATGATTTTATTTTTAAATTTTTTTAATTAAATTTATACACGTCATAAGCAATCAAGATTCAACCTTCCAAGATCGTTGGAAAATAGTCCCTAGAAATAGCGTCAAAAACTAGTTTTCCGTTAATTGTGCGCACAACATTTTATGCATGGGCAAGTGCATCCATTGGTGTTGAAAAGAGTATTTGAAACCCCTTGTATCGTTCCTGCATAGCCTATTTCAACAATCTTTAAACCTTAAATAATGTTCTTTGTCTATTTCAACAATCCTTAAACCTTAAATGATATCCTTTGTCTTTGCGCTATAATCTTTCTTTCCCTGGTTTCTCTTCTCAAAGTTTGAGCTATTTTCTCTATCGTAGGATTGAACTCCAACTGAGGAGATTGAGAGTGAGTTAGCCTAAATAACAAAAATACCATACAAGGATATAATATTAATGATTTTATATTTAAATTTTTTTAATTAAATTTAAACACGTCATAAGCAATCCAGATTCAACCTTCTAAGATTGTTGGAAAATAGTCCCTACAAAGAGCGTCAAAAACTAGTTTTGCGTTTACTGCGCATACAAAATTTTATGCACGGGCAAGTGCTTCCATTGGTGTTTTAACGGGTATTTGAAACCCTTAGTATCGTTCCCATATTACCTATTTCAACAATCCTTAAACCTTAAATAATGTCCTTCATCTTCGCGCTATCATCTTTGTGGTCTTGGTTCCTCTTCTCAAACTTTGAGTTATTTTCTCTATCTTAGGATTGAACTCCGATTGAGGAGATCGAGAATAGGTTAGCCTAATAAAAAAAATACAATTTAAGTATATAACAATAATGATTTTATTTTTAAATATTTTTAATAAAATTTATACACATCTTAAGCAATCAAGATTCAACCTTCCAAGATCGTTGGAAAATAGTCCCTCAAAAAGGTGGTCAAAACCCGTTATGTATTTACTGTGCGCACAAAATTTTATCCACGAAAAGTGCATCCGTTGGTGTTGAAAAGGGTATTTGAAACCCTTAGTATCGTTCCCACATAGCCTATTTCAACAATCCTTCAACCTTAAATAACGTCCTTTGGATATTTCAACAATTCCTAAATCTTAAATGATATCCTTTGTCTTTGCGCTGTAATCTTTCTTGCCTTGCTATCTCTTCTCAAATTTTGAGCTACTTTCTCTATTTTAGGATTGAACTCCGATTAAGGAGATTGGGAGTGAGTTACCCTAAGTAACAAAAATACCATACAAGGATATAATATTAATGATTTTATTTTTAAATTTTTTAATTAAATTTATACACGTCATAAGCAATCAAGACTCAACCTTCTAAGATCGTTGGAAAATAGTCCCTAGAAATAGCGTCAAAAACTAGTTTTCCGTTAACTGCGCGTACAACATTTTATGCAAGGGCAAGTGCATCTATTGGTGTTGAAAAGAGTATTTGAAACCCTTAGTATCGTTCCCACATAGCCTATTTCAACAATCCTTAAACCTTAAATAATGTTCTTTGTCTATTTCAACAATCCTTAAACCTTAAATGATGTCCTTTGTCTTTGCGTGTAAACACTCAATTATGTCCGAGGCTCCCAATCATTAAAATTAACCAAAAGTTAAGTTAATTAATAATTTGAGAAGATGTAAAAACAAAAACGAAAGAACGAAAGAAAAAAATACGGAAAACGTAAAAGAAAATAAATAAAAATAAATAAATAATAATAAAAATAAAAGGAAAATTAAAGAATAAGTAAAAATGATAAATAGAAAAAAAAATAAAAATAAAAAATCAAAATAGGAAACACAAATTTTGAAATCAAAGGTTGGCTTTT
>JAMKYM010000162.1:0-86495 GCA_026541065.1 Canavalia ensiformis | reverse complement strand
CAACACACCTACTTGTGCATCTGCACCCATACGAATCTCTAAATATAACAAATTAAAAGCTACTGTTCGTATTTAGAGCCCAACGCAGAGATTGAATTACTTAAAATGGTATTTAAAAAGGATTCTCACTGCTGTGATACACAGGGTCCAATCACAATCTACAGATTGAATCTATACGAATCTCTCAATACTGAACAGCTGAAAAAGCTACGAGCTCGTATCTTGACAATAGAAAAAGCTCGTATCTATACGAATCTCTCCATACTAACGGCATTTTCCAAAAAGGGAATTTTCAATCCACCTATGCATAGGGTCCTAGAGAACTACGGCTGCACTCCGACTCATATGAATCTCTAAATATTAAACAATAGAAAAAGCCACCAGTTCGTATTTAGAGCCAATCGCGTGAGACTTAGATTTATTAACAGAGTACTCTCTAAAAAGGGGATTCTCAGTCCACATATGCACAGTGTCCAAGATACCTACGACACCAGTGGGACCCATATGAATCTCTCAATATTGAACAGCTCACAAAGCTACTAGTTCGTATTTAGAGCCCATCACATGAGACTTGGAATTATTAAAACGATATTTTCTTAAAAGGGGATTCTAAGTCCCCATATCCATAGGGTCCAAGACAACTATGGCTTCACTGGGACCCATATGAATCTGTAAATATTAAATAACAGAAAGATCCACCTGTTCGTATATAGAGCCCATCGCGTGAGACTTGGATTTATTTAAAAAGTATTTTCTAAAAAGGGGATTCTCAGTCCACGTATGCAAAAGGTCTAACACAACTACGGCTGCACTGAGACCCATATGAATCTCTAAATATTAAACAACAGAAAAAGCCACCGGTTCGTATTTGGAGCCCATCGCGTGAGACTTAGATTTACTAAAACAGTATTCTCTAAAAAAGGGATTCTTAGACAACATATGCACAGGATCCATGATAACTACCGCTGCACTAGGACACAAATGAATCTCTAAATATTTAACAATAGAAAAAGCCACCAGTTCGTATTAAGAGCCCATCACGTGAGACTTAGATTTATTTAAAAAGTATTTTCTAAAAAGGCGATTCTCAGTGCACATATGCAAAGGGTCCAACATAACTACGGCTCAACTGGCACCCATATGAATCTCTAAATATTGAACAACAGAAAAAGCCACCAGCTCAGATTTGTACCATCGTGTACAGACGAGATTTATTAAAATAAAAGATTCTCAAAAGGGATTCTCACCACATGCAGAGGGTCCAAGATACCTATCATTGCCACAGACCCATATGAATCTCTAAATATTGAACAACGAAAAAATCACCCAGTTCGTATTTAGAGCCCATCGCGCAAGACTTAGATTTATTTAAATAGTATTTTCTAAAAAGGGGATTCTTCGTCCACGTATGCACAGGGTCCAACATAACTACGATTGCACAGGGACCCATTTGAATTTCTAAATATTGAACAACAGAAAATGCTACCTATTCGTATTGAGAGCCCATCGCGTGAGTCTTGGAATTGTTAAAACGGTATTCTCTAAAAAGGGGATTCTTAGTCCACATATACACAGGGTCCAAAGTACCTACTTGCACTGGGACCCATATGAATCTCTAAATATTGAACAGCTGAAAAAGCTACTAGTTCGTATTTAGAGCCCATCGCGTGAGACTTGGAATTATGAAAATGGTATTTTCTAAAGAGGGGATTCTGAGTCCGCGTATACAAAGGGTCCAACACAACTACGGCTGCACTGGGACCTATACAAATATCTTAGTACCGAACAGCTGAAAAAGCTACGAGCTCGTACTTAGAGCACATGGCATCAGACTCGGAATTAATAAAACGGCATTTTCTAACAAGGGGATTCTCAATCCAGACATGCATAGGCTCCAAGACAACTACGTTGCAATGGGGCTCATATGAATCTCTAAATATTGAACAACAGAAAAAGCCTCCACTTCATTTTTTGAGCCAATCTCGTGAGACTTAGATTTATTGTTCAACACTCTAAAAGCTGGATCTGTTGAACATAGCGACAGTGGTCCAAGATACCGACGACCGCACTAGGACCCGTATAAAAATGGTATTTTCCTAAATGGGGATTCTCAGTCCACGTATGCATAGGGTCCAAGACAAATACAGCTTCACTGGGACCCATACGAATCTGAAGATATTTATCAGCAGAAAAAGCAACCAATTCGTATTTAGAGCCCATCGCGTGAGACTTAGATTAATTAAAACCGTATTCTCTAAAAAGGGGATTCTCAGTTCTCACATGCACAGGGTCCAAGATACCTATGGCTGCACTAGGACCCATATGAATCTCTAAATATTGAACAGCTGGGAAAGCTACTAGTTCGTATTTAGAGCCCATCGCGTGACACTTGGAATTATTAAAACGATATTTTCTTAAAAGGGGATTCTAAGTCCACATTGTATAGCGTCCAAGACAATTACGGCTGCACTGGGACCCATATGAATCTCTAAATATTGAACAACAGAAAAAGCCACAAGTTCGTATTTAGAGCCCATCGCGGGAGACTTAGATTTACTTAAACAGTATTTTCTAAAAAAGGGATTCTTAGTCAACGTATGCACAGATCCAACACAACTACGGCTGCACTGGGACCCATATGAATCTCTAAATATTAAAAACCAAAAAAGCCACCAAATAGATTTAGAGCTGATCGCGTGAGACTTGGAAATATGAAAAATAGTATTCTCTAAAAAAGGGATTCTTACCACATATGCATAAGGTTAAAGATAACTACTAACAGACTGACCTGTATGAATCTCTAAATATTGAACAGCTGAAAAAGTTATTAGTTCGTATTTAGAGCCCATCGCGTGAGAGCTTGAATTGTTAAAAGGGGATTCTCAGTCCACAAATGCATAGGGTCCAAGACAACTACGGCTGCAGTGGGACCTAGATGAATCTCTAAATATGGAAAACCAGAAAAAGCCACCAATTCGTATCTCGAGACCATCACGTGAGACTTAGATTTATTAAAACAGTATTTTCTAAAAAGGGGATTCTCAGTCCACGTATGCACCCAGTCCAACACAACTACGGCTGCACTGGAACCCATATGAATCTCTATACATTGAATACAAGAAAAAGCTACTAGTTCGTATTTAGAGCCCATAGCGTGAGGCTTGGCATTATAAAAATGGTATTTTCAAAAATGTGGATTCTGAGTCCACATATGGGTAGGGTCCAAGACAACTACAGTTACAATGGGACCCAAATGAATATCTTAATGTTGAACCACAGAAAAAGCAACCAGTTCGTATTTAGAGCCCATCGCGTGAGACAGAGATTTATTAAAATAGTATTCTCTAAAAAGGGGATTCTTAGTCCACATATGCACGGGGTCCAACATACCTACGGCTGCACTGGGACCCATATGAATCTCTAAATATTGAATAGCTAGCAAAGCTACTAGTTCGTATTTAGCACCCATCTCGTGAGACTAGGAATTTTAAAAATGGTATTTTCCTAAAAGGGGCTTCTAAGTCCACATATGCATAGGGTCCAAGACAACTACGGCTGCATTGGGACCCATATGAATTTCTAAATATTGAACAACAGAAAAAGCCACCAATTCGTATTTACAGCCCATCGCGTGAGACTTAGATTTATTAAAACTGTATTCTCTAAAAAGGGGATTCTTAGTTCACATATGCACAAGATCCAAGACACCAAATGCACAGACAAAAGACTCATATGAATCTCTAAATATGGAACAACAGTAAAAAGCTTACCAGTTCAGACATTTAGAGACCAATCGCGAGACTTAGAATTATTAAAATGGTATTTTCTAAGAAACGGGATTCTTACCCAAATGCACAATGGTCCAAGACAACTATGGCTGCAATGGGACCCATCTGAATCTCAAATATTGAATAGTGAGGAAAAGCTTCTAGTTCGTATTTAGAACCCATCAGCGAAGGCTTGGAATTATAAAAATCGGTATTTTCCTAAAACGTGAGATTCTCATGTACATATGCATAGGGTCCAAGACAACTACAATACCCACTGGGACCCATATGAATCTCTTAAATATTTAACACACAAAAGCTAAACAATTTGTATTTAGGGCCCATCGCGTGAGACTTAGATTTATTAAAATGGTATTCTCTAAAAAGTGAATTCCTCACAAATGGATTGTCCAAGATACCTACTACTGTATCAGGACCCAAATGAATCTCTAAATTGAACAAAAGAAAAAGTCTATTAGTTCGTATTTAGAGCCGATCGCGTGAGAGCTTGGAAATATTAAAATTGTATTTTCTAAATTCACAAATGCATAGGGTCCAAGACAACTACGGCTCCACCGGGAACCATATCAATCTATAAATATCAACAAAAGCCACCACCTGCCGTATTTAGAGGCCATCACGTGAGACAGGATTTATTAAAATTGTATTTTCTAAAAAGGGGATCCTTAGTCCACATATGCACCGGAATTCAACACAACTACGCTGCAATGGCAACCAATATGAATCTCTAAAGATCAAACAGAAGAAAAAGCTACCAATTGCATTTAAAGCCCATCGCGTGAGACTTGGACATTAAAAAAATGGTATTTTCTAAAAGGGGGATTCTCACCATATGCATAAGGTCCAAGACAACTATGGCTGCAATGGGACCCAAATGAATATCTTAATGTTGAACAACTTTAAAAAAGCTACTAGTTCGTATTTAGAGCCCATCGCGTGAGACTTTGATTTATTAAATGGTGTGCTTTCAAAACGGGATTCTCGACCCACATATGCATAGGGTGCCAAAATACCTACGGGCCGACTGAACCCAATGAATCTCTAAATATTGAACAAAAAAAAGCTAAGCGCTCTCATATTAGAGCCCATCGTGTGAGGCTTAGAATTATTAAAACATGATTTTCTAAAAAGGATTCTCGCCCAAATGACAAAAATGGTCGAACACAACTACGGCCATAGTTGGGACCCAAATGAATCTCTAAATATTGAATAAAAGAAAAAGGTACCAGTTCTGTATTTGGAACCCATTGGTGAGGCTTGGAATTCTTAAAACTACATTTTCCTAAAAGGGAATTCTCAAATCCATACACTGCAAGGCCCAAGACAACTAGGCCGCACTGGGACCCATATTAATCTCTAAATATCGGGAATTTAAAATCACTACTAGTTCGTATTCGTAGCCCATCGCGTGAGACTTGGAATTATTAAAATGATATTTTCTGTGTGGGATCTAAGTCCACATACGGCATAGTGGTCCAAGATTAACTACTGTTGTACTAGGACCCATATGAATCTCTAAAGATAGAAAAGAAAGCTACAATTACTCAGATTTAAAGCTCATCGCGTGAGACTTAGAATTATTAAAACGGCATTTTCTAAATTGGATTCTCACTCTAGAGATGCACAGGTCCAGACAACTACTGCTGCACTAGACCCATATGAATCCCTAAATATTGAACAAATTAAAAAGCTACTTGGGTCATTTAGAGCCAATCGTGGTGACTTGAATTCTCAAAATGGTCTTCTAAAAGGGGATTCCTAGTCCATAAATGCATAGGGTCCAAGTTACTTACTACTGCTACATCAAACCCATATGATTCTCTAAATATTGAACTACAAAAAAGGTACTTTCAGATGAAGCCCATCGCGTGAGACTTAGAATTATTAAAACAATATTTTCTACAAAGGGGATTGTTAGTCCACATAAACACAAGGTCCAAGACAACTACGGCTGCTCTAGCACCCACTGAATGTCTAAATATTGAACAATAGAAAAAGCCACCAGTTCGTTTAGAGCTCCATCGCTGCGAGACTCAAATTTATTAAACAAGATTAAAAAGGATTCTCATCTAATTCACGTATGCACACCAACTACAAATGCAATGGGACCCATATGAATTTCTAAATATTGAACACCGTAAAAGCTACTAGTTCGTGTTTAGAGTCCATCACAGTGAGACTTGGAATTAGTGAAAACAGATTCTATAAAATCCTTCACTCACATATGCACATGGGGTCCAAGATACCTACACGTACACTGAACGCAGATGAATTTCTAAATATCAATGTTGTGAAAAAGCTACCAAATCGTATTTAGACCTCATCTGCGGGAGACTGAACCATTAAAACAAAGTGTTGTCTAAAAGGGATTCTCGTCATTTACACACGGTCGAACATAACTACGGCTGCATTGGGACCCATATGAATCTCTCAATATTGAACAGCTGTAAAAGCAACGAGCTCGTATTTAGAGCCCATCGCGTGAGAGCTGGATCTATTAAAACGACATTTTCTAAAAAGGGGATTCTTAATCCACATATGCATAGGGTCCAAGACAACTACTGATGCAATGGGGTCCATATAAATCTCTAAATATATATCAACAGAAATAGCCACCAATTTGTATTTAGAGCCCATCGCGTGAGACTTAGATTTATTAAAACATCTTCTAAAAGTGGCAATCTTTCAAATTCATACGCACATACTGGTCTAAGATACCACGGCCGTACAGATTGGGACCATATGAATCTGTAAATATTGAACAGTTGACAAAGCTACCAGTTCCTATTTAGAGCACATCGCGTGAGACTTGGAATTCTTAAAACGCTATTCTCTAAAACGGGGATTCTTAGTCCACAAATGCACGGGGTCTAAGATACCTACAGCTGCACTGCTACCCATATGAATCTCTAAATATTAAACAGCAGAAAAAGCTACTTTGTCGTATTTAGATCCCATCGCGTGAGAGCTTGAATTATAAAAACGGTATTGTCTAAAAAGGGGATTCTTAGTCCACATATGCATAGGGTCCACGACAACTACAGCTACACAAAGACCCATATGATTCTCTAAATATTGAACAATGTAAAGCTAATTACTTTCAGAATAGAGCTTCTCCCACGCTGGAGACTTAGAATTTATTTAAAACGTATTCTCTAAAAGGGGATTCTTAGTCCACGTACGCAAAGTGCCTAACATAACTATCAGTCAAGACTGGAACCCGCATGAATCTCTAAATATTTAACAAAGAAAAAAAGCTACCGGTTCAGATTTAGTGCCCATCGCGTGAGACTTAGATTTATTAAAAACAAGTATTCTCTAAAAGGGATTCTCAAGACCACATATGTACAGGGGTCTAAGATACCTACTTCGCCGCACTGAACCCATATGAATCAGGAACTATTAGAACTTAATTTTCTGAAAAGTTGGATTCCTATTCGGGAAGATCATATTTAGAGCCCACTGACGTATGAATGACTTAATTATTAAAAATGATATTTTTCTGGGCATTTGGATTCCAAGTCCAAAACTATTTTAAAATTGGGTCCAAGACAACTACGGCCGCACTAGGACCCATATGAATCTCTAAATATTGAATAACAAAAAATTCCACCAGTTGGTATATAAAGCCCATCACGTGAGACTTAGATTTATTTAAACAGTATTTTCTTAAAAGGGGATTCTCAGTCCACGTATGCACAGGGTCCAACCCAACTACGGTTGCATTGGGACCCATATGAATCTCTAAATATTGTACAACAAAAAAAGCTACCAGTTCATATCTAGAGCCCCTCGCGTGAGACTTGGAACAAATAAAACGGTATTCTCTAAAAATGGGATTCTCAGTCCACAAATGCACAGGGTCCAACACAACTACGGCTGCACTGGGACCCATATGAATCTCTAAATGTTGAATAGCAGAAAAAGTTTCCAGTTCGTATTTAGAACCCATCGCGTGAGGTTTGGAATTAGAAAAACTGTATTTTCTAAAATGGGGATTCTCATTCCACATATGCAAAGGGTCCAAGACAAATACACCTTCATTGGGACCCATATGAATCTCTAAATATTTAACGGCAGAAAAAGCTACCAATTTGTATTTAAAGCCCATCGCGTGAGACTTGGAAATATTAAACGGTATTCTCTATAAAGGGGATTCTCAGTCCACATATGTACGGGGTCCAAGATAGCTATGGCTGCACTGGGACCCATATGAATCTCTAAATATTGAAAAGCTAAAAAAGCTACTAGTTCGTATTTAGAGCCCATCGCGTGAGACTTGAAATTATTAAAATTTTATTTTCTAAAAAAGGGATTCTCAGTCCGCATATACACAGGGTCCAACACAACTACGGCTGCACTGGGACCTATATGAATCTCTAAAAGTTCAACAGCTAAACCAACTACGAGTTCGCATTTAGAGCCCATCGCGTGAGACTTGGAATTATTAAAATGGTAATTTCTAAAAAAGGGATTCTCAATCCGCGTAAACACAGGGCCCAAAATAGCTACGGCTGCACTGGGACCCAGATGAATCTCTAAATATTGAACAACTGAAAAAGCTAGCAGTTCGTATTTAGAGCCTATTGCGTGAGACCTTAAATTATTAAGACGGTATTGTCTAAAAGGGGGATTCTCAGTCCGCGTATACACAGGGTACAACACAACTACGGCTGCACTGGGACCCATATGAATCACTCAATATTGAACAGCTGAAAAAGCAACGAGCTCGTATTTAGAGCCCATCACTTGAGACCTTGAATTATTAAAACGGTATTTTCTTAAAAGGGGATTCTCAGTCCGCGTATACACAAGGTCCAACACAACTACGGCTGCACTGAGACCAATATGAATTTCTAAATGTTGAACAGCTAAAAAAGCTACGAGTTCGTATTTAGAGCCCATCGCGTGAGAACTTAAATTATTAAAACGGTATTGTCTAAAAAGGGGATTCTCAGTCCGCGTATACATAGGGTCCAACACAACTACGGCTGCATTGGGACCCATGTGAATCTCTCAATATAGAACAGCTGAAAAAGCAACGAGCTCGTATTTACAGCCCATCACTTGAGACCTTGAATTATTAAAACGGTATTTTCTAAAAAGGGGATTCTTAGTCCACATATGCATAGGGTCCAAGACAACTACGGCTGCATTGGGACCCATATGAATCTCTAAATATTGAACAACAGAAAAAGTCACCAGTTCGTATTGAGAGCCCATCGCGTGAGACTTAGATTTATTAAAATAGTATTTTCAAAAAAGGGGATTCTCAGTCCACGTATGCACAGGGTCCAACACAGCTACGGCTGCATTGGGACCCATATAAATCTCTAAATATTGAACAATAGAAAAAGCTACCAGTTCGTATTTAGAGTCCATTGCGTGAGGCTAGGATTTATAAAACGGTATTTTCTAAAATGGGGAATCTCAGTCCACATATGCACAGGGTCCAAGACAAATACAGCTTCACTGGGACCCATATGAATCTCTAAATATTTAACAGCAGAAAAAGCTACCCATTCGTATTTAAAGTCCATCGCGTGAGACCTTTAATTCTTAAAACGACATTTTCTAAGAAGGGGATCCTCAGTCCCCACATGCAAAGGGTCCGAGGCAACTACGGCTGGAGTGGGACCCAAATGAATATCTAAATATTGAACAACAGAAAAAGCTACCAGTTTGTATTTAAAGCCCATCCCGTGAGGGTTAGAATTATTAAAATAATATTTTGTAAGAAGGAGATTCTCAGTCCACACATGCACAGGCTCGAAGACAACTACAGCTGCACTGGGACACATATGAATCTCTAAATATTGAACAACAGAAAAACCTACCAGTTCGTATTTAGAGCCCATTGCGTGAGACTTGGAATTGTTAAAATGGTTTTCTCTAAAAAGGGGAGTCTCAGTCCACATATGAACAGGGTCCAAGATACCTACGGCTGCACTGAGACCCATATGAATCTCTAAATATTGAACAGCAGAAGAAGCTACCAGTTCGTATTAAGAGCCCATCGCCTGAGACTTGGAATTATTCAAACGATATTTTCTTAAAAGGGGATTCTAAGTTCACATATGCATAGGGTCCAAGACAACTTCCGCTGCACTGGGACCCATATGAATCTCTAAATATTGAACAGTAGAAAAAGTTACCAATTCGTATTTAGAGCCCATCGCGTAAGACATGGAATTCTTAAAACGGTGTTGTCCAAAAAGGGGATTCTCAGTCCACATATGCATAGGGTCAGAGATACCTACGGCTGCAATGTGAACCAAATGAATATCTAAATATTGAACAACAGATAAAGCTACTAGTTCGTATTTACAGCCGATCGCGTGAGGCTTGGAATTGTAAAAACTGTATTTTCTAAAATGGGGAATCTCAGTCCACATATGCATAGGGTCCAAGACATATACAGCTTCACTGGGACCCATATGAATCTCTAAATATTGAATAGCAAAAAAAGCCACTGGTTGGTATTAAGAGCCCATCGCGTGAGACTTAGATTTATTAAAATAGTATTTTCTATAAAGGGGATTCTCAGTCCACGTATGCACAGGGTCCGACACAACTACGGTTGCATTGGGACCCATATGAATCTCTAAATATTGAATAGGATAAAAACCTACGAGTTCGTATTTAAAGCCCATCGCATGAGGCTTGGAATTATAAAAACTGTATTTTCTAAAATGGGGAATCTTGGTCCACACATGCATAGGGTCCAACACAAAAACAGGTTCACTGGGACGCATATGAATCTCTAAATATTTAACAGTAGAAAAAGCTACCAATTCGTAGTTAAACCCCATCGCGTGAGACTTGGAATTATTAAACCGGATTTTTCAAAAAAGGGCATCCTCACTCCCCACATTTAAAGGGTCCGAGATAACTACGGCTGTAATGGGACTCAAATGAATATCTAAATATTGATCTACAGAAAAAGCTACCAGTTTGTATTTAGAGCCCATCGCGTGAGACTTAGAATTATTAAAACAGCATTTTCAAAAAAGGGGATTCTCAATCCACATATGCATAGGGTCAAAGACAACTACGGCTGCACTAAGGCCCATATGAATCTCTAAATATTGAACAACAGAAAAAGCGACTAGTTCGTATTTAGAGCCCATCGCGTGAGACTTGGGTTTATTAAAACAGTATTTTCTAAAATGGGGATTCTCAGGCCACGTATGCACAGGGTCCAACACAACTATGGTTGTACTAGGACCCGTATGAATCTCTAAATATTGAATAGGAGAAAAAGCTACTAGTTCGTATTTAGAGCCCATCGCGTGAGGCTTGAAATTATAAACACTGTATTTTTTAAAATGGGGAATCTCAGTCCTTATATGCATAGAGACCAAGACAAATACGGCTTCACTGGGACCTATATGAATCTCTAAATATTTAATGGAAGAAAAAGCTTCCAATTCATAGTTAAAGCCCATTGCGTGAGACTTGGAATAATTAAAATGGTTTTTTCTAAAAAGGGGATCATCAGTCCCCAAATGCGAAGGGTCCGAGACAACTACGACTGCAATGGGACCCAAATGAATATCTAAATATTGAACAACAGAAAAAGCTACCAGTTTGTGTTTAGAGCCCATCCCGTAAGGCTTGGAATTATTAAAATAGGATTTTCTAAAAAGGGCATTCTCAGTCCACGTATGCACAGGGTCCAACACAACTATGGTTACACTAGGACCCATATGAATCTCTAAATATTGAATAGCAGAAAAAGCCACTAGTTCGTATTTAAAGCCCATCGCGTGAGACTTAGATTTATTAAAACAGTATTTTCTAAAAAGGGGATTATCAGTCCACGTATGCACAGGTTCCAACACAACTACGACTGCATTAGGACCCATATGAATCTCTAAAGATTAAACAACAAAAAAAGCCACCAGTTCGTATTTAGAGCCCATCGCCTGAGACTTTGATTTATTTAAACAATATTTTCTCAAAAGGGGATTCTCAGTCCACGTATGCACAGGGTCCAACACAACTACGGATGCACTGGGACCAATATAAATCTCTAAATATTGAACAATAAAAAAAACTATCAGTTCGTATTTAGAGGCCATCGCGAGAGACTGGAAATTATTAAAATGGAATTTTCATAAGAGGGGATTCTCTGTTCACATTTGCATAGGGTCCAAGATAACTACAGTTGCATTGGGACCCACATGAATCTCTAAATATTAAATAATAGAAAAAGCTACCAGTTCGTATTTAAAACCCATCGCGTGAGACTTGCAATTATTAAAACGGTATTTTCTAAAAAGGGGATTCTCAGTCCACATATGCATAGGGTAAGAGAGATGTACAACTGCACTGGGACCCATATCAATCTATTAATACTGAACAGCAGAAAACCTAACTGTTCGTATTTAGAACCCATCGCGTGAGACTTGGAGTTGGTAAAATGGTATTTTTAAAAAGGCGATTCACAGTCCACACATCCATAGGGTCCGAGACAACTGTGGCTGCACTGGGACCCATATGAATCTATAAATACTTAACAGCAGAAAAAGCTACTAGTTCGTATTAAGAGCCCATCGCGAGAGACTTGAAATTATTAAAATGGTATTTTCAAAAGACAGGATTCTCTGTTCACATTTGCATAGCGTCCAAGATAACTATGATTGCACTGGGTTCCACATGAATCTCTAAATATTGAACAACAGAAAAAGCTACCAGTTCGTATTTAGAGCCCATCGCATGAGACTTGGAATTATTAAAACGGTATTTTTTAGAAAGGGGATTCTCAGTCCACATATGCATAGGGTCACACAGAAGTACGACTCCACCGTGGCCCATATCAATCTCTAAATACTAAATAGCAGAAAAAGCTAACAGTTCGTATTTAGAGCCAATCGCGTGAGACTTGGAATTATTACAACGGTATGCTTTAAAAAAGGGATTCTCAGTCTACATATGCATAGGGTTCGAGGCAACTATGGCTGCCATGGGATCCATTTGAATCTCTAGATACTTAACAGTAGAAAAAGGTACTAGTTCTTAAGAGGAGATTCTCTGTTCACATTTGCATACGGCCAAAGACAACTATGGCTACCATGGGAGCCATATGAATCTCTAAACATTGAATGACAGAAAAAGCTACCAGTTCGTGTTTAGAGCCCATTGCGTGAGACTTGGATTTATTAAAATGGTGTTTTCTTTAAAGGGGATTCTCAGTCCACACATGCACAGGGACCAACAAAACCACTGCTGCACTCAGACCCATATGCATCAGTCAATACTGAATAGTAGAAAAAGCTGCCAATTCGTATTTAGAGCCTATAGCGTGAGACTTGGAATAATTAAAACTGTATTTTCAAAAAGGGGATTCTAAGTGCAGATATGCATAGGGTCCAAGACAACTACGGCTGCACTGGGACCCATATGAATCTCTAAATATTGAACAAAAGAAAAAGCTACCAGTATGTATTTAGAGCTCATCGCGTGAGACTTGGAATTATTAAAACGGTATTTTTCTGAAAACGGGATTCCAAGTCCACAGATGCATAGGGTCCAAGACAACTACGGCTGCACTGGGGCCCAGATGAATCTCTAAATACTGAACAACAAAAAAAGCTACCAGTTCGTATTTAGAGCCCCTCGCATTAGACTTGGACTTATGAAAATGGTGTTTTCTAAATAGGGGATTCTAAGTCCACACATGCACAGGGTCCAAGACAACTACTGCCGTACTCGGACCAATATGAATCTTCAAATACTGAATAGTAGAAAAAGCTACCAGTTTGTATTTAGAACCCATCGCGTGAGACTTGGAATTATTAAAATGGTATGTTCTAAAATGGGGATTCTCAATCCACATTTGAATAGGGTCACAGAGAAGAACGACTGCACTGGGACCTATATCAATCTCTAAATACTGAACAGCAGAAAAACCTAACAGTTCGTATTTAGAACCCATCGCGTGAGACTTGGAATTGGTAAAACGGTATTTTTTAAAAAGGGGATTCTCAGTCCACATATCCATAGGGTCCGAGACCACTGTGGCTGCACTAGGACCCACATGAATCTATAAATACATAACAGCAGAAAAAGCTACTAGTTCGTATTAAGAGCCCTTCGCGAGAGACTTGAAATTGTTAAAATGGTATTTTCATAAGAGGGGATTCTCTGCTCACATTTGCATAGGGTCCAAGATAACTACGGTTGCACTAGGACCGACATAATTCTCTAAATATTGAACAACAGAAAAAGCTACCAGTTCGTATTCAGGGCCCATCACGTGAGACTTGGAATGATTAAAACGGTATTTTCTAGAAAGGGGATTCTCAGTCCACATATGCATAGGGTCCAAGACAACTACTACTTGCATAGGGTCCAAGACAACTACTGCTGCACTAGGACCCACATGAATCTCTAAATATTAAACAGCTGAAAAAGCTACTATTTCGTATTTAAAACCCATCGCGTGAGACTTAGAATTATTCAAATGGTATTTTCTTAAGAGGTGATTCTCTGTTCACATTTACGTAGGGTCCAAGATAACTACGGTTGCACTGGGGCGCATATGAATCTCTAAATATTGAACCACAGAAAATGCTACCAATTCATATTTAGAGCCCATCGCGTGAGACTTAGAATTATTGAAACGATATTTTCTAATAGGGGGATACTTAGTCCAAAGATGCATAGGGTCCAGCACAACTACGGCTGTACTGGGACCCATATGAATTTATCAATATTTAACAATAGAAAAAGCTACCAGTTCGTATTTAGAGCCCATCGCGTGAGACTTGGAATTATTAAAACGGTATTTTCTAAAAAGGGGATTCTCAGACCACTTTTGCACAGGGTCCGAGACAACCACGGCTGCACTAGGACCCATATCAATCTCTAAATCCTAAACCGCAGAAAAAGCTAACAGTTCGTATTTAGAACCCTTCGCATGAGACTTGGAATTATTAAAATGGTATTTTTTAAAAAGGGGATTCTCAATCCACATATGCACAGGGTCCAAGGAATCTATGGTTGCATTACGACCCATATGAATCTCTAAATACTTAACAGCAGAAAAACTTACTAGTTCGTATTAAGAGCCCATCAGGTGAGACTTGGAATTATTAAAATGGTATTTTCTTAAGAGGGGATTCTCTGTTCACATTTGCATAGGGTCCAAGACAACTACGGCGGCACTGGGACGCATATGAATCTCTAAATATTGAACCACAGAAAAAGCTACCAGGTCGTATTTAGAGCCAATCGCGTGAGACTTAGAATTATTGAAACGGTATTTTCTGAAAGGGGATACTAAGTCCAGAGATGCATAGGGTCCAAGACAACTACGGCTGCACTGGGACCCATATGAATTTATCAATATTGAACAATAGAAAAAGCTACCAGTTTTTATTAAGAGCCCATCGCGTGAGACTTGGAATTATTAAAACGGTATTTTCTAAAAAGGGGATTCTCAGTCCACTTTTGTACAGGGTCCGAGACAACTATGGCTGCATTGGGACCCATATGAATCTCTAAATACTGAACAGCCGAAAGAGTGACTAGTTCGTATTAAGAGCCCATCGCGAGAGACTTGAAATTATTAAAATGATATTTTCATAAGAGGAGATTCTCTGTTCACATTTGCATAGGGTCCATGATAACTACGGTGGCACTTGGACCCACATGAATCTCTAAATATTGAACAACAGAAAAAGCTACCAATTCGTATATAGAGCCCATCGCGTGAAACTTGGAATTATTAAAACGGTATTTTTTAAAAAGGGGATTCTCAGTCCACATATGCACAGGGTCCAAGAAATCATGGCTGCACTGGGACCCATATGAATCTCTAAATACTTAACAGCAGAAAAAGTTACTAGTTCGTATTAAGAGCCCATCGCGTGAGACTTGGAATTATTAAAATGGTATTTTCTTAAGAGGGGATTCTCTGTTCACATTTGCATAGGGTCCAACATAACTATGGCTCCACTGGGACGAACATGAATCTCGAAATATTGAACCACAGAAAAAGCTACCAGTTCTTCTTTAGAGCCCATTGCGTGAGACTTGGAATAATTAAAACTGTATTTTGTAAAAAGGGGATTCTATGTCCACATATGCAAAGGTTCCAAGGCAATTACGACTGCACTAGGAACCATATGAATCTCAAAATATTGAACAACAGAAAAAGCTACTAGTTCGTATTTAGGGCCTCTCATGTGAGACTTGGAATTATTAAAATGGTATTTTCTAAAAAGGGGATCCTCAGTCCATATATGCACAGGGTCCAAAAAATCTACAACTGCACTGGGACCCATACAAATCTATAAATATTGAACAAAAGAAAAAGCTAGCAGTTCGTGTTGAGAGCTCATCGTGTGAGACTTGGAATTATTCAAACTGTATTTTCTAAAAAGGAGATTCTCTGTCAAAAGATAAAAGGGTCAAAGACAACTACTGCTACACTCGGACCCATATGAATCTTGAAATACTGAATAGCAGAAAAAGATACTGGTTCGTATTTAGAGCCCATCGCGTGAGACTTGCAATTATTAAAACGATTTTTTCTACAAAAAGGGATTCTCTGTCCAGAGACAATTATGGCTGCATTGGCACCCAGACAAATCTGTCAATACTGAACAGCTGAAAAATCTACCAATTCGTATTTAGAGCCCATCGCGTGAGACTTGGAATTATTAAAATGGTATTTTCTTAAAAGGGGATTCTCAGTTCACATTTGCATAGGGTCCAAAACAACTACGGCTGCCCTGGGACCCATTTGAATGTCTAAATATTGAACCACATAAGAAAACAATCATATCGTATTTAGAGCCCATCGTGTGAGACTTGAATTAATTAAAACTGTAATTTCCTAAGAAGGGATTCTCAGTCCACATGTGCATAGTGTCCAAGACACTACGGCTACACTGGGACCGATATGAATCTCTAAATATTGAACCACCAAAAAAGCTACGAGTTCGAAAAAGGGGATTCTCAGTCCAAAGATGCATAGGATCCAAGACAACTACGGCGGCACTGGGACCCGTATGAATCTCTAAATATTGAACAGAAGAAAAAGCTACCAGTTCGTACATGGAGCTCATCGCGTGAGACTTGAAATTATTAAAACGGTATTTTCCAAAAAGGGGATTTTGAGTCCAAAGATGCATATGGTCCAAGACAACTACGGCTGCACTGGGGCCCATATGAATCTCTAAATAGTGAACAACAGAAATAGCTACCAGTTCCTATTTAGAGCCCCTCCCAAAAGACATGGACTTGTTAAAACGGTGTTTTCTAAAAAGGGGATTCTCAGTCCACACAAGCATAGGGTCCAAGGCAACTACTGCTGCACTCAGACCCTTATGAATCAGTAAATACTGAAGAGCAGAAAAAGCTACCAGTTCATATTAAGAGCCCATCGCGTGAGACTTGGAATTATTAAAATGGTATTTTCTTAAAAGGGTATTCTAATTTCAGATTTGCATAGGGTCCAAGACAACTACGGCTGCATTGGGACCCATATGAATCTCTAAATATTGAACAACAGAAAAAGGCTACAAGACATATTTATAGCCCATCGCATAAGACATGGAATTCTGAAAACAGTATTTTCTAAAATGGGGATTCTTAGTCCACATTTGCATAGGCTCCATGACAACTACGGCTGCACTAGGACCCATATGAATCTCTAAATATTGAACAACTAAAAAAGCAATCAGTTCCTATTTAGAGCCCATCGCGTGAGACTTGGACTTATTTAGACGATGTTTCCTACCAAGGGTATTCTCAGTCCACACATACATAAGGTCGAAGACAACTACTGCTGCACTCAGACCCATATCAATCAGTAAATACAGAATTGCAGAAAAAGCTACCAGTTCGTATTTAGAGCCCATCGCGTGAGACTTGGAATTATTAAAATAGTATTTTCTTAAAAGCGGATTCTAAGTTCACATATGCATAGGGTCCCAGACAACTACGGCTGCATTGGGACCCATATGAATCTTTAAATATTGAACAACAGAAAAAACTACCAGTACATATTTATAGCCCATTGCATAAGAATTGGAATTCTGAAAATAGTATTTTCTAAAATGGGGATTCTTAGTCCACATATGCATAGGCCCCAAGACAACTACGGCTGCACTGGGACCCACATGAATCTCTAAATATTGAACAACACAAAAAGCTACTAGTTCGTATTCTCAGCTCATCGCGTGAGACATTGAATTTTTTTAACGTTATTTTCTAAAAAGGGGCTTCTCTGTTTAAAGATGAATAGGATCAAAGACAACTACGGCTGCACTGGGGCCCATATGAATCTCTAAATAGTGCACAACAGAAATAAATACCAGTTCCTATTTAGAGCCCCTCCCGTGAGACTTGGACTTATTAAAACGGTGTTTTCTAAAAAGGGGATTCTCAGTCCACACAAGCACAGGTTCCAAGACAACTACAGCTGCACTCGGACCCATATGATTATTTAAATACTGAAAAGTAGAAAAAGCTACCAGTTCGTATTTAGAACCCATCGTGTTAGGCTTGGAATTGTTAAAATGGTCTTTTCTAAAAAGGGGATTCTCAGTCCACTTAGGCACAGGGTCTGAGACAACTATGGCTGCACTGGTACCCATATGAATCTGTAAATACTGAATAGCAGAAAAATCGACCAGTTCGTATTTAGAGCCCATCGCGTGAGACTTGCAATTATTAAAATGGTATTTTCTTACAAGGGGATTCTCAGTTCACATTTGCATAGGGTCCAAAACAACTACGGCTGCACTAGGACCCATATGAATCTCAAAATATTGAACCACAGAAATAGCTACCAGTTCGTATTAAGAGCCCATTGCGTGAGACTTGGAATAATTAAAACTGTATTTTCTAAAGAGGGGATTCTAAGTCCACATGTGCATAGGGTCCAAGACAACTACGGCTGCCTTGGGATCCATATGAATCTCTAAATATTGTACAATAGAAAAAGATACTAGTTCGTATTTAGGGCCTTTCGTGTGGGACTTGGAATTATTAAAATAGTATTTTCTAAAAAAGGGATCCTCAGTCCACATATGCACACGGTCCAAGACAACTACGGCTGCACTGGAACCCAAATGAATCTCTCAATAATGAACAAAAGAAAAAGCTACCAGTTTGTATTTAGAGCCCCTCCCGTGAGACTTGGACTTACTAAACGGTGTTTTCTAAAAAGGGGATTCTCAGTCCACACAAGCATAGGGTCCAAGGCAACCACTGCTGCCCTCAGACCCTTATGAATGAGTAAATACTGAAGAGCAGAAAAAGCTACCAGTTCATATTAAAACCCATCGCGTGAGACTTGAAATTATAAAAATGGTATTTTCTTAAAAGGGGATTCTCAGTTCAGATCTGCATAGGGTCCAAGACAACTACGGCTACATTAGGAACCATATGAATCTCTAAATATTGAACAATAGAAAAAGCTACCAGTACATATTTATAGCCCATCGAATAAGACTTCGATTTCTGAAAACAGTATTTTCTAAAATGGGGATTCTTAGTCCACATATGCATAGTCTCCATGACAACTACGGCTGCACTGGGAACCATATGAATCTCTAAATATTGAACAACTGAAAAAGCAATCAATTCCTATTTAGAGCGCATCGCGTGAGACTTGGACTTATTTAGACGATGTTTCCTACAAAGGGGATTCTCAGTCCACACATACACAAGGTCGAAGACAACTACTGCTGCACTCAGACCCATATGAATCAGTAAATACACAATAGCAGAAAAAGAGACCAATTCGTATTTAGAGCCCATCGCGTGAGACTTGGAATTACTAAAATGGTATTTTCTTAAAAGGGGATTCTAAGTTCACATATGCATAGGGTCCCAGACAACTACGGCTCCATTGGGACCCATATGAATCTCTAAATATTGAACAACAGAAAAAACTACCAGTACATATTTATAGCCCATCGCATAAGACTTGGAACTCTGAAAACAGTATTTTCCAAAATGGGGATTCTTAGTCCACATATGCATAGGCCCCAGGACAACTACGGCTGCACTGGGACCCACATGAATCTCTAAATATTGAACAAAGAAAAAGCTACTAGTTCGTATTCTCAGCTCATCGCGTGAGACATTGAATTTTTTAAACGTTATTTTCTAAAAAGGGGCTTCTCTGTTTTAAGATGAATAGGATCCAAGACAACTACAGCTGCACTTGGGCCCATATGAATCTCTAAATAGTGAACAACAGAAATAAATACCAGTTCCTATTTAGAGCCCCTCCCGTGAGACTTGGACTTATTAAAACGGTGTTTTCTAAAAAGGGGATTCTCAGTCAACACAAGCACAGGTTCCAAGATAACTACAGCTGCACTCGGACCCATCTGATTATTTACAAACTGAAAAGTAGAAAAAGCTACCAGTTCGTATTTAGAACCCATCGTGTTAGACTTGGAATTGTTAAAATGGCCTTTTCTAAAAAGGGGATTCTCAGTCCACTTAGGCACAGGGTCCGAGACAACTATGGCTGCACTGGGACCCATATAAATCTGTAACTACTGAATAGTAGAAAAATCGACCAGTTCGTATTTAGAGCCCATCGCGTGAGACTTGCAATTATTAAAATGGTATTTTCTTACAAGGGGATTCTCAGTTCACATTTGTATAGGGTCCAAAACAACTACGGCTGCACTAGGACCCATATGAATCTCTAAATATTGAACCACAGAAATAGCTACCAGTTCGTATTAAGAGCCCATCGCGTGAGACTTGGAATAATTAAAACTGTATTTTCTAAAGAGGGGATTCTCAGTCCACATGTGCATAGGGTCCAACACAACTACGGCTGCCTTGGGAACTATATGAATCTCTAACTATTGTACAATAGAAAAAGATACTAGTTCGTATTTAGGGCCTTTCGTGTGGGATTTGGAATTATTAAAATGGTATTTTCTAAAAAAGGGATCCTCAGTCCACATATGCACACGGTCCAAGACAACTACGGCTGCACAGGAACCCAAATGAATCTCTCAATATTGAACAAAAGAAAAAGCTACCAGTTTGTATTTAGAGCCCCTCCCGTGAGACTTGGACTTATTAAAATGGTGTTTTCTAAAAAGGCGATTCTCAGTCCACCCAAGCATAGGGTCCAAGGCAACCACTGCTGCACTCAGACCCTTATGAATCAGTAAATACTGAATAGCAGAAAAAGCTACCAGTTCATATTAAGAGCCCATCGCGTGAGACTTGGAATTATTAAAATGGTATTTTCATAAAAGGGGATTCTAAGTTCAGATCTGCATAGGGTCCAAGACAACTACGGCTGCATTGGGACCCATATGAATCTCTAAATATTGAACAACAGAAAAAGCTACCAGTACATATTTATAGCCCATCGAATAAGACCTTGAATTCTGAAAACAGTATTTTCTAAAATGGGGATTCTTAGTCCACATATGCATAGTCTCCATGACAACTACGGCTGCACTGGGACCCATATGAATCTCTAAATATTGAACAACTGAAAAAGAAATCAATTCCTATTTAGAGCCCATCGCGTGAGACTTGGACTTATTTAGACGATGTTTCCTACAAAGGGGATTCTCAGTCCACACATACACAAGGTCGAAGACAACTACTGCTGCACTCAGACCTATATGAATAAGTAAATACAGAATAGCAGAAAAAGCTACCAGTTCGTATTTAGAGCCCATCGCGTGAGACTTGGAATTATTAAAATGGTATTTTCTTAAAAAGGGGATTCTAAGTTCACATATGCATAGGGTCCTAGACAACTACGGCTGCATTGGGACCCATATGAATCTCTAAATATTGAGCAACAGAAAAAACTACCAGTACATATTTATAGCCCATCGCATTAGACTTGGAATTCTGAAAACAGTATTTTCTAAAATGGGGATTCTTAGTCCACATATGCATAGGCCCCAAGACAACTACAGCTGCACTAGGACCCACATGAATCTCTAAATATTGAACAACAGAAAAAGCTACTAGTTCGTATTCTCAGCTCATCGTGTGAGACATTGAATTTTTTAAACGTTATTTTCTAAAAAGGGGCTTCTCTGTTTAAAGATGAATAGGATCAAAGACAACTACGGCTGCACTGGGGCCCATATGAATCTCTAAATAGTGAACAACAGAAATAAATACCAGTTCCTTTTTAGAGCCCCTCCCGTGAGACTTGGACTTATTAAAATGGTGTTTTCTAAAAAGGGGATTCTCAGTCCACACAAGCACAGGTTCCAAGACAACTACAGCTGCACTCGGACCCATATGATTATTTAAATACTGAAAAGTAGAAAAAGCTACCAGTTCGTATTTAGAACCCATCGTGTTAGGCTTGGAATTGTTAAAATGGTCTTTTCTAAAAAGGGGATTCTCAATCCACATAGGCACAGGGTCCGAGACCACTATGGCTGCACTGGGACCCATATGAATCTGTAAATACTGAATAGCAGAAAAATCGACCAGTTCGTATTTAGAGCCCATCGCGTGAGACTTGCAATTATTAAAATGGTATTTTCTTAAAAGCGGATTCTCAGTTCACATTTGCATAGGGTCCAAAAGAACTACGGCTGGACTAGGACCCATATGAATCTCTAAATATTGAACCACAGAAATAGCTACCAGTTCGTATTACGAGCCCATCGCGTGAGACTTGGAATAATTAAAACTGTATTTTCTAAAGAGGGGATTCTCAGTCCACATGTGCATAGGGTCCAAGACAACTACGGCTGCCTTGGGATCCATATGAATCTCTAAATATTGTACAATATAAAAAGATACTAGTTCATATTTAGGGCCTTTCGTGTGGGATTTGGAATTATTAAAATGGTATTTTCTAAAAAAGGGATCCTCAGTCCACATATGCACACGGTCCAAGACAACTACGGCTGCACTGGAACCCAAATGAATCTCTCAATATTGAACAAAAGAAAAAGCTACGAGTTTGTATTTAGAGCCCCTCCCGTAAGACTTGGACTTATTCAAACGGTGTTTTCTAAAAAGGGGATTCTCAGTCCACACAAGCACAGTATAACACCCTAAAAACGAATATTGAATTCACGCTTAATTCAATCATTCGGTTTCATTTTTAGTTTGTTATCTCATGATGTGGAATTCATTTTAGAAAATACTTATATGAAAATACAGTAATTTTTTTTTAAAACTGTTTGATATAAACTGCGAGCCTCGTCGATAAAATGTGCGTAGCAGTAAAGTAAATCATTAAGCGGATTTCTACATATGTTTAAAACCTTAGGAATACTAAACGTTTATATTATTCTTTTCGTTTATCATTTGCCTATAATAAATAAACAAGATTAAATCATAACGCACATGTCACACAATAATTATACATAACATTTCATACATACCATAAGTCATAGGCCCGTGGGCCTTATCATGTAGTTATTACAAACCATAAACTTACAAATATTATACAATATTTATACATAAGTTAGCTAATACTACATATTAGTAGTTAGGATGCTCGCATCCAATTATTTTTTTTTTTTGACATTAGTGCGATGTACACCTCCTAGAGAGAGCGCCTCACGTCTGCTTCAAGTACGTGAACTGCTACCATAATGATCAGCATCCAAGGTGTCTGCGAAGAAAGTGGGAAGAAGTAGGGATGAGAAACTAAGTTTCTCAGTAGGCTATCTACTTAGTTCTAATGTTATCACTTTAGTCCCAGCCACTTCAGTTTATTTCAAAAATCATTTCTTACATAAAAGGTTACTTTTAATTCTTTTAAAACATTTCTCTGAAGTGGATCAATTTTATTCAAAACATACAACTTAGTGTCTCACCATACATTCTTCTTAACATTCATACCTTTGGGATCACAAATAAGATATCATTTGACATACAATTATTCTATGTCTTAAACTTTGTTCTTTACTACTTTTCTTTGTCTTTATCATTTCTTTGTCCAACCTTTGGGACACTTTATGAATCTAGTTTCACCACCTTTGGGAGAAAACAATTAGACATAGAAATGTATTAAATTTTTTCAAACAATATCTTCTCACTGACTCTATTCCCACCTCCTACTAAAATTAAGGATATGAGCTCATTTCTAGGTGATCGTCACCTCCACATAAGGGGTGAAGGACTCAATACCTTCACAGTAGAAGGATTTTTGGAGCAACCTTTGGCTCCTAGAAGCAACCTTTGGCTCTTCAAGAAGCAACCTTTGGCTTCTCTTCAGTAGACCTTTTTAGGGCCCTCTGGATACTAGTGCGCATAAGGCACAAACAGAGTAGCATTATGTTTTCACATAAGGTTTGCTTTAGTGATCCCTTAGTCTTTTTAAGTTTATTTTAGTGGCTTCCAAATAATTATGCATGCTCAAACAAATTTCCAACCAATATGAAATGCACATATAGGTTTCAAATTTTCTTCTCAATCATCATCATAAACCAATCTCATGCATCATCATCATCCTTTCTCATTCATGAGTATTCATCATTTATTCATTCATAAATAGTGAGCATTCATAACTAATAATGAAATTTGATTGGTAAATCACATAGCATAATGTCACATTTACACCACCAATCTAATGCTTCAATTCGGTATGATGTTGAAATCACACAAAGGACTTACATCACTCATCCTTCTAAGTTACCTCTCATCCTTTTCTTTTCTCATTTCTATATTTGTTCATTAAGATTTTACGTATTAACATCTTAATCTAGGTGGCCGAATGGCACCTTTCAAGTTCTTTTATCTTTGTGTTCTCTTTTTTTTCAAGTCTTATGCATATCCTAATTATTCTAAGTTCAAGTGTTAAGTATTCACAAATCTTTTATAACTTCTTCTCATTAAGGTATGTTATGATCAAATTACTTAGTGAACTTCTAACTTCAAGTTTAAGTCATATCCATCCTTCTTAATCATGCCTCTAATAAACCTTTGAAATATATTACCTTATGTTCTCCTTTGTACTACCTTAATAATTAGGTCTAATTGACTCTTAAACTTTTAAAGTCTCTTTCATTCCAAAACAAATAATATCTAAGTAGAAATTAATTAATCTTCTAGGACAATTTATTCCTAAATGGACGAATGACCTACTTCCTCAAATTCCACCTTTCATTCACCTTAATTATATTTTGCTTACATATTTAGGATCATTATTTGGGCCTAGTTAAGGATTGAAACTCATTCTTAGTTAATTTAAAACATGGTAGCCGAATTCCAACCTCCTAGACTTAGGTTTCCACAATTTCCTTCTTCACCATAAAATCATTTGTCTAAAAAAGATCAATATGTCTCTTTATCCACCTTAAAACTTTTTCATACTTTAAATTCATCCTATTCACATAAAAATGGTCCTTAATTAACCCTAATTGGAAATTAAAACCTCCTTTAAGTTAATTAACTACTAAGTGGGCGAATGCTACTCTTTTAGGTTTAGGGTTTCCTTCTTCCTAACCCTAGTTGACTTAGGTCTTAACCCTAATTGACCTTTACTTAGGGGCCAAGTTTGAACTTTATAATTGACATATTATAAGTTAATCTTAATTATTTTTACCCAAACTTTAATGGCATGGCCGAATTTGACATTTACCCTTGCTTAATTTATGGTAGATTTCCTAGTTACCCATTTTAAGCTTATTTGGAAATTTTATCACTTAGTAATTTTGAGATTTTTCCCTAAGCTTACCTAGGCCATATATTCTGAAACTTAACCCTTCAAATAATGATTAAACCTCCAAATAAGTTATTTACTTGTTGAAAATACATGATTTTTCCTTAATCCCATTTTAAGCGCATTTTTTTTTTGCCAAAATCTCTCTAGGGTGGCCGAATGCACTCCTAGAGGTTTTTAACTTATTTTTGTTTTGTTTAAATTTGTTTAAAGGTTGATTTAGTTCATTTAAAACCTTATTTCAGAGCTTATGTTACTTATAAAAATTTTAATGAAAGTAAAGCTTGCTTGGAAGTTGTGGCCGAAAGCCTTCCTTGGTTAGCCAAGGTAATTTCTTCAAATCTTCCATCTCACACCAACTTGGTTCAGTTGTGTTAGGTTTGTGCAGCCCCTCTTGCCTCTGGTCCATGCTTATTTCATCCATGTTTTGATGCTTAACTGTTGGCCATGATAGTCTCGGGTGCCATACAAGGATTTTAGCCACTTTTGGCTACAAATTACATCATTTGCATCGTAGCTTTCTAACTAATGTCCAAAGGAAACCTTTGGAACTTTTTACAAAAATTTATTCCACCTCTTAACATGCATACTCAGAGGTGCAGATCCAGCACAAAGGTTATACCAAACTCATCACAAAAGAAAATCACAAGGTTAAAACATAAGCATAAAAATAAGCATGAAAACAACATCATAGTATATTTTTCCAAGCCACAAAGAGTAGATTTTCAGGATCTACTCCAAGATCCACAAATCCTCTTTCAAATAAGCTTTAAAAACCTTTCTCATGAGAGCATAAAACTGATCAAAGCTTCAAAAATAATTTTAAAACAAAACCCACCGATTAAATTTCTTCTAAGTGCCTTAGAAGCACTTTTAACCGAACAAACTTTATTTTTCTTTTAAAAAATCACTAAAAATGGGTGGGGCTGATTTTGAACGGGTTGAAATACAGTTTTAAACTCTCACAAGTGAAAAAAAAAGAAGAAAAATAAATCTTGGAGAAAAGATGCATGAAAGAACACAAACACACCATAAAAAGGCAAGTTAAAAGCATAAAAAGACAAGTAGAAAGATCCTACTTGTTGAAGACCTCTTAGTGTTTTTGTGTGCTTTAATGTCTTCCTTGGGTCCCCTTTGGTCTGCTCTGGACGTGGACAAAGGATGGAGGTGGGGCTTAAGTGTTTATAGCTTTAATATAGCTTAAGTTTTAAAGATGAAGACTTAGGCTTAAAGTGTAAGTTTTGGATGTTTTGGAGTTATGGCAAGCTTGGAGAGAATGGAGAGGATTTTGATGAGTTTCTAAGCTGAAAAATATGAAGCAAATGGGGTCCCAAAAAATTCGGACTCTTATGGGCCAAGTGGAATTTGTTTTGCACTTAGGGGTATTTTGGTAATTTTGCCTAGATTTTTTCTATTTTCCAAAATAAATCAAAATTCAAGGAATTATCCTTTTAGGCTTAGATTAGTGTTAATTAGGCTGATATTTCCTCTAATTATGATTAATTTAACCTAAGCATGCTTTATTTTTAATTAACCAAGATTAGTTAATCTTAACCATGGTTAAAGTAACCTTTTTACTATTCACTTTTGTCTTTTTGTGAAAGACTTGGTTGACTTTATTTTGGTGACTCACCACAACCTTTCCAGCTGTTTCATTTCGTGCACATGGGTGTGGGGTCCACTTTTGGCTTGTTTATCACCTTATCCTGCCCTCCCGGCCTTCCAGGGGCGTTTTCGTAATTTTTCTCAGCATTGCCGGAAAATTTCCCAAATTGTTCCTCTGATGTTTCTAAGACTTTTTGGTTCGTTCCCATGTTAATCTAAGGTCGTTTGCTATTTTTACGGGAACTGACTAGCTTTATGCAAAAAGTACAGCTCCTAAGGGCATTTTGGTCATTTTTAGGGTTTTCGAATGGCGTTTTCATCCCTTCTCAGATTTCTAAATTTTTCTCACAACTTTTAACCATACATGATGTTTATAATCCCTCCAAGATGTCTTATACTTGTATTTCCATTTTTCTGGCTCATTATTTGAGCTGCCCAGGTGCAAGGGCATTTTCGTCATTTGCACCAAACTTCCTAATTTCTCTGCTTTTGGCTCCTAATTTCACCTAGTTTTATTGTAGAAACCATTTTTAGCCTCAAACATTAATCATAGAAAAATTGGGATGTTACATTTCTCCCCCCCTTTTAAAAAGAATTTTGTCCCCAAAACTCCGTACCTGCAAATAACTGCGGGTAGACTTTCCTCATTTCTGCTTCAAGCTCCCACATTTGTTCTTCCATCTTCCCTTTTCCCCAAACCACTCGTACCAAGGGTACTGTCTTACTCCTCAGCTGCTTTTCTTTTTTGTCCAAAATCTTTCTTGGTTCGAGACTTATTGTTAAGTCTTCCTTTAATTGTATCGTATCTGACTCAATAACATGACCGGGATCGGGATTATATTTACGTAACTGAGATAAATGGAAGACATCATGAAGATTTTCCAAATTTGGCGGAAGAGCCACTTGATAAGCAACTGGCCCAACTCTTTTAAGAATTTCGTATGGACCTATAAACCTAGGAGTTAGCTTCCTAACTTTCATGGCTCGCTATACCAAAGTAGGTGAGATCCGCAAGAACACATGTTCTCCCACTGCAAACTCTAGAGGTTTTCTTCTCTTATCGGCATAGCTCTTTTGTCTGCTTTGAGAGGTAAGAATCCTATCTTTGATCTTTCTAATTTGTTCTGTGGTTTGCTTGACTAAATCTGGACCTATCAGGCTTTGCTCCCCTATTTCATGCCAACACAATGGCGATTGACACTTTCTACCATACAAAGCTTCATAGGGTGCCATCCCTATGCTAGCATGGTAACTGTTGTTGTAAGAAAATTCTATCAGGGGTATTTGGTTAACCCAGCTTCTAGGTTGATCTAAAACACAAGCTCTAAGCATATCTTCCAAGGTTTGAATAGTCCTTTCAGACTATCCATCTGTTTGAGGGTGATATGCAGTACTTAAGTGCAACTTGGTTCCAAATGCACTCTGTAGAGCTTTCCAAAATCTTGAGGTAAATCTAGGATCTCTATTAGATACTATGGATGATGGTGCTCCATGCAACCTCACAATCTCCTTAATGTATATTTGTGCTAAATGTTCTAAGGAATAGGTTACCTTAATGGGTAGAAAATGAGCAGCTTTGGTTAGTCTATCTACTATTACCCAAATTGTGTCTAATCCTTCACGATTTTTGGGCAATCCTACTACAAAATCCATTGTAATTCCTTCCCATTTCCACTCAGGTATGTCTAAAGGTTGTAGTAGTCCTGATGGCTTTTGGTGTTCTATCTTCACTTTTTGGCAAACTAAACATTTATTAACAAATTCAGCCACATCTTTCTTCATTCCTATCCACCAAAATTGTCTCTTCAAGTCTTGGTACATCTTAGTGGTTCCAGGGTGTATAGTAAAATGGCTCTTATGGGCTTCTTCTAGAATCCTTTTTCGTAAATCTTCTACTCCAGGCACACTGATTTATCCCTTGTATCTCCACAAACCATCTTGGTCTAGAACTATTTTTCCTACTTCACCTTCCATCATTGTGGAAATCCATTTCTTAAATTCCTCATCTTCTATTTGAGCTACTTTTACTTCATTTTTGAAATCACTAGTCACTTGCAAGTGACTCAATTTGATGCTACCTTCCCTCAGATTCATCCCTAAATTCATGTCTCTAAATTTTCCTATCAACTCCATTTCTTTTACCATTAACCAAGAGACATGCAAAGACTTTCTACTTAATGCATCAGCTACCACATTGGCCTTTCCATGGTGGTAATTCAATCCAAAATCGTAATCCTTCAGAAATTCCATCCACCTTCTTTGCCTCATGTTCAACTCCTTGTGATCAAACAAATATTTCAAACTCTTATGATCAGAAAATACTTCAAATCTCACTCCATACAGGTAATGTCTCCAAATCTTGAGAGAAAATACTATTGCTGCTAGTTCTAGGTCGTGGGTAGGGTAATTGGTCTCATGTGGTTTCAATTGTCTAGAAGCATATGCCACTACTTTTTTTTCTTGTATGAGCACACAACCTAGTCCTCTTCCTGAGGCATCACAATACACTTCAAACGTACCATTCGGGTCTGGCAGCACTAGCACTGGGGTTGTGGTTAATCTCTCCTGGAGTTTTTGAAAACTCTTCTCACACTCCGGAGTCCAAAGGAAAGGGCTATTCTTTCTTGTAAGTTTGGTTAAAGGTAAGGCTATCTGGGAAAATCCTTGGATAAACCTACGATAGTAACTTGCTAGTCGTAGGAAACTTCGAATCTCTGTCACAGAAGTCGGTCTCTCCCACTTTGTGATGGCTTCTATTTTACTAGGATCTACAGACACTCCTCCTTGTGACACCACATGACCTAGAAACTTCACTTCCTCCATCCAAAATTCACATTTAGACAATTTTGCATACAACTCCTTACTCTTAAGGATTTCTAACACAATCCTAAGGTGTTCCTCATGTTCCTCTCTGGTTCGGGAGTAAACTAAGATATCATCAATGAACACAACAACAAACTTGTCCAGGCAGGATCTAAAAATTCGGTTCATATAGTCCATAAAGACTGCAGGGGCATTAGTCAATCCAAATGACATGATAGTGAACTCATAATGTCCGTATCGTGTCCTAAAGGCTATCTTAGGGATATCCTCATCTCTCACCCTAATTTGGTGGTATCCTGATCTCAAATCAATTTTTGAGAACACTACAGCTCCTCTTAGTTGATCCAACAAGTCATCTATCCTAGGCAGTGGATATTTGTTCATAATTGTCACTTTATTCAACTGCCTATAGTCCACACACAGTCTCATACTTCCGTCCTTCTTCTTAACAAACAACACCGGAGCTCCCCAAGGTGATACACTCGGGCGTACGAACTTATTAGCCAGAAGGTCCTCTAATTGAGTTTTCAGCTCAGCCAATTCTATCGGAGACATTCTATATGGAGCTATTGATATCGGTCCAGTTCCAGGCACTAAGTCTATTGAGAATTCTATTTCTCTTACAGGAGGGAATTGGGGTATGTCATCAGGGAATACCTCAGGATACTCTCTTACCACAAGAATTTCATCAACTCTCAGTTTTGTCTCAACCTCACTAGTTAACAGGAGAACATATCCTTGCATTTCTCTCCTACCATTACCTAGACTAAGGGAATTTAAAACAAGCTCAATTTGTTTAACTGTTTCAATCTCAGTAGTAGGAAACACAATAGTTTTATTTAGACAATCAATATACACATGATTCCTAGAGAGCCAATCCATTCCTAGAATTATATCCAGTCCAGCCAAAGGCAAATAGATAAAATCATATGCAAATAATCTATCAAGCAAGGAGAATGTACAGTTTAGGCAACTCAAACAAGTTTTTACTGGTTTACCGGTAGGAGTGGAAATTAACAGTTCATATGGAAGTTCAGACACAGACAATCCCAGTCTCTTCACGCAATCATGAGAAATAAAAGAATGCGTTGCACCAGAGTCATACAATACATTTAAAGATTGACCATTTAAAATGCACCTACCTCTCACGAGATCAGTAGAGCGGTTTGCCTCCTCAGCATTCAAAGTGAAGACCCTTCCTTGGTGTTGGGGTCTGGTTGGTAGGGTTGCCATCTTCTCCGTGCAACTCCTAGCAAAATGGCCTGCCTTACCGCATTTGAAACAAACGTTCTGTCCCATCAAGCAAGGTCTATCCCCATGGCTCTTCCCACACTTCTTGCATGGCATATGAGTTGGTGTTTTTAGGGCATTGAAAGTCTTCCCTACTGGTCTTCCTCCTCTCTATCCTCTCTGATGAAAAGGTTTCTTCATGAATTTGGGTTTGAATGGGATGCCTTGAGGCGCCATCCTCCTTCTAAACGCCTCAGCTTGGCAAGTTGCCAACTTTCTATTGCATTCTTCGCTCAACCGACTTTTATTAACCAATCGAGCAAAATCCTTCAGCTCCATAGGTCCCACTATTGCAAGGAGATCCTCCCTCAATCCTCCTTGATATCTCCTACACTTCCACGCCTCATCTGGGCACTTCTGGTAAATTTTTGAATATTTACAAAGCTACTCAAACTTAGCTGTGTACTCCACTACAGACATTGTTCCTTGTTGCAGATGCAGAAACTCTGCTTCCTTTGCATCTCGTACCGACTGCGGCACATATTTTTCATAGAAGGCCTCTTTGAAGACTTCCCAAGTGATAGGATTTCCTTCAGTTTCCAACAATCGTCTGGCACCCATCCACCAGAACTCAGCATCTGCCTCCAACATGTAGGCAGCATACGTTGCCTTTTTCTCCTCATCACATTCGATAATTCCGAAAACTTTCTCTATGGCCTTGATCCAGTCATCGGCCTTGTTAGGGTTTAGAGTTCCTTTGAAACTCGGCGGGTTCATCTTTCTGAATTTAGTGAACTTTACTCGATCAGGGTTTGCTACAGAGGTATTGGCAATTCCTTCATGGTTCTCTAACTGCCTGTCCATCCTATCCATCATGCCCTGCATGACGGTAGCCATGTCCCTCAGGGTGGCGCTCAAGTTTCCTCCAACCTCAGGGTTCTCTACATTTCTAGCACGTCCTCTACCACGCCTTGTTTCTGCCATTGGTTCCTAAACACACATGCACAGAAATTGAGGTGATCAGGCTCAACACCGAAATCACGCATGTCAACAACCAATATTAGAAAACATAAGGCAGTCATGCATTAACTAGACTATCTAGTTTTGAAGCATGACTTCTAAGTCTTATCACAGAGATATTACGCATGCTCTAGAAGCATAGTCAGACCATCCTCAGGCTCCTTAAAGATGAACTGCTTTGATACCATAATATAACACCCTAAAAACGAATATCGAATTCACGCTTAAGTCAATCATTCGGTTCAATTTTTAGTTTGTTATCTCATGCTGCGGAATTCATTTTAGAAAATACTTATATGAAAATACGGTAATTTTTTTTTTTAAAACTGTTTGATATAAACTGCGAGCCTCGTCGATAAACTGTGTGTAGCCGTAAAGTAAATCATTAAGCGGATTTCTACATATGTTTAAAACCTTAGGAATACTAAGCGTTTATATTATTCTTTTAGTTTATCATTTGCCTATAATAAATAAACAAGATTAAATCATAACGCACATGTCACACAATAATTATACATAACATTTCATACATACCATAAGTCATAGGCCCGTGGGCCTTATCATGTAGTTATTACAAACCATAAACTTACAAATATTATATAATATTTATACATAAGTTAGCTAATACTACATATTAGTAGTTAGGATGCTCGCATCCAATTATTTTTTTTTTTGACATTAGTGCGATGTACACCTCCTAGAGAGAGCGCCTCACGTCTGCTTCAAGTACGTGAACTGCTACCATAATGATCAACATCCAAGGTGTCTGGGAAGAAAGTGGGAAGAAGTAGGGATGAGAAACTAAGTTTCTCAGTAGGCTATCTACTTAGTTCTAATGTCATCACTTTAGTCCCAGCCACTTCAGTTTATTTCAAAAATCATTTCTTACATAAAAGGTTACTTTTAATTCTTTGAAAACATTTCTCTGAAGTGGATCAATTTTATTCAAAACATACAACTTAGTGTCTCACCATACATTCTTCTTAACATTCATACCTTTGGGATCACAAATAAGATATCATTTGACATACAATTATTCTATGTCTTAAACTTTGTTCTTTACTACTTTTCTTTGTCTTTATCATTTCTTTGTCCAACCTTTGGGACACTTTATGAATCTAGTTTCACCACCTTTGGGAGAAAACAATTAGACATAGACATGTATTAAATTTTGTCAAACAATATCTTCTCACTGACTCTACTCCCACCTCCTACTAAAATTAAGGATATGAGCTCATTCCTAGGTGATCGTCACCACCACATAAGGGGTGAAGGACTCAATGCCTTCACAGTAGAAGGATTTTTGGAGCAACCTTTGGCTCCTAGAAGCAACCTTTGGCTTCAAGAAGCAACCTTTGGCTTCTTTGGCTTCTCTTCAGACTTTTAGGGCCTCTGATACTAGTGTATAAGGCACAAAGAGAGTAGCATTATGTTTTCACATAAGGTTTGCTTTAGTGATCCCTTAATCTTTTTAAGTTCATTTTAGTGGCTTCCAAATAATTATGCATGCTCAAACAAATTTCCAACCAATATGAAATGCACATATAGGTTTTGAATTTTCATCTCAATCATCATCATAAACCAATCTCATACATCATCATCATCCTTTCTCATTCATGAGTATTCATCATTTATTCATTCATAGATAGTGAGCATTCATAACTAATAATGAAATTTGATTGGTAAATCACATAGCATAATGTCACATTTACACCACCAATCTAATGCTTCAATTTGGTATGATGTTGAAATCACACAAAGGACTTACATCACTCATCCTTCTAAGTTACCTCTCATCCTTTCCTTTTCTCATTTCTATATTTGTTCATTAAGATTTTACGTATTAACATCTTAATCTAGGTGTCCGAATGGCACCTTTCAAGTTCTTTTATCTTTGTGTTCTCTTTTGTTTCAAGTCTTATGCATATCCTAATTATTCTAAGTTCAAGTATTAAGTATTCACAAATCTTTTATAACTTCTTCTCATTAAGGTATGTTATGATCAAATTACTTAGTGAACTTCTAACTTCAAGTTTAAGTCATATCCACCCTTCTTAATCATGCCTCTAATAAACCTTTGAAATATATTACCTTATGTTCTCCTTTGTACTACCTTAATAATTAGGTCTAATTGACTCTTAAACTTTTAAAGTCTCTTTCATTCCAAAACAAATAATATCTAAGTAGAAATTAATTAATCTTCTAGGACAATTTATTCCTAAATGGACGAATGACCTACTTCCTCAAATTCCACCTTTAATTATATTTAGCACCTTTAGGATCATTATTTGGGCCTAGTTAAGGATTGAAACTCATTCTTAGTTAATTTAAAACATGGTTTGCTTACATATTTAGGATCATTATTTGGGCCTAGTTAAGGATTGAAACTCATTCTTAGTTAATTTAAAACATGGTAGCTGAATTCCAACCTCCTAGACTTAGGTTTCCACAATTTCCTTCTTCATCATAAAATCATTTGCCTAAAAAAATCAATAGGTCTCTTTATCCACCTTAAAACTTTTTCATACTTTAAATTCGTCCTATTCACATAAAAATGGTCCTTAATTAACCCTAATTGGAAATTAAAACCTCCTTTAAGTTAATTAACTACTAAGTGGCCGAATGCCACTCTTTTAGGTTTAGGGTTTCCTTCTTCCTAACCCTAGTTGACTTAGGTCTTAACCCTAATTGACCTTTACTTAGGGACCAAGTTTAAACTTTAGAATTGACATATTATAAGTTAATCTTAATTATTTTTACCCAAAATTTAATGGCATGGCCGAATTTGACATTTACCCTTGCTTAAGTTATGGTAGATTTCCTAGTTACCCATTTTAAGCTTATTTGGAAATTTTATCACTTAGTAATTTTGAGATTTTTCCCTAAGCTTACCTAGGCCATATATTCTGAAACTTAACCCTTCAAATAATGATTAAACCTCCAAATAAGTTATTTACTTGTTGAAAATACTTGATTTTTCCTTAATCCCATTTTAAGCGCATTTTTTTTTTTGCCAAAATCTCTCTAGGGTGGCTGAATGCACTCCTAGAGGTTTTTAACTTATTTTTGTTTTGTTTAACTTTGTTTAATTTTTTTTTTGAAAATTTAAGGGTTTGTTCCTAAAGGTTTATTTTTTAAAGTTCATTTAAAACCTTATTTCAAAGCTTATGTTACTTATAAAAATTTTAATGAAAGTAAAGATTGCTTGGGAGTTGTGGCCGAAAGCCTTCCTTGATTAGCCAAGGTAATTTCTTCAAATCTTCCATCTCACACCAACTTGGTTCAATTGTGT
Organism: Canavalia ensiformis; assembly: GCA_026541065.1. Taxonomy (NCBI): domain Eukaryota; kingdom Viridiplantae; phylum Streptophyta; class Magnoliopsida; order Fabales; family Fabaceae; genus Canavalia; species Canavalia ensiformis. The sequence continues at coordinate 51,082 of JAMKYM010000162.1, read as the reverse complement.
TAGGTTTGTGCAGCCCCTCTTGCCTCTGGTCCATGCTTATTTCATCCATGTTTTGATGCTTAAGTGTTTGCCATGATGAGTCTAGGGTGCCATACAAGGATTTTAGCCACTTTTGGCTACAAATTACATCATTTGCGTGGTAGCTTTCTAACTAATGTCCAAAGGAAACCTTTGGAACTTATTACAAAAATTTATTCCACCTCTTAACATGCATACTCAGAGGTGCAGATCCAGCACAAAGGTCATACCAAACTCATCACAAAATAAAATCACAAAGTTAAAACTTAAGCATAAAAATAAGCATGAAAACAACAACATAGTATATTTTTCCAAGCCACAAAGAGTAGATTTTCATGATCTACTCCAAGATCCACAAATCCTCTTTCAAATAAGCTTTAAAAACCTTTCTCATGAGAGCATAAAACTGATCAAAGCTTCAAAAATAATTTTAAAACAAAACCCACCGATTAAATTTCTTCTAAGTGCCTTAGAAGCACTTTTAACCGAACAAACTTTGTTTTTCTTTTCAAAAATCACCAAAAATGGGTGGGGCTGATTTTGAACGGTTAAAATACAGTTTTAAAATCTCACAAGTGAAAACAAAAGAAGACAAACAAATCTTGGAGAAAAGATGCATGAAAAAGAACACAAACACACCATAAAAATACAAGTAGAAAGATTCTACTTGTTGAAGACCTCCTTAGTGTTTTTGTATGCTTTAAAGGCTTCCTTGGGTCTCCTTTGGTCTTCTCTGGACGTGGACAAAGGATGGTGGTGGGGCTTAAGTGTTTATAGCTTTAATATAGCTTAAGTCTTACAGATGAAAACTTAGGCTTAAAATGTAAGTTTTGGGTGTTTTGGAGTTATGGCAAGCTTGGAGAGAATGGAGAGGATTTTGATGATTTTCTAAGCTGAAAAATCTGAAGCAAATGGGGTCCCAAGGGTCCCAAAAAATTCGGACTCTTTTGGGCCAAGTGGAATTAGTTTTGCACTTAGGGGTATTTTGGTAATTTTGCCTAGATTTTTCCTATTTTCCAAAATAAATCAAAATTCAAGGAATTATCCTTTTAGGCTTAGATTAGTGTTAATTAGGCTGATATTTCATCTAATTATGATTAATTTAACCTAAGCATGCATTACTTTTAATTAACCAAGGTTAGTTAGTCTTAACCATGGTTAAAGTAACCTTTTTACTATTCACTTTTATCTTTTTGTGGAATACTTGGTTGACTTCATTTTGGTGACTCACCACCACCTTTCCAGCTGTTGCATTTTGTGCACATGGGGTGTGGAGCCCACTTTTGGCATGTTTATCACCTTATCCTGCCCTCCAGGCCTTCCAGGGGCGTTTTCGTAATTTTTCTTAGCATTGCCGGAAAATTTCCCAAATTGTTCCTTTGATGTTTCTAAGACTTTTTGGTTCGTTCCCATGTTAATCTAAGGTCGTTTTCTATTTTTACGGGAACTGACTAGCTTTATGCAAAAAGTACAGCTCCTAAGGGCATTTTGGTCATTTTCGGGGTTTTCGAAGGGCGTTTTCGTCCCTTCTCAGATTTCTAAATTTTTCTCACTACTTTTAACCATACATGATGTTTATAATCCCTCCAAGATGTCTTATACTTGTACTTCAATTTTTCTGGCTCATTATTTGAGCTGCCCAGGTGCAAGGGCATTTTCGTCATTTGCACCAAACTGCCTAATATCTCTGCTTTTGGCTCTTAATTTCACCTAGTTTTATTCTAGAAACAATTTGTAGCCTCAAACATTCATCATAGAAAATTTGGGATGTTACACTACTAGTTCGTATTTAGAGCCCTTCGCGTGAAACGTGGAATTATTAAAATGGTATTTTATTAAAAGGGGATTCTCAGTTCACATTTGCATAGGGTCGTGGACAACTACGGCTGCACTGGGACCCATATGAATCTCTAAATATTGAACCACATAAAAAGGTACCAGTTCGTATTTAGAGCCCATCGCATGAGACTTGGAATTATTAAAACGATATTTTCAAAAAAGGGGATTCTCAGTCCAAAGATGCATAGGGTCCAGGAGAACTACGACTGCACTAGGACCCATATGAATCTCTAAATAGTGAACAACAGGAAAAGCTACCAGTTCGAATATAGAGCCCTTCGCATGAGACTTGGACTTATTAAAATGGTGTTTTCTAAAAAGCGGATTCTCAGTCCACACTTGCACAGGGTCCAAGACAACTATGGTTGCACTCGGACCCATATGAATCTTTAAATACTGAATAACAGAAAAATCTACCAGTTCGTATTTTAAGCCCATCGCGTGAGACTTGGAATTATAAAAACGATATTTTCTAAAATGGGGAATCTCAGTCCCCATATGCATAGGGTCCAAGACAAATACAGTTTCATTGGGACCCATATGAATCTCTAAATACTTAACAGCAGAAAAAGTTACCAATTCGTATTTAAAGCCTATCGCGTGAGTGTTGGAATTATTAAAATGGTATTTTCGAAAAAGGGGATCCTCAGTCCCCATATGTATAGGGTCCGAGATAGGTACGGCTGCAATGGGACCCATATGAATCTCAAAATACTGAACAGCACAAAAAGCTCCCAGTTCGTATTTGAAGCCAATCGCGTGAGACTTGGAATTATTAAAACGGTATTTTTTAAAAAGGGGATTTTGAGTCCACTTATGCACAGGGTTCGAGACAACTATGGTTGCACTAGTACGAAGATGAATCTCAAAATACTGAACAGTAGAAAAAGCTACCAGTTCGTATTTAGAGCCCATCGCGTGAGACTTGGAATTATTAAAATGGTATTTTCATAAAAGGGGATTCTCCGTTCACATTTGCATAGGGTCCAAGACAACTACGGCTGCACTGGGACCCATATGAATCTCTAAATACTGAACAATAGAAAAAGCTACCAGTACGTATTTGAAACCCATCGCGTGAGACTTGAAATTATTAAAATGGTACTTTCTAAAAAGGGGATTCTGAGTCCACTTATGCACAGGGTTCGAGACAACTATGGCTGGACTGGGACCCATTTGAATCTCTAAATACTGAACAACAGAAAAAGATACCAGTTCGTATTTAGAGCCCATCGCGTGAGACTTGGAATTATTAAAACGATATTTTTTGAAAAGGGGATTCTCAGTCCACTTTGTACAGGGTTTGAGACAATTATGGCTGCACTGGGACCTATATGAATCTCTAAATACTGAACAGCAGAAAAAGCTACCAGTTCATATTTAGAGCCCATCGCGTGAGACTTGGAATTATTAAAATGGTGTTTTATTAAAAGGGGATTCTCAATCCCCTTATGGACAGGGTCCGAGACAACTATGGCTTCACAAGGACCCATTTGAATCTCTAAATTCTGAACTGCTCAAAAAGCTACCAGCTCGTATTTGAAGCCCATCACGGGAGACTTGGAATTATTAAAACGGTATTTTCTAAAAAGGGGATTCTGAGTCCATTTATGCACAGGGTTCGAGACAACTATGGCTGCACTGGGACCCATTTGAATTTTTAAATACTGAACAGCAAAAAAAGCTACCTGTTCGTATTTAAAGCCCATCGCATGACACATAGAATTATTAAAATGGTATTTTCTTAAAAGGGGATTCTCAGTTCACATTTGGATAGGGTCCAAGACAACTACGGCTGCACTGGGACCCATTTTAAACTCTAAATACTGAACAACAGAAAAAGCTACCAGTACGTATTCGAAACCCCTCGCCTGAGACTTAGAATTATTAAAACGGTATTTGCTAAAAAGGGGATTCTCAGTTCAAAGATGCATAGTGTCCAAGACAACTACGGCTGCACTGGGGCCCATATGAATCTCTAAATAGTAAACAACAGAAAAAGCTACCAGTTCGTATTTACAGTCCCTCGCGTGAGACTTGAACTTATTATAACTGTGTTTTCTAAAAAGGGGATTCTCAGTCCACACATGCACAGGGTCCACGAGAACTATGGCTGCTCTCGGACCCATATGAATCTCTAAATACTGAACAGCAGAAAAAGCTACCCATTCATATTTAAAGCCCATCCCGTGAGACTTGGAATTATTAAAACGGTATTTTCTAAAAGGCGATTCTGAGTCCACACATGCACAGGTTTCAAGACAACTATGGTTGCGCTGGTACCCATATGAATCTCTAAATACTAAACAACAGAAAAAGCTACCAGTTCGTATTTAGAGCCCATCGCGTGAGACTTGGAATTATTAAAGTGGTATTTTCTTAAAAGGGATTCTCAGTTCACACTTGCATAGGGTCCAAGACAACTACGGCTGCTCTGGAACCCATATGAATCTCGAAATATTGAACCACAGAGAAAGCTGCCAGTTCGTATTTAGGGCCCATCGCGTGAGACTTGGAATTATTAAAATAGTATTTTCTAAAGAGGGGATTCTCAATCCACACATGCCCAGTGTCCAACACAACTATGGCTGCACACGGACCCATATAAATCTTTAAATACTAACTAGCAGAAATAGCTATCAGTTCTTATTTAGAGACCCTCACATGAGACTTGGACTTATTATAACGGTGTTTTCTAAAAATGGGATTCTCAGTCCACACATGCACAGAGTTCACGAGAACTATGGCTGCACTCGAACCCATATGAATCTTTAAAAACTGATTAGCAGAAAAAGCTACCAGTTCGTGCTTAGAGCCCATCGCGTGATACTTGGAATTATTAAAACGGTATTTTCTAAAAAGGGGATTTCCAGTCCACTTATGCACAGGGTCCGAGACAACTATGGCTGCACTGGGACCCATATGAATCTCTAAATACTGAACAGCAGAAAAAGGTACTAGTACGTATTTGAAACCCATCGCGTGAGACCTCGAACTATTAAAATGGTATTTTCTAAAAAGAGGATTCTCAGTCCACTTATGCACAAGGTTCGAGACAACTATGGCTGCAATGGGACCCATAATAATCTTTAAAAAATGAATAGTAGAAAAAGCTACCAGTTCGTATTTAATGCCCATCACGTGAGACTTGGAATTATTAAAACGGTATTTTCTAAAAAGGGGATTCTCAGTCCACTTATGCCTAGGGTCCGAGACAATTATTGTTTCACTGGGACCTATAGAATCTCTAAATACTGAACCAACGAAAAAGCTAGCTGTTCGTATTTAGATCCCATCGCGTGAGACTTTGAATTATTAAAATGGTATTTTATTAAAAGGGGATTCTCAGTTCACATTTCAATAGGGTCGTGGACAACTACGGCTGCACTGGGACCCATATGAATCTCTAAATATTCAACCACAGAAAAAGCTACCAGTTCGTATTTAGAGCCCATCGCGTGAGACTTGAAATTATTAAAATGGTATTTTCTAAAAAGGGGATTCTCAGTCCAAGGATGCATATGGTCCAAGAGAACTACGACTGCACTGGGACCCATATGATTCTCTGAATACTGAATAACAGAAAAAGCTACCAGTACGTATTTAGAGCCGATCGCGTGAGACTTGGAATTATTAAAATGGTATTTTCTTAAAAGGGGATTCCTAGTTCACATATGCATAGGGTCCAAGACAACTACGGATGCATTGGGACCCATACGAATCTCTAAATATTGAACATCAGAAAAAGCTACCAGTACGTATTTATCGCCCATCGCATAAGACTTGGAATTAGAAAAACTGTATTTTCTAAAATGGGGATTCTCAGTCCACATATGCATAGGGCCCAAGACAACTACCGCTGCACTGGGACCCATATGAATATCTAAATATTGAGGAACAGAAAAGAACTACCAATTGAATTTGGAGCTCATCGCGTGAGGCTTGGAATTATTAAAACCGTATTTTCTAAAAGGGGGATTCTCAGTCCAAAGATGCATAGGGTCCAAGACAACTACGTCTGCACTGGGGCCCATAAGAATCTCTAAATAGTAAACAATCGAAAAAGCTACCATTTCATAATTAGAGCCCCTCGCGTGAGACTTGGACTTGTTATAACGGTGTTATCCTAAAAGGGGATTCTCAGTCCACACATGCACAGGGCCCAAGACAATTACTGCTGCACTCGGACCCATATGAATCTTTAAATACTGAATAGCACAAAAAGCTAATTGTTTGTATTAAGAGCCCATCGCGTAGACTTGGAATTATTAAAATGGTATTTTCTAAAAAGGGGATTCTCAGTCAACTTATGCACAGGATCCGAGACAACTATGGCTACAGTGGGACCCATATGAATCTCTAAATACTGAACAGCAGAAAAAGCTACAAGTTCGTATTTATACCTCATTGCGTGACACTTGGAATTATTAAAATGGTATTTTCTTAAAAGGGCATTCTCAGGCCACACATGCACAGGGTCGGACCCATATGAATCTTTAAATATTGATTAGCAGAAAAAGCTACCAGTTCGTATTTATAGCCCATCGTGTCAGACTTGGAATTATTATTACGATATTTTCTAAAAAGGGGATTCTCGGTCCACATATGGACAGGGATCGAGACAACGATGGAAGCACTAAGACCCACATGAATCTTAAAATATTGAATAACAGAAAAATCTACCAGTTCGTATTTGCAGCCCATCGCGTGAGACTTGGAATTATTAAAACTGTATTTTCTAAAAAGGGGATTCGTAGTCCACATATGCACAGGGTCCGAGACAACAATGGTTGCATTGGGACCCATATGAATCTTGAAATACTGTATAGCAGAAAAAGCTACCAGTTCGTATGTAGAACCCATTGCCTGACACTTGGAATTATTAAAATGGTATTTTCTTAAAAGGGCATTCACAGTTCACACATGCACAGGGTCTGGGACAACTATGGCTGCACTGGGACCCATATGAATCTCTAAATACTTAACACCAGAAAATGCTACCAATTCGAATTAAGAGCTCATCGCGTGAGACATGGAATTATTAAAATGGTATTTTCTTAAAAGGGGATTCTCAATTCACATATGCATAGGGTCCAAGACAACTACGGCTGCACTGGGAACCATATGAATCTCTAAATGCTGAACCAATAGAAAAGGTTGCAAGACATCTTTAGAGCCTATTCCATGAGGCATGGAATTATAAAAACTGTATTTTCTAAAATGGGGATTCTAAGTCCACATATGCATATGGTCACAGACTACTACAGCTACATTGGGACCCATGTGAATATCTTAAATATGAACAACAGAAAAAGTGACCAGTTAGTATTTAGACCTCATCGTGTGAGACTTAGATTTATTAAAACGGTATTTTCTAAAAAGGGGATTCTCAGTCCAAAGTTGCATAGGGTCCAAGAAACCTACGGCTCCACTTAGATCCATATGAATCTTTAAATAATGAATAGCAGAAAAAGCTACCAGTTCGTATTTAGAGCCCATCGCGTGATACTTGCAATTATTAAAATGGTATTTTCTAAACAAGGGATTCTCAGTCCACACATGCACAGAGTCCAAGACAACTACTGTTGGACTCAGACCCATATGAATCTTTAAATACTGAAAAGTAGAAAAAGCTAATAGTTCGTATTTAGAGCCCATCGCGTGAGACCTGCAATTATTAAAACGGTATTTTCTAAAAAGGTAATCTCAGTCCACTTGTGCACAGGGTCCGAGACAACTATGGCTGCATTGGGACCCATAGGAATCTCTAAATACTGAAGAGCAGAAAGAGCTACCAATTCATATTTAGACCCCATTGGGTGACACTTGGAATTCTTAAAATGGTTTTTTCTTAAAAGGGCATTCTCAGTCTACACATGCACAGGGTCCAAGACATTAATGGCTGCAGTCAGACCCATATGAATCTTTAAATACTGAATAGCACAAAAAGCTACCAGTTCGTATTTAGAGCCCATCAAGTGAGACTTGGAATGATTATTACTATATTTTCTAAAAGGGATTCTCAGTCCACAAATGCACAGGGTCCGAGACAACTATGGCAGCACTAGGACCCATATGAATCTCTAAATACTGAACAACAGAAAAAGTTACTAGTTTGTATTTGCAGCCCATCACGTGAGACTTTGAATTATTAAAACTCTATTTTGTAAAAGGGGATTCTCAGTTCACATCTGCACAGGGTCCAAGACAACTACAGCTGCACTGGGACTCATATGAATCTTTAAATATTGAACAAGAGAAAAAGCTACCAGTTCGTATTTAGAGCTCATCTCGTGAGACTTGGAATAATTAAAATCGTATTTTCTAAAATGGGGATTCCCAGTCCAAAGATGCACAGGGTCCAACACAACAACGGCTACACTGGGGCCAATATGAATCTATAAGTAGTGAAAAACAGAAAAAGCTACCAGTTCGTATTCATAGCCCCTCGAGTGAGACTTGGACTTATTAAAACGGTGTTTTCCATAAAGGGGATTGTCAGTCCAAAAATGGACAAGATCCAACACAACTATGGCTGCAGTCGGACCCATATGAATCTTTAAATAGTGAATAGCAGAAAAAGCTACCAGTTCGTATTTAAAGTCCATTGCCTGAGTCTTGGAATTTTTAAATTGATATTTTCTAAAAAGGGGATTCTCAGTCCACATATGCACAGGGTCCGAGACAACTATGGCTGCATTAGGACCCATATGAATCTCTAAATACGAACAACCAGAAAAGGTTACCAGTTCGTATTTGCAACCCATCACGTGAGACTTCGACATATTAAAACGGAATTTTCTAAAAAGGGGATTCTCAGTCCACATATGCACAGGGTCCTAGACAACTATGGATGCACTAGGACCCCCATGAATCTCTAAATACTGAACAACAAAAAAAGCTACCAGTTCGTATTTAGAGCTCATCGCGTGAGACTTGGACTTATTAAAACGGTGTTTTCTAGAAAGGGGATTCTCAGTCCACACATGCACAGGGTCCAAGACAACTATTGCTGCACTTGGACGCATATGAATCTCGAAATACTAAATAGCAGAGAAGCCTATCAATTCATATTTAGAGCCCATCGCGTGATACTTCAAATCCGTAAAATGGTATTTTCTTGAAAGGGGAATCTCAGTCCACATATGCACAAGGTCCAGGACAACTACGGCTGCACTGGGACCCATATGAATCTCTAAATATTGAAAAAAAGAAAAAGCTACCAGTTCCTATATAGAGCTTATCGCGTGATACTTGGAATTCTTAAAACGGTATTTTCTAAAAAGGAGATTCTCAGTCCAAAGATGCATACGGTCCAAGACAACTACGACTACATTGGGGCCCAAATGAATCTCTAAATAGTGAACAACAGAAAAAGCTAGCAGTTCGTGTTTAAAGCCCCTCGCATGAGACTTGGACTTATTAAAATGGTGTTTTCTAAAAAGAGGATTCTCACTCCACACATGCACAGGATCCAAGACAACTGCTTTTAGAGCTTATCGCGTGAGACTTGAATTATTCAAACGGTATTTTCTAAAACGGGGATACTTAGTCCACATATGCACAGGGTCCGAGACAACTATGGCTGCACTGGGACCCATATGAATCTCAAAATACTGAATAGCAGAAAAAGCTTCCAGTTCGTATTTAGAGCCCCTCGCATGAGACTTGGACTTATTCAAACGGTGTTTTCTAAAATGGGGATTCTCAGTCCACACATGCACAGGGTCCAAGGCAACTTCGCCTACAATCAGCCCAAGACGAATCCCTAAATACTGAATAGTAGAAAAAGCTACCTGTTTGTATTTCGAGCTCATCGCGTGAGACTTGGAATTACTAAAATGATATTTTCTATAAAGGGAGTTCTTAGTCCACATTTGCACAGGGTCCCTGACAACTATAGCTGCACTAGGACCCATATGAATCTCTAAATATGTTACAACAGAAAAAGCTACCACCAGTTCGTATTTAGAGCCCATCGGGTGAGACTTGGACTTATTAAAATAGTGTTTTATAAAGGGGATCCTCAGTCCACACATGCATAGGGTCCAAGAAAACTACTGCTGCACTGGGACCCATATGAATCTCTAAATACTGAATAGTAGAAAAAGCTACCAGTTCGTACTTAGAGCCGATCGCGTGAGACTTCGAATAATTAAAAGGGTATTTTCTAAAAAAGGGATTCTTAATCCACATATGCACAGGGTCCGAGACAAGTACGGCTGCACTGGGACCCATATGAATCGCTAAATATTGAACAACCGAAAAAAATACCAATACGTATTTAGAGCCCATCGCGTGAGACTTGGACTTATTAAAACGTTATTTTTTAAAAAGGGTATTCTCAGTCCACACATGCACAGGGTCCAAGACAACTATTGCTACACTCGGACCCATTTGAATCTCTAAATACTAAATAGCTGAAAAAGCTATAAATTCATATTTAGAGCCTATCATGTGATACTTGGAATAATTAAAACGGTACTTTCAAGAAAGGAGAACCTCAATCCAAAGATGCATAGGGTCCAAGACAACTACGACTGCATTGGGGCCCATATTAATCTCTAAATAGTGAACAACAGAAAAAGCTACCAGTTCATGTTTAAAGCCCCTCGCATGAGACTTGGACTTATTAAAACGGTGTTTTCTAAAAAGGGGATTCTCAATCCGCACATGCACAAGGTCCAAGACAACTACTGCTGCACTGGGACCCATAAAAATCTCTAAATACTGGATAGCTGAAAAGCTACCCAGTTTGTACTTAGAGCCCATCGCATGAGACTTGGAATAATTAAAATGGTATTTTGAAAAAAGAGGATTCTCAGTCCACATATGCACAGGGTCCGAGACAACTATGGATGCACTGGGACCGATATGAATCTCTAAATATTGAACAACACAAAAAGCTACCAATACGTATTTAGAGCCCATCGCGTGAGACTTGGACTTATTAAAACGGTGTTTTCTAAAAAGGGGATTCTTAGTCCACACATGCAGAGGGTCCAACACAACTATTGCTGCACTCGGACGCATATGAATCTCGAAATACTAAATAGCAGAGATGCCTATCAAGTCATATTTAGAGCCCATCACATGATACTTGGAATAAGTAAAACGGTATTTTCTAGAATGGGGAGACTCAATCTACATATGCACAGGGTCCAAGACAACTACGGTTGCACTGGGACCCATATGAATCTCTAAATATTGAACAAAAGAAAAAGCTACCAGTTCTTATGTAGAGCTTATCGCGTGGCACTTAGAAATATTAAAACGGTATTTTCTAAAAAGGAGATTCTCAGTCCAAAGATGCGTACGGTCCAAGACAACTATGACTGCATTGAGGCCCATATGAATCTCTAAATAGTGAACAGCAAAAAAAGCTACCAGTTTGTGTTTAAAACCCCTCGCATGAGACTTAGACTTATTAAAATGGTGTTTTCTAAAAAGGGGATTCTCAGTCCATACATGCACAGGGTCCAAGACAACTGCTTCTGGACTCAGACCAAGATGAATCTCTAAATACTGAATAGTAGAAAAAGCTACCTGTTCGTATTTAGAGCTCATCGCGTGAGACTTGAATTATTAAAACGGTATTTTCTAAAAGGGGGATTCTTAGTCCACATATGCACAGGGTCCGAGACAACTATGGCTGCACTGGGACCCATATGAATCTATAAATACTTAACAACAGAAAAAGCTTCCAGTACGTATTTAGAGCCCCTCGCGTGACACTTGGACTTATTCAAACGGTGTTTTCTAAAATGGGGATTCTCAGTCCGCACATGCACAGGGTCCAAGGCAACTTCGTCTGCACTCAGACCAAGATGAATCTCTAAATACTGAATAGTAGAAAAAGCTACCTGTTTGTATTTCGAGCTCATCGCGTGAGACTTGGAATTATTAAAATGATATTTTCTAAAAAGGGAATTCTTAGTCCACATATGCACAGGGTCCAAGACAACTACGGCTGCACTGGGACCTATATGAATCTCTAAATATTGAACAATAGAAAAAACTACCAATACATATTTAGAGCCCATCGCGTGAGACTTGGACTTATTAAAACGGTGTTTTCTAATAAGGGTATTCTCAGTCCACACATGCACAGGGTCCAAGACAACTATTGCTGCACTCGAACCCATATGAATCTCTAAATACTAAATAGCAGAAAAGCTATAAATCCATATTTAGAGCCAATCGCGTGAAACTTGGAATAATTAAAACAGTATTTTCAAGAAAGGAGAATCTCATTCCACATATGCACAAGGTCCAAGAGAGCTACGGTTGCACTGGGACCCATATGAATCTCTAAATATTGAACAAAAGAAAAAGCTACCAGTTCGTATGTAGAGCTTATCGCGTTGCACTTGGAATTATTAAAACGGTATTTTCTAATAAGGGAATCCTCAGTCCAAAGATGCATAGGGTCCAAGACAACTACGACTGCATTAGGGCCCATATTAATCTTGAAATAGTGAAAAATAGAAAAAGCTACTAGTTGGTGTTTAAAGCCTCTCGCATGAGACTTGGACTTATTAAAACGGTGTTTTCTAAAGAGGGGATTCTCAGTCCACACATGCACAGGGTCCAAGACAACTGCTTCTGGACTCAGACCAAGATGAATCTCTAAATACTGAATAGTAGAAAAAGCTACCTGTTCGTATTTAGAGCTTATCGCATGAGACGAATTATTAAAACGGTATTTTCTAAAACAGGGGGATTCTCAGTCCACATATGCACAGGGTCCGAGACAACTATGGCTGCACTGGGACCCATATGAATCTCTAAATACTGAATAGCAGAAAAAGCTACCAGTTCGTTTTTAGAGCCCCTCGTTTGAGACTTGGACTTATTAAAACGGTGTTTTCTAAAAAGGGGATTCTCAGTGCACACATGCACAGGGTCCAAGACAACTATTGCTGCACTCGGACCCATATGAATCTCTAAATACTAAATAACATAGAAAGCTATCAATTCGTATTTACAGCTCATCGCGTGAGACTTGGAATTATTAAAATGATATTTTCTAAAAAGGGGATTCTTAGTCCACATATTGACAGGGTCCATGACAACTACGGCTGCACTGGGACCCATATGAATCTCTAAATATTGAACAACACAAAAAGCTACCAGTCGTATTTAGAGCCCATCGCATGAGACTTGGAATTATAAAAATGGTATTTTCTGAAATCGTGATTCTCTGTCCACATATGCATAGGGTCCAAGAGAAATATGGCTGCACTGGGAACCATATCAATCTCTAAATACTAAACAACAGATAAAGCTACCAGTTCATATTTAGAACCTATGGCGTGAGACTTGGAATTATTAAAACGGTATTTACTAAAAAGGAGATCCTCAGTCCACATATGCATAGGGTCCAGCACAACTATGGCTGCGCTGGGACCTATATGAATCTCTAAATATTGAACAAGAGAAAAAGCTACCAGTTCGTATTTAAAGCTCATCGCGTGAGACTTGGATTTATTAAAATGGTATTTTCGAAAAAGGGGATTCTCATTCTAAAGATTCATAGGGTCCAAGACAACTACGGCTACACTGTGTCGCAACCGTAATTCCGACGAGACGTCGAACTTCCTAAATTTTTAGAATAGTTTGTTTGATGATGTTGAGTCGCCACCAAATTTTAATTGAAGGGAAAAAGATTTGGAAAAACCCTAACTCGAAGATGAGATTTAGGTTTGGGAGTCGATTACGTGTGGGGAAGTTGTTAGGCACCCCACTTGCCCGTTCCGAAGAACGGTACCGTTTAACTGAGTGTGTGATTTATCGAAAATAGTTTCCTCCCTTTAACTAGAGTGAAAATAAATAGATTGATGGAGGTTAGCCTGACAGGACTTGATCCTGCTCCTACGTATTCCCCTCTAGTCCTAGGCTTTGCTCAGACCCGGGTATAGGGCCCCAGTCATAATAAATGCATATGCAATGTATGAGGGCACACAAATTTGGGATACCTGCAATTGGGGAAATAGTACACATATATAGCAATTTATTGTTCGTCTACCCTAAGGTTGTACAATGAATAGACAAATAGATAACAAATAGATAAATAGATAAATAAATCATGCAAATAAACAGAAAATGGATCGAAACAAGACACACTCAATTGAAACGGGCTTGACTCTCTAAAGTCCCCAGTGGAGTCGCCATCTGTCGCAACTGTAATTCCGACGAGACGACGAACTCGTTACAATTTTAACATGAATTAGATTTATTGGACATGTGTGGAGTCGCCACCAAATTTTTATTAAAGGGAAAAAAGATTTTGGAAAAACCCGACTCGAGGATGAGATTCAAAGTTCGGGAGTCGGTTACGAATGGGGAAGGTGTTAGGCACCCCACTCGCCTGTTCCGAAGAATAGTACCCTTGAACTGAGTGTGTGATTATTTGAAAATTGTTTGATCCCTTTAATTAGTGTGAAAATAAATACTTGATGGGGATTAGCCTGACAGGACTTGATCCTGCTCCTACGTATTCCCTGGTGCAATGGGAAATTCAAGGCTTACGTAGTTTTGGTGTGGGAAGGCTCGACCTTCAAAAATGCTTGAAAAGGGGTCTTTGAAAATGAATGGTGCTCGAAGGCTTGACCATCGGAACTGTTTGAAAAGGAATATTTGAAAGTGGCTAGGGTATTTCGAAAATATTTTAAGGAGAATCCTTAGTCCACATATGCACAGGATCCAAGACAACTACGGTTGCACTGGGATCTATACGAATTCCTAAACCCCGAATAGCAGAAAAAGCTACCAGTTCGTGCTTAGGGTTCATTGCGTGAGACCTAGAACCAAAGAATTTTTCTTGAAAGTGATACAGATAAAGAAATAAATGAGCTTAAGGATTGACTGATTTAAACTAAAGAAAGGAACTTGATTTTGAAAAACATTCGACTGGAATAGACTTGATTTTAAATGAAAAGAATTAGACTTGATATGGGTTTGAAAGAGGGGGACTTTGATTTAAAGGAGGAACGTTTGACCTCTAAGGAAGGAGAATTTAACTTGATTTTGCTTGAAGAAAAATAATTTGATTTAAAAATAAATTGTTTAGCTTGACAGGGGCTCATTTGGCTTGGGGAGGGGCTCGATGGCTTTGACGGCTTGGGAAGAGGCCTGGTGGCTCATTTGGCTTGAGAGAGGCTTGGGAGAGGCTTGATGGAGCTTGCGGCTTAGTGGCTTATCTGGTGGCATGTGGGGCGCACGTCAGGGGCACGTGATAGGGAAGGAAAATTGGGCACCAAAACAGTGGCATGTGGGTATTGAACGCACCACTTGAGGGTCAAGCACAGAGAGCCACACCACTAAGCTACGCACTGTTTGTTTGAGATATAACCTTGTCTAAATATTTTATATGGAATCGATGCTACCTTGCTATTTTTCCTTAAAAACGGCCTGAAGGGATTCGAACCCAGGGCATGGCTCTTTGACTGGAAGAGGTGCCGCCACTCAAACCCACTTAGATCTTGAAACTGGAAGGTAATCCTATATACTATTATTCACGTTCTAGGCATACACCAATCTACATGCATGGTTGCTTGGGACTTAAACATTGGCCCCACTTCCCCATATTATCCAATCGAGCCCATGGGCGAGCCCTTACATAAAAAATTATTATTATCTTAAACTGCTGACTACAAATTTTGGTTCAAAAATAAAAAGGTTACCGGATGAAATTATAACTGCTTGTGCTTTTGAAAATGATTTTAACTAAAGATGACAATAGACCGAACCAACTCGAAATTAGTTCGAGACTTGATTCAATAATTAATTTGTTGAACTTAGTTCATGAACCAAATAAGCTGAACTTGAGTTAAAAATTAAACTTTTTAACTAAACCAGCTGAACCTGAGCTATGTATAACTCTACTCGTTTAGTTCATGAACCAGCTTGTTATATATAAATTAAATTCATATAATTTTTAATATTATTTTTATAAAATAAATAAAATATATAACTTAATCATAATATATACTATTATAAGTTATATGTTTAGAAAATTTTTTAATTTCAAAATTGGTAACAAAATATAAATTTAAAATGTCCAATGTATAAATTAGTTATTTGATTTATTAATTATTAATAATAATTTAGATATAAATATTTATATTTTATATAGACTATAATTATATTTATAATTTTTAATTAGACAACCATTTTATCAAAAATATAGTGGTAAATTACAAATTTTAAATATTCTACATTTATTAACTTTTAGTTCATATGACTTGACTTAACGAGCTAGCAAGTCGAATGAAGTCGTTCACCTTAGTTCTAACAATGAAAACATTTCAAGAAAAATAAAAAAATTTGTATTAAGTAGAAAAAATGTAATTGATGCATGTCCTTCACTTCATGAAGATTAGGAAAAGTAAACTCCAAAAAGCTACAAATGATAAGCAATATATAACAAGTTCAAAATAATTTACAATCTTAAAAGAACATTATTCACATAATTATATGTCAAAAATCAAAACAAGTTTGTCACACGGAAACAATGACCAATGTTATAAGATCAATTCATCTTTAACAATTTTCTCCAACCAAGATGTTATATCTAATACGTGTGGTCACTCACCCGAAGTTTTCTTTAACAACAAAGTTCTTCTATATCAGTAAACTTAGGTAAAGTTTGTTTAACTTTATAAACTTACATAATTATATTTCCTATTCTAGGAAATTTTTGACTAAAAATCGCTTCAGTGCTTCAATTTGGAGTTGTTTTTTCTTTATTATTCTGAGAAGAAGTGTTCCTGTTGATAGAGGTGTCAATTTGATTCATCCAAACCAATTCAACTTTAACTCTGTGGGTTAAGGTCAAAATAGCTTGGTTACCTATGAGCTTCATTTTTTTTTCAAATATTTTGTTTTTTCTATAAATTTTTTCCTCTATAGTTTTTTTTTGCTCTCTTAAAATAAAGTAGTAATGAAAAATTAAAATAAATAAGAAAAATTTAGAAAAAGAGGAGAAAGCAAAAAATACGGAGAAAGGAAAATTTTTGAGATAAACGTAAATATATTAGAAAAAATAAATTAAGAAAGATAAAAATATAAAAAAGTTGAGAAAATTTTGAGAAAGAAAGAAAAATTTTAGGGACAAACGAAAAAATAGTTAGAGAAAAATAAAAAATCTAAAAAAAAGATAAATAAATTAAATAATATTTTAGTATAATAAAAAATATTGAAGATTATTTAAAGAGAAAAATAAAAAAATGTGAGAAAAAATTAAGAAAAAGGATAAAATTTGAAGGTTATGTGGATTTAAATTTGAAAATTATATTTTAAGATAAATTACAAAAAAAAAAATAGGGCTAGGGCTGGCCCTAGGCCCAGCCCTAACTAAGCCCTTTAAATTAAGGGCCATGTAGGGTTAGGGCTTAAAGAATCCCTACTTCTAAGTGGGTCACGTAATGTAGGGTCAAAACTTAGGGCTAAATGGGCTAGCCCTAGGGCCATAGCCCATTTTGACAGCTCTATGTGGAGGCTCGTTGCTGATCCTACAATCATAAATTAGGAGTTTGAAGCCAATTGCTACACACAAGGTTTGATCATGAGGCCAAGGAAATCATTGATGGTGAACCAGCCACTTGAGCCACACCATTTTGTAATATTGCATTCCTTTACTCATATATGTAAATGCAGGAAAAGTTTTCTTCGTTCCAAACATTGTTCACGAGTGGGGTCCACTCTTTCTTATCTTTTGTTTTTTTTTTTGCATGCAACCTACGTTCATGTATGGGAGCGTGGGGCCTTTTTGCATGCGGGGAGGAGCCATACACATATATATACGCACGTCAGGGAAGCAACAATCTGGGCTTTATTCTTCAGCCATGTCAAGGACGCACGCTTCAACTTGGTTCGAGCCAGACCTCTACGCTATGGTTGGGTGTTTTGCTATTGCAGGTCTTCTAGACACTCATATTTGAACCATGTCTCATAAGGAGGGCTATCTTAGTCCTAGACGTATGAACTTATCCAGATCAAAAGGGAAACCACATCGTCCCTTACCCATCTCCCTAGCTATCACGGGGCCACTACGAATTGGGTTGAAGGTCATTGTGAAGAAACGGCTTGGATTTTCCAGTAATGTTTTCAGCATCCAGATCAGTGTAGTATACAAATGCCCTCCCCTCTTAGCCCCTCCATCACCAAACACTATTCCATCATCCCTTTTGGTCGAATTAGTATCCAACTATGCATGTGGCGCAGTGGGTCGTGTTGAGGGTATCTTGTTGAAGGTGCTGAAGACAACCATAGCATCCACTCTTTCTTATCTTTTGTTTTTTTTTTTGCATGCAACCTATGTTCATGTATGGGAGCGTGGGGCCTTTTTGCATGCGGGGAGGAGCCATACACATATATATACGCACGTCAGGGAAGCAACAATCTGGGCTTTATTCTTCAGCCATGTCAAGGACGCACGCTTCAACTTGGTTCGAGCTGCACCCCCGCTATGGTTGGGTGTTTTGCTATTGCAGGTCTTCTAGACACTCATATTTGAACCATGTCTCATAAGGAGGGCTATCTTAGTCCTAGACGTATGAACTTATCCAGATCAAAAGGGAAACCACATCGTCCCTTACCCATCTCCCTAGCTATCACGGGGCCACTACGAATTGGGTTGAAGGTCATTGTGAAGAAACGGCTTGGATTTTCCAGTAATGTTTTCAGCATCCAGATCAGTGTAGTATACGAATGCCCTCCCCTCTTAGCCCCTCCATCACCAAACACTATTCCATCATCCCTTTTGGTCGAATTAGTATCCAACTATGCATGTGGCACAGTGGGTCGTGTTGAGGGTATCTTGTTGAAGGTGATGAAGACAACCATAGCATTGCTAACAGAAACAATGACTCTCCTTGCCTTGGCAATACCGACCATGAGCTTACACCTCCCCGAGCACTGCCACCTTTGGGCTTGGAGGTGCTCTCGAGTATAGTATGCATGGAGATGATTTATTTATATGAGCACGAAAAGCTAATCAAATCAAGCACACTCTTCTGTGACAGGATGATCAGTGATCATTGCTGGACCTGAACGTCGCATCTTGGATGATCTTGGGTTCGTCAACCAGTAATTGTGCATGTCAATATATCAGCGTGCTTTTCACCCTTGTCCTGTGCATACATGGGGTTATTTCTGATTGAGGGAGAAAGCTTCACTTGATATGAATTGGAAACCACCAAGGTAAGGGTCTGCCTTGAAGGTGGTTAACGAGGCTACACTGCCTGATAGATTCGGGCCCACTTAGAACTTCTTGAATGGTGACCAGCTAGCAATCGTGATGGTCATGACTTTTGGGTCTCAAAATTATCGACACTGTTGGTACTGCTAGATACAAAGAAATCAGGATATCCTGAAGGAATCGCACACTCTATAGACCATGTCTTCTCTTTCGACAACTCATTATAAGGCTTCTGCACAGGTAGCACTCGGACGATCTATCGAGATCGATTTTCTGCACTTGATGGCTATTCTGCCATACTCTCAAGTGACGTCTCATGCATGCATGGATATGGATCAACCAAGGTACCCAACTAGAGGATCCGTTCTTAACTGTTCGAGGACCTTTCCTTAGAGGAAATTCTAATGGGATATAAAAGTACCTAGCCTAATCACTGCCCCACTCTTTAGCAAGCAATAGGACTATAGACATAACCCTTTTCTAGAGCGATACTCGTCATGGAATTATTATTGGCCTCTTGTATCTTGGCCATGGCAGTATTACGTGTTTATGTGAATTTTTTGGACAAAACAGCAGTGATTCTAAGGCCCATACAAGATAATAATGACACTAGCTCTAGGTCATTTGGAGGACTTGTCCTCTGCCGGACTCTCATGCCATGTGATTATCGTAAAAAATTTCTATCATGTGATTCAAAATTCACTCTAAACATCAATTTTGTTGGAGCAATGCACAACCAACCTCATTGTTCCGCCTGGAGCTTATGAAAAGAAATACAAACCTGAAAGAAATTATTCTTCAACGTCCAATCTTCAAGATTGATACGGTTTTGATCGAACGACAAGGGGAGGAATCTGGTGAAGTTCTTCAAATCTTCGTTGCTTTCCCTAGCTGCAGAGGAGACTCCCTTTTTGCCAAAATTTACCTTGCCCTCACGTCTACGAATACCTGGGAAATTCTCCTATGAACCCGAACCTGCATGGTCTTTACTCTATGTTCTCAATGAAGTCCCCTGCTCCTCCTCATCCCAAAGAGCTCCCCTTTCTTTTTTCTTGAAGAAACCACTTTCATTCTTTTTCTTATGCACACTCGTCCTCTCCTCCAGCCAAGTCTGCCTCTCTTGGGTGCTTTCTCCCTTAACTTTCTTGTTTTTTCATTATTTTTTCCATTCTGTTTTTTGTTATTACCCTTTTTGTTTTTCGTTTCGAAATTTTGTTTTTCTATTTTATCCATTTTATTATTTAATCGTTAAAGCTTTTTATAATTATTATTGTTATTATTATTTTTTATTAATTCACTTTTTGTCATTTATATTTCTTTATTTCAGATTTAATAATTCTGTTTTCCATTTTTTCCTATCCTTATTTTTATTTTTATTTTACTTTTCTTTATTCTATTCATTCATTTTTTTAAGTTTCAATTTTTTTCTTTATTTTAATTATGTTATTTTCATTTCTAATTTTAAAATCTATTTCTTTCATTTTATTATTAATTCCTAAAGCTTTTTTTATTATTGTTATTAATTATTTATTATTCTATTTTTATTTTTATTTTTTTTTCTAGCAGTTTCTCCGCTTCCTGCTTCTGTCTATTTATTCTGTTTTCTGTTTCAATTTTCTCTCTTCGATTCTTGTCTATTTATTCTGCTTCTTTGTTTGTTTATTAAATTATTGTTAGTTTCTTGATTCATTACTAATTGGGAGCCACAGACACAATTGAGTGTTTACATACTGGGACCCATATTAATCTCTAAATATTGAATAAAAGAAAAAACTACCAGTTCGTATTTAGAGCTCATCGCGTGAGACAAGGAATTATTAAAACTGTGTTTTCTAAAAAGGAGATTCTCAGTCCAAAGATGCACATGCTTCAGGACAACTACGGCTGCACTTGGGCCCATATGAATCTCTAAATAGTGAACAACAGAAAAAGCTACCAGTACGTATTTAGAGCCCATCGCGTAAGACTTAGACTTATTTAAACTGCATTCTCTAAAAAGGGGATTCTCAGTCCACATATGCACAGGGTTCGAGACAACTATGGCTGCACTGGGACCGATATGAATCTCTAAATATTGAACAACAGAAAAAGCTACCAGTGCGTATTTAGAGCCCATCGCATGAGATTTGGAATTATAAAAATGGTATTTTCTTAAAAGGGGATCCTCAGTCCACTTGTGCACAGGGTCCAAGACAACTACGGCTGCATAGGGACCCATATGAATCTCTAAATATTGAAGAACAGAAAAAGCTACCAATTCGTATTTAAAGCCCATCGCGTGAGACTTGGAATTATTAAAATGGTATTTTCTAAACAAGGGATCCTCAATCCACATATGCATAGGGTCCAACACAACTACTGCTCCACTTGGACCCATATGAATCTCTAAATATTGAACAACAGAAAAAGCTACCAGTTAGTATTTAGAGCCCATCGTGTGAGACATTCAATTATTAAAACTGTATTTTCTGAAAAGGGGATCCTCAGTCCATATATGCACAAGGTCCAAGACAACTACAGCGGCATAGGGACCCATATTAATCTCTAAATATTGAACAAAAGAAAAAACTACCAGTTCCTATTTAGAGCCCATCGCGTGACACTTGGAATTATTAAAACTGTATTTTCTAAAAAGGGGATTGTCAGTCGAAAGATGCATAGGGTTCAAGACTACTACGGCTGCACTACAGCCCATATGAATCTCTACATATTGCATAACAGAAAAGGCTACCAGTTCGTATTTAAAGCCCATCGCGTGAGACATGGAATTTTTTAAACGGTATTTTCTAAAAAGGGAATTCTCAGTCCACAGATGCAAAGGGTCCAAGACAACTACAGCTGCACTACGACCCATATGAATCTCTAAATATTGAACAACAGAAACAGCTACCAGTTCGTATTTAGAACTCATCGCGTGAGGCCTGGAATTATGAAAATGATATATTCTAAAAAGGGGATCCTCAGTCCACTTATGCACAGGGTCCAAGATAACTACGGCTAAAATGGAACCCATATGAATTGTTAAATATTGAACAAAAGAAAAAGCTACCAGTTTGTATTTAGAGCTCATCGCGTGAGACTTCGAACTATTAAAACGATATTTTCTAAGATGGGGATTCCCACTCCAGAGATTCATAGGGTAAAAGACAACTGCGGCTGCACTTGGACCCATATGAATCTCAAAATATTGAACAACAGAAAAAGCTACCAGTTCGTATCTATAGCCCATCGCGTGAGACTTGGAATTATTAAAACGGAATTTTCTAAAAAGGGGATTCTCAGTCCACATATGCATAGGGTCCAACACAACTACGGCTGCCCGGGGACCCATTTAAATCTCTAAAGATTGAACAACATAAAAAGCTACCAGTACATATTTAGAGCCCATCGCTTGAGACTTGGAATTATAAAAATGGTATTTTTTAAAATGGGGATTCTAGGTCCACACATGGATAGGGTCAAAGACAACTATAGCTGCACTGGGACCTAGATGAATCTCTAAATATTGAACAACGGAAAAAGCTACCAGTTCTTATTTAGAGCCCATCTCGTGAGACTTCAAATTATTAAAACTGTGTTTTGCTAAAAGGGGATTCTCAGTCCACACATGCACAGGGTCCAAGAAAACTACGGCTGCAGTGGGACCCATCTGAATCTCTAAATATTGAATAGCAGAAAAAGCTACCAGATAGTATTTAGAGCTCATCGCGTGAGACTTGGAATTATTAAAACGGTATTTTCTAAGATGGGGATTCTCAGTCCACATATGCTTAGGGTCTAAGACAACTACAACTGCACTAGGACCCATATGAATCTCTAAATATTGAACAACAGAAAAAGCTACCAGTTCGTATTTCGAGCCCATCACGTGAGATTCAGAATTATTACACTAGTATTTTCTAAAATAAGGAATCTCAGTCCACGTACGCTTACGGTGATACACAACTACGGCTGCTATGGGAGCCATATGAATCTCTAAATATTGAACACCAGAAAAAGATACCACTTCGTATTTAAAGCCTTCCGCGTGAGACTTCGAATTATTAAAACGATATATAAAAAGGGGATCCTCAGTCCACATATGCACAGGGTCCAAGAGAACTACGGCTACGCTGGAACCAATATCAATTTTTAAATTTTGAACAAAAGAAAAAGCTACCAGTTCGTATTTAGAGCTCATCGCGTGAGACTTGGAACTATTAAAACGCTATTTTCTGAAAAGGGGATTTCCAGTCCACAGATTCATAGGGTCAAAGACAACTGCGGCTGCACTTGGACCCATATGAATCTCAAAATATTGAACAACAGAAAAAGCTACCAGTTCGTATCTAGAGCCCATCGCGTGAGACTTGGAATTATTAAAACGGAATTTTCTAAAAGGGGATTCTCAGTCCACATATGCATAGGGTCCAAGATAACTACGGCTGCTCGGGGACCCATTTAAATCTCTAAAGATTGAACAACATAAAAAGCTACCAGTACATATTTAGAGCCCATCGCTTGAGACTTGGAATTATAAAAATGGTATTTTTTAAAATGGGGATTCTAGGTCCACACATGGATAGGGTCAAAGACAACTATAGCTGCACTGGGACCTAGATGAATCTCTAAATATTGAACAACGGAAAAAGCTACCAGTTCTTATTTAGAGCCCATCTCGTGAGACTTCAAATTCTTAAAACTGTGTTTTGCTAAAAGGGGATTCTCTGTCCACACATGCACAGGGTCCAAGAAAACTACGGCTGCAGTGGGACCCATCTGAATCTCTAAATATTGAATAGCAGAAAAAGCTACCAGATAGTATTTAGAGCTCATCGCGTGAGACTTGGAATTATTAAAACGGTATTTTCTAAGATGGGGATTCTCAGTCCACATATGCTTAGGGTCCAAGACAACTACAACTGCACTAGGACCCATATGAATCTCAAAATATTGAACAACAGAGAAAGTTACCAGTTCATATTTCGAGCCCATCACGTGAGATTCAGAATTATTAAAATAGTATTTTCTAAAATAAGGAATCTCAGTCCACGTACGCATACGATGATAAACAACTACGGCTGCTATGGGACCCATATAAATCTCTAAATATTGAACACCAGAAAAAGCTTCCACTTCGTATTTAAAGCCCATTGCGTGAGACTGGGAATTATTAAAACGATATCTTAACAAAAGGGGATCCTTAGTCCACATATGCACAGGGTCCAAGACAACAACGGCTACGCTGGAACCAATATGAATTGTTAAATTTTGAACAAACGAAAAAGCTACCAGTTCGTATTTAGAGCTCATCGCGTGAGACTTGGAACTATTAAAACACTATTTTCTGAAAAGCGGATTCCCAGTCCACAGATTCATAGGGTCAAAGACAACTGCAGCTGCACTTGGACCCATATGAATCTCAAAATATTGAACAACAGAAAAAGCTACCAGTTCGTATCTAGTGCCCATCGCGTGAGACTTGAAATTATTAAAACGGAATTTTCTAAAAAGAGGATTCTCAGTCCACATATGCATAGGGTCCAAGATAACTACGGCTGCCCGGGGACCCATTTAAATCTCTAAAGATTGAACAACACAAAAAGCTACCAATACAGATTTAGAGACCATTGCTTGAGACTTCGAATTATAAAAATGGTATTTTTTAAAATGGGGATTCTAGGTCTATACATGCATAGGGTCAAAGACAACTATAGCTGCACTGGGACCTAGATGAATCTCTAAATATTGAACAATGGAAAAAGATACCAGTTCTTATTTAGAGCCCATCGCGTGAGACTTCAAATTATTAAAACTGTATTTTGCTAAAAGGAGATTCTCAGTCCACACATGCACAGGATCCATGAAAACTACTACGGCAGAATGGGGACCCATCTAAATCTCTAAATATTGAATAACATAAAAGCTACCAGATCGTATTTAGAGCCCATCGCATGAGACTTGGAATTATTAAAAAGGTATTTTCTAAGATGGGGATTCTCAGTCCACATATGCTTAGGGTCTAAGACAACTACAACTGCACTAGGACCCATATGAATCTCTAAATATTGAACAACAGAAAAAGCTACCAGTTCGTATTTCGAGCCCATCACGTGAGATTCAGAATTATTACACTAGTATTTTCTAAAATAAGGAATCTCAGTCCACCTACGCATACGGTGATACACAACTACGGCTGCTATGGGAGCCATATGAATCTCTAAATATTGAACACCAGAAAAAGATACCACTTCGTATTTAAAGCCCATCGCATGAGACTTCGAATTATTAAAACGATATATAAAAAGGGGATCCTCAGTCCACATATGCACAGGGTCCAAGAGAACTACGGCTACGCTGGAACCAATATGAATTTTTAAATTTTGAACAAAAGAAAAAGCTACCAGTTCGTATTTAGAGCTCATCGTGTGAGACTTGGAACTATTAAAACGCTATTTTCTCGGGTGGATTTCGTCCACATATTCATAGGGTCAATGATAATACGCGCCGCACTTGACCCATATGAATCTCAAAATATTGAACAAAAGAAAAAAGCTACCAGATCTAGAGCCCATCGCGTGAGACTTGGAATTATTAAAACGGAATTTTCTAAAAAGGATTCTCACCACATATGCATAGGGTCCAAGATAACTAGGGCTCTCAGGGACCCATTTAAATCTCTAAAGATTGAACAACATAAAAAGCTACTACCATATATTTAGAGCCCATCGCTTGAGACTTGGAATTATAAAAATGGTATTTTTTAAAATGGGGATTCTAGGTCCACATGGATAGGGTCAAAGACAACTATAGTCAACTGGGACCTAGATGAATCTCTAAATATTGAACAACGGAAAAGCTACCGAGCTTCTTATTTAGAGCCCATCTCGGAGACTTCAAATTATTAAAAACTGTGTTTTGCTAAAAGGGATTCTCTTCCACACATGCACACGGGTCCAAGAAAACTACGGCTACACTGGGGGACCCATCTGAATCTCTAAATATTGAATAGCAGAAAAAGCTACCAGATAGTATTTAGAGCTCATCGCGTGAGACTTGGAATTATTAAAACGGTATTTTCTGAGATGGGGATTCTCAGTCCACATATGCTTAGGGTCCAAGACAACTACAACTGCACTAGGACCCATATGAATCTCAAAATATTGAACAACAGAGAAAGTTACCAGTTCATATTTCGAACCCATCACGTGAGATTCAGAATTATTAAAACAGTATTTTCTAAAATAAGGAATCTCAGTCCACGTACGCATACGATGATAAACAACTACGGCTGCTATGGGACCCATATAAAGCTCTAAATATTGAACACCAGAAAAAGCTTCCACTTCGTATTTAAAGCCCATTGCGTGAGACTGGGAATTATTAAAACGATATATTATAAAAAGGGGATCCTCAGTCCATATATGCACAGGGTCCAAGACAACAACGGCTACGCTGGAACCAATATGAATTGTTAAATTTTGAACAAACGAAAAAGCTACCAGTTCGTATTTAGAGCTCATCGCGTGAGACTTGGAACTATTAAAACGCTATTTTCTGAAAAGGGGATTCCCAGTCCACAGATTCATAGGGTCAAAGACAACTGCAGCTGCACTTGGACCCATATGAATCTCAAAATATTGAACAAAGCTACCAGATCTAATCACGTGAGACTTGAAATTATTAAAACGGAATTTTCTAAAAAGAGGATTCTCAGTCCACATATGCATAGGGTCCAGGATAACTACGGCTGCCCGGGGACCCATTTAAATCTCTAAAGATTGAACAACACAAAAAGCTACCAATACAGATTTAGAGACCATTGCTTGAGACTTCGAATTATAAAAATGGTATTTTTTAAAATGGGGATTCTAGGTCCATACATGCATAGGGTCAAAGACAACTATAGCTGCACTGGGACCTAGATGAATCTCTAAATATTGAACAATGGAAAAAGATACCAGTTCTTATTTAGAGCCCATCGCGTGAGACTTCAAATTATTAAAACTGTATTTTGCTAAAAGGAGATTCTCAGTCCACACATGCACAGGGTCCATGAAAACTACGGATGCAATGGGACCCATCTGAATTTCTAAATATTGAATAGCAGAAAAAGCTACCAGATCGTATTTAGAGCCCATCGCATGAGACTTGGAATTATTAAAAAGGTATTTTCTAAGATGGGGATTCTCAGTCCACATATGCTTAGGGTCTAAGACAACTGCAACTGCACTAGGACCCATATGAATCTCTAAATATTGAACAACAAAAAAGCTACCAGTGATAAGAGCCCATCACATGAGATTCAGAATTATTACACTAGTATTTTCTAAAATAAGGAATCTCAGTCCATGTACGCATATGGTGATACACAACTACGGCTGCTATGGGACCCATATGAATCTCTAAATATTGAACACCAGAAAAAGATACCACTTCGTATTTAAAGCCCATCGCATGAGACTTCGAATTATTAAAACGATATATTATAAAAAGGGGATCCTCAGTCCACATATGCATAGGGTCCAAGACAACTACGGCTATGCTGGAACCAATATGAATTTTTAAATTTTGAACAAAAGAAAAAGCTACCAGTTCGTATTTAGAGCTCATCGCGTGAGACTTGGAACTATTAAAACGCTATTTTCTGAAAAGGGGATTTCCAATCCACAGATTCATAGGGTCAAAGACAACTGCGGCTGCACTTGGACCCATATGAATCTCAAAATATTGAACAAGAGAAAAAGCTACCAGTTCGTATCTAGAGCCCATCGTGTGAGACTTGGAATTATTAAAACGGAATTTTCTAAAAAGGGGATTCTCAGTCCACATATGCATAGGGTCCAAGATAACTACTGCTGCTCGGGGACCCATTTAAATCTCTAAAGATTGAACAACATAAAAAGCTACCAGTACATATTTAGAGCCCATCGCTTGAGACTTGGAATTATAAAAATGGTATTTTTTAAAATGGGGATTCTAGGTCCACACATGGATAGGGTCAAAGAAAACTATAGCTGCACTGGGACCTAGATGAATCTCTAAATATTGAACAAAGGAAAAAGCTACCAGTTCTTATTTAGAGCCTATCGTGTGAGACTTGGAATTATTAAAACCGTATTTTCTAAAAGAGGATTCTTAGTCCACACATGCAAAGGGTCCAAGACAACTACGGTTGCACTAGGACCCATCTGAATATCTAAATATTGAATTGGAGACAAAGCTACCAGTTCGTACTTTGAACCCATCGCGTGAGACTTGGAATTATTAAAACGATATATTCTAGAAAAGGGATCCTCAGTCCACATATGCATAGGGTCCAAGACAACTACGGCTACATTGGAACGCATAAGAATTTTTAAATACTGAACAAAAAAAAGTTACCAGTTCGTATGTAGAGCTCATCACGTGAGACTTGGAACTATTAAAATGGTATTTTCTGAAAAGGGATTCCTAGTCCACAGATTCATAGGGTCAAACACAACTGCGGCTGCACTGGGACCCATATGAATCTCTAAATATTGAACAACAGAAAAAGCTACCAGTTAGTATTTAGAGCCCGTCGCGTGAGACTTGGAATTATTAAAACGGTTTTTTTCTAAAAAGGGGATTCTCGGTCCACATATGCATAGGGTCCAAGACAACTACGGCTGCACGGGACCCATTTAAATCTCTAAAGATTGAACAACATAAAAAGCTACCAGTTCGTATTTAGAGCCCATCGCGTGAGACTTCGAATTATTAAAACGGTATTTTCTAAAAAGGTGATCCTCAGTCCAGATATGCACACGGTCCAAGACAACTACGGCTACACTGGAACCCATATGAATTTTTAAATATTGAACAAAAGAAAAACTACCAGTTCGTATTTAGAGCTCATCGCGTGAGACTTGGAACTATTAAAACGGTGTTTTCTAAAAAGGGGATTACCATAAAGTCCACAGATTGGCTAAGGTATGAATAAAGAACACCGGAAAAAGGTACCGGTTAAAAGGAGCCATCGCGTGAGACTGATATATTAATCTTTTCTAAATTCTGGTCCGTATCAACCAACAACAACCGTTTAAATCTCTAAAGCTACATGAATTACCAGTTCGTATTTAGAGCCCGTCGCGTGGGACGTGGAATTATTAAAACGGTATTTTCTTAATTGGGGATTCTCTGTCCACATATGTATAGGGTCCAAGACAAACAGCGCTACATTGGGACCCATATGAATCTCTCAATGTTGAACAACAAAAAAAGCCACGAGTTCGTATTTTGAGCCCATCACGTGAGACTTGGAACTCTTTACGGTGAAAAGGGGATTACGATCCAATTATAGGGTCAAAAACAAGAATTTCAATAAAAGAGGATTCTCATTAAGGCCACGTGAGACTTGGATTTATTAAAACGGAATTTTCTAAAAAGGGGATTCTTAGCCCACATATGCATAGCGTCAATGGAAGCCATATGAATCTCAAAATATGGAACACCAGAAAAAGCTACTAGTTCGTATTTAGAGCGCATCTAGTGAGACTTGGAATTATGAAAACGGTATTTTCTAAAAAGGTGATCTTTAGTCCACAAATGCACACGGTCCAAGACAACTACGGCTACACTCGAACCCATATGAATTTTTAAATATAGAAAAAAAGAAAAAGCTACCAGTTCGTATTTAGAGCTCATCGCGTGAGACTTGGAACTATTAAAACGGTGTTTTCTGAAAAGGGGATTCCCAGTCCTTAGATTCATAGGGTCAAAGACAACTAGGTGCTGCACTGGGACCCATATGAATCACTAAATATTGAACACCAGAAAAAGCTACTAGTTCGTATTTAGAGCCCATAGCGTTATACTTGGATTAATTAAAATGGAGTTTTTTAAAAAGGGGATTCTCAGTCCACATATGCATAGTGTCCAAGACAACTACGGCTGCACGGGGACCCATTTAAATCTCTAAAGATTTAACAACATGAAAGATACTATTTTAAGAGCCCATCAATGCTTTGAATTATTAAAACGGTATTTTCTAAAACGAAATCCTGATCAGTCCCACATATTCTTAAGGTCCCAGAGAGCAATGCAGCTGCACGGGGACCCATTGAATTTTAAATATTGAACAAAAGAAAAACTACCAGTTCGTATTTAGAGCCCATCGCGTGAGACATAGAATTATTAAAACAATATTTTCTAGGAAGGGGATTCTTAGTACACATAACAACATGGTCCAACATAACTACGATTGCACTGGGACCCACATGAATCTCTACATATTGAACTATAGAAAAAGTCGCAACTTTGTATTTAGAGTCCATCGCGTGAGACTTGGAATTATGAAAACGATATATTCTAAAAGGGGATTTTATTCCACATGCATGCACATGGGTCCAAGACAACTATGGCTACTGACCCATCCGAATCACTAAATATTGAACACCGAAAAGCTACGGTTCGTATTTAGAGCTCGTCGCATGAGACTTGGAATTATTAAAATTGTTTTCCTAAAAAGGGATTACTCAAACCACATATGCATAGGGTCCAAGACATCTACGGCTGCACGGGGACCCATTCAAATCTCTAAAGATTGAACAACATAAAAAGCTACCTTTACGTATTTAAAGCCCATCGCTTGAGACATGGAATTATAAAAATGGTATTTTTTAAAATGGGGATTTTAGGTCCACATATGCATAGGGTCAAACACAACTATGACAACAAAGGGACCTAGATAAATCTCTAAAAATTGAGCAACAGAACCCATCGCATGAGACTTCGAATGATTAAAACTGTATTTTCTTAAAGGGGATTCTTAGTCCACACATCAAAAGGGTCGAGAGGAATTACTACTACAATGGGAACCATCCTCGAATCTCTAAATATCGAACAGCGCAAAGCTACACGCCGTATTTAAAGCCCATTGCGTGTTACTTGGAATTATTAAAACGGTATTTTCTAAATTGGGGATTCTCAGTCCACATATGCATAGGGTCCATGACAACTACAGCTAGACTGGGACCCTCATGAATCTCTAAATATTGAACAACAGAAAAAGCCACCAGTTCGTGTTTTGAGCCCATCGCGTGAGATTTATAATTATAAAAACAGTATTTTCTAAAAAGAGGATTCTCAGTCCACATATGCATAGGGTCTAAGACAACTACGGCTACACTGGAACCCAAATGAATTTTAAATATTGAACAAAAGAAAAAGCTACCAGTTCGTATTAAGAGCTCATCACATGACACTTGGAACTATTAAAATAGTATTTTCTAAAAAGGGATTCTCATCCACGTACGCATACGGTCATAACACAACTACGACTGCATTGGGACCCATATGAATCTCTAAATATTGACAACAGCAAAAGCTACCAGTTCGTATTTAGAGCCCGTTGCGTAAGACATTGAATTATTAAAACGGTTTTTTCTAAAAAGGGGATTCTCAGTCCATATATGCATAGGGTCCAAGACAACTACGACTGCACTAGGACCAATTTAAATCTCTAAAGATTGAACAACATAAAAAGCTACCAGTACCTATTTAGAGCCCATCGCATGAGACTTGGAATTATAAAAATGGTATTTTCTCAAATGGGGATTCTAGGTCCACAAATGCATAGTGTCAAAGACAAGCTGGCCGCATCTAGGACACAGATGAATCTTTAACATTGAACAATCGAACAAGCTACCAGTTCGTATTTAGAGCCCATCAGCGTTAGTTTGATTAATTAAAACTGTATTTTAAAAAAGGGGATTCTCGAGTCCACATATGCATAGGGTCCAGAAACTATGGCTGCACCTGGACCCATTTAAATCTCTAAATATTGAACAACATCAAAAGTTACCAGTTAAATTATTTAAGAGCCCTTAAACGGAGACTTGGAATTATTAAAACGGTATTTTCTAAAATGGGGATTCTCAGTCCACATAACCACATGGTCCAAGACAAATACGGCTGCACTGGGACCCACATGAATCTCTAAATATTGAACAACATAAAAGGCCACCACGTATTTCAAGCCCATCGCGTGAGACTCAGAATTATTAAAACATTATTTTCTAAAAAGAGGATTCTCGGTCAGATTCATAGGGTTACACACACAGGCTACGCTTTACTAATGGACCCATATGAATCTTTAAATATTGAAGAAGGAAAAAGCTACTCAGTTCGTAATAAGGTCCATCGCGTGAGACTTGGAATTATGAAAACGATATGTTCTAAAAAAGTGATCCTCAGTCCACATATGCACACGGTCCAAGACAACTACGGCTACACTGGAATCCATATGAATTTTTAAATATTGAACAAAGGAAAAAGCTACCAGCTCGTATTTAAAGCTCATCGCGTGAGACTTGGAACTATTAAAACGGTGTTTTCTAAAAAGGGGATTTCCAGTCCACAGATTCTTAAGGTCAAAGACAACTTCGGCTGCATTGGGACCCACACGAATCTTTAAATATTGAACACCAGAAAAAGCTACCAGTTCATATTTAGAGCCCATCGCGTGAGACTTGGATATCTTAAAATGAAATATTTAAAAAAGTGGATTCTCAGTCCACATATGCATAGGGTCCAAGACAACTACGCCTACAGTCAGAACCCATTATGAATTTTAACATATTGAACAAAAGAAAAGCTACCGCACTCGTATTTAGAGCCCATCGCGTGAGACTTGGAATTATTAAAACGGTATTTTCTAAAAAGGGGATTCTCAGTCCACATATTCATAGGGTCCAAGACAACTACGGCTGCACTGGGACCCATATGAATCTCTAAATATTGAACAACAGAAAAAGCTACCAGTTCGTATTTAGAGCCCATCGCGTGAGACTTGGAATTATTAAAACTGGTTTTTTAAAAGGGCATTGCTCATACCACATATGCATAGGGTCCAAGACAACTACGACTAGCACTAGGACCGATTTAAATCTCTAAAGATTGAATAACGTAAAAAGCTACCAATTCAGTATTTGAGCCCATCGCATGAGACTTGAAATTATTAAAATGGTATTTTCTAAAACGGAGTCTCCGTCTCACATCGCATACGGTCCAACACAAACTACTGGTTGCAATGGGACCCATATGAATCTCTAAATATTGAACACCAGAAAAAGCTACCAGTTCGTATTTAGAGCGCATCGCGTGAGACTTGGAATTATGAAAACAGTATTTTCTAAAAAGGGGATTCTCAATCTCATATGCATAGCGGTCCAAGAAAACTACGACTGCACTGGGAACCATTTAAATCTCTAAATATTGAACAACATAAAAAGCTACCAGTACGTATTTAGAGCCCACTGCATGAGACTTGGAATTAAAAAAACGGGATTGTTTAAAATGGGGATACTAGGTCCACATATGCATAGGGTCAAACACAACTAAGCTACATCTGGGACCATACGAATCTCTAAATATTGAACAATAGAAAAGCTACCGCTTCGATTTGAGCCATCGCATGAGACATCGAATTATTAACATGTATTTTCATAAAAAGGATTCTCTGTCCACACCTGGCATGGGTCCAAGACAACTACATACCGCACTGATCCCGATTTAGAGCCCATCGCATGAGACTTAGAATTATTAAAACTGATATTTTCTAAAAGTGGGATTCTAAGTCCACATACGCACAAGGTCCAAGACAACTACGACTGCATCTAGGACCCATATGAATCTCTAAATATTGAACAATAGAAAAAGCCACCACTTCGTATTTGAGCCCATCGCGTGAGACTCAGAATTATTACAAATAATATTTTCTAAAAAGAGGATTCTCGATCCACGTACGCATACGGTCACAAGAACTACAACACTGCAATGGGACCCATATGAATCTCTAAATATTGAACACCGTAAAATGCTACTACTTAGTATTTAGAGCCCATCGCTAGTGAGACTTGGAATTATTAAAACGATATATTCTAAAAGGGGATCCTCAATCCACATATGCACATGGTCCAAGACAGACTACGGCTAGACTTGAACTCATATGAATTTTTAAATATTGAATGCAAAGAAAAGCTACCAGTGTCAGATTTAGAGCTCATCGCGGAGACTTGGAATTATTAAAACGGTATTTTCCAAAAGGCGGGATTCTTCACATCCACATATGCACTAAGGTCCAAGACAACTTACAGCTACAGCATTGGGACGCATATCGAATCTCTAAATATTGATTCAACAAAAAAAGCTGCAGCTTCATTCTATTTAGAGCCCATCGCATGAGACTCGGGAATTTATCAAAATGTATTTTCTAAAAGTAGGATTCTCAAGTCACATACGCATACGGTCCATACACAACTACAGTGCACTAGAGACCACCATATGAATCTCTAAATATTGAACAACAGAAAAAGCCACCATTTCGTATTTAAAGCCCATCGCTGAGAGACATGGAATTATTAAAATTGATATATTCTAAAAAGGGATCCTCGTACTCACGACTATGCATAGGTCCAAGACAACCACGGCTGCACCAGGACCCATGTGAATCTCTAAATATTGAACACCAGAAAAATCTACCAGTTTGTATTTAGAGCCCATCGTGTGAGACTTGGAATTATTAAATTGATATATTATAAAAAGGGGATCCTCAGTCCACGTATGCACAGCGTCCAAGAAGGCTACGACTGCACTGGAACCCATATGAATTTTTAAATATTGGACAAAATAGCTACCAGTTCATATTTAGAGCTCATCGCGTGAGACTTAGAACTATTAGAATGGTATTTTCTAAAAAGGGGATTCCCAGTCCAAAGATTCAAAGGGTCCAAGACAACTGCGGCTACATTGGGACCCATATGAATATCTAAATATTGAACAACAGAAAAAGCTAGCAGTTCGTATTTAGAGCCCATCGCCTGAGACTTGGAATTATTAAATCGGTATTTTCTAAAAAGGGGATTCTCAGTCCATATATGCATAGGGTCCAAGACAACTACGACTGCGTTGGGACCCATTTAAATCTCTTAAGATTGAACAACATAAAAAGCTACCTGTACATATTTAGAGCCCATCGCATGAGACTTGGAATTATAAAAATGGTATTTTTTAAAAGGGGGATCCTCAGTCCGCACATGCACATGGTCCAAGACAACTACGGTTGGACTCGAACCCATATGAATCGCAAAATTTTGAACAACATAAAAAGCTACCGCTTCAACTTAGTGCCAACTGCATGAGACTTTGAATTATAAAAACGTATATTTTCTAAAGAGGGGATCCTCAGTCCACATATTGACAGGGTCGAAGACATTTACGCTGCATTGGGACCCATATGAATCTCTGAATGTTGAACAAAAGAAAAAGCTACCAATTCGTATTTAGAGCACATCGAGTGAGACTTTCTAATTGTTAAGACGATATTTTCTAAGAAGGATCCTCAAACACATATTGACAGGTCAAAGAGCACGCCGCATCGGGGACCCATCGACCCTGAAAATGAATTGAACAAAGAAAAAGCTACCAACAGATTTAGAGCACATGGAGACTTTCTAATTGTTAAAGACATGAGGCTTGGAGCACAACTTACACCGGGACCCATCGAATTAAAACTAAATTTTCTAAAAAGGAGGATTGAATCTAAATTTTCAAAAGGATTCCCACAAGCACAGGCCAGGGTCGAAGACACCAACGGGTGCACTAGCACCAATATGAATCTCTAAATATTGAACTGTAGAAAAAGCTACCAGTTCGTATTTGGAGACCATCGCATGAGACTTGGAATTATTAAAATGGTATTTTCTAAAATGGGACTCCCGCTCTCACACATGCACAGGTCCAAGACAACTATGGTTTCGCACTTACCCATCCGACTCAAATATTGAACAACAAAAGCTCTACTCGTATTTGAGCCCAGCGTGAGACTTGGAATTATTCAAACGGGATTTTCTAAAATGTGGATTCTCAGTCCACATATGCGTAGGGTCCAAGACAACTACAGCTGCATTGGGACCCATATGAATCTCTAAATATTGAACAACAGAAGAAGCCACGAGTTCGTATTTCAAGCCCATCGCGTGAGACATGGAATTATTAAAATGGTATTTTCTAAAATGGGAATCCTCAGTCCACATTTGCACAGGGTCCAACACAACTATGGCTGCAGTGGGACCCAAATGAATCTCTAAATATTGAACAAAAGAAAAAGCTACCAGTTCGTATTTAGAACCCGTCGCGTGAGACTTGGAATTATAAAAATTGTATTTTCTAAAAAGGGGATTCTTTGTCCATACACGCACCGGGAGCAAGGCAACTACAGCTGCACTGGGAACCATATCAATCTCTAAATTTTGAACAACAGAAAAAGCTACTTGTTCGTATTTTGAGGCCATCGCGTGAGAATGGGAATTATTAAAATTGTATTTTCTAAGAAGGGGATCCTTAGTCCACATATGCACAGGGTCCAACACAACTACGGCTTCAATAGGACCCATATGAATCTCTAAATATTGAACAAAAGAAAACGCTACCACATCGAATTTAAAGCTCATCGCGTGAGACATGGAATTATTAAAACGGTATTTTCTACAAAGGGGATTCTCACTGTACAGATTCATAGGGTCCAAGACAACTACGGCGCACTAGGGACCCATATGAATATCTAAATATTTAACAACAGGAAAAGCTACCAGTTCGTATTTAGAGCCCATCGCGTGAGACTTGGACCTATTAAAATGGTGTTTTTTAAAATGGGGATTCTCAGTCTACATATGCATAGGATGCAAGACAACTCCGGCTGCACTGGAACCCATATGAATCTTTAAATATTGAATAAGAAAAAGTTACCAGTTCGTATTATTAAAATGGTATTTTCTAAAAAAGGGATCGTTAGTCTACATTTGCTCACGGTCCAACACAGCTACGGCTGCAGTGGGACCCAAATGAATCTCTAAATATTGAATAAAAGAAAAAGCTACCAGTTCGTGTTTAGATCCCATCGCGTCAGACTTGGAATTATTAAAATTACATTTTCTAAAAAGGGGATTCTCAGTCCATACACTACAGGGTCCATGACAACTACGGCTGCACTAGGACCCATATGAATCTCTAAATATTGAACAACATAAAAAGCCACCAGTGCGTATTTAGAGCCCATCGCTTGAGACTTAAAATTATTAAAACAATATTTTCTTGAAAGGGGATGCTTAGTCCAGATAACCACATGGTCCAAGACAACTACGGCTGCTCTGGGACCAACATGAACCTGTAAATATTGAACAATAGAAAAAGCGACCACTTCGTATTTCGAGCTCATCGCGTGAGACTCAGATTTATTAAAACAGCATTTTTTAAAAAGAGAATTCTCAGTCCACGTATGCATACGGTCACACACAACTACGGCTGCAATGGGACCAATATGAATCTCTAAATATTGAACACCAGAAAAAGCTACCAGTTCGGGTTTAGAGTTCGTCGCGTGAGACTTGGAATTATGAAAACGATATATTCTAAAAAGGTGATCCTCAGTCCACATATGCACACGGTCCAAGACAACTACGGCTACACTGGAACACATATTAATTTTTACATATTGAACAAAAGAAAAAGCTACCAGTTCGTATCTAGAGCCCAT
Source organism: Canavalia ensiformis (assembly GCA_026541065.1). Taxonomy (NCBI): domain Eukaryota; kingdom Viridiplantae; phylum Streptophyta; class Magnoliopsida; order Fabales; family Fabaceae; genus Canavalia; species Canavalia ensiformis. The sequence continues at coordinate 13,487 of JAMKYM010000162.1, read as the reverse complement.
CGTGTGAGACTTGGAATTATTAAAATTACATTTTCTAAAAAGGGGATTCTTAGTCCACATATGCATAGGGTTAAAGACAACTACGGCTGCACTGGGACCTATATGAATCTCTAATTATTGAACAACAGAAATGCTACCAGTTTATATTTAGAGCCCATCGCATGAGGCTTGGATTTATTAAAACAGAATTTTCTAAAAAGGGGATTCCCAGTCCACACAAGCACGAGGTCCAAGACACCAACGGCTGCACTAGCACCGATATGAATCTCTAAATATTGAACTGCAGAAAAAGCTACCAGTTCGTATTTAGAGACCATCGCATGAGACTTGGAATTATTAAAATGGTATTTTCCAAAAACGGGATTCTCAGTTCACACATGCACAGGGTCCAAGACAACTATGGCTGCACTGGGACCCATCTGAATCTCTAAATATTGAACAGCAAAAAAAGCTTCTAGTTCGTATTTGGAGCCCATAGCGTGAGACTTGGAATTACTAAAACGGTATTTTCTAAAATGTGGATTGTCAGTGCACATATGCATAGGGTCCAAGACAACTACAGCTGCACTGGAACCCATATGAATCTCTAAATATTGAACAACAGAAGAAGCCACTAGTTTGTATTTCGAGCCCATCGCGTGAGACATGGAATTATTAAAATGGTATTTTCTAAAACGGGATCCTCACCCACACACTGCACATGGGCTCCAAGACAACTACGGCCGCACTGGGACCCATAATGAATCTCTAAATATTGAAACAAAGAAAAAGCTACCATTCTGTATTTAGAGCCCATCGGGTGAGACTTGGAATTATTAAAACCATATTTTCTAAAAGGGATTCTCCGTACACACACATGACAACTAGAGGACCCATTTGAATATCTAAATAGTGAATAACGTAAAGAGCTACTAGTTTGTATTTAGAGCCCATCACGTGAGACTTGGAATTATGAAAATGATATTTACTAAAAAGGGATTTCAATCTGATACATGCATAGTGGTCCAACACAACTACTAGCTAGTACTGGTGACCCATCATGAATCTCTAAATATTGAACAAGAAACTACTGTCAGTATTTATGAAGTCATCGCGTGAGACTTGGAATTATTAAAACGGTATTTTCAAAAATAGGATTCTCTATCCATATATGCATAGCGTCGAAGACAACTACTGAGCTGCATTGTGATCCATATGAATCTTTAAATATGGAACAACGAGAATAGCTACTAGTTCGTATTTCAGAGCACCATCGTGTGAGACTTAGAATTATTAAAACAATATTTTCTAAAAGGGGATTCTCAGTCCACAGATGCACTATTGGTCCAGCACAACTAGGGCTGCAAGGGGACCCATATCAATCTCTAAATATTGAACATATGAGAAAAGCTACCGCATCTGTATTAAGAGTCCATCGCATGAGACTTGGAATAATTGAAATGGTATTTTCTAAAAGGGGATTCTAAGTCCACATGTGTCCTTGGTCAGAGAACAATAGCCGCCGGGACCCATCATGAATCTACTAAATACTTGAACAATTGAAAAATCTACCGATGCAGATTATTTGAAACCACGTAGAGACTTGGACCTATAAAAGGTGGTATTTTCTAAAGTAGGATTCTCGATCACACATGTCCAACGTGAGGTCCAAGACAAGTATCGCTGACTTGGCGACCCATATCAATCTCAAATATTGAAGAACGAAACATACACTAGCTTGTATTTAGCGCTCATCGTGTGAGACTTGGAATTATTAAACTGAATTTTCGAAAAGGGGATTCTCATCTAATGATCATCAGTCCGCAATACTACTACACATTGACTGGGACCATATCAATCTCTAAATATTGAACAACAGGTAAAAGCTACCAGTTCGTATTTGGAGCTCTTCACATGAGACTTGGAATTATAAAATAGTAGTTTCTAAAAAAGGGATTCTCAATCCACATATGCACAGTGGTCTCAGACTACGCACAGTGGCCGCACTGGACCCATATGAATCTCTAAATACCAAACAATGAAAATGCTACCAGCTCGGATTTAGAGTGCATGCGTCGAGACTAGGAATTATTAAACGGTATTTTCTACAAAGGGGATACTCAGTCCATATATCTCAAGGCTCCAGAGACAACTACGGCCGAACGTGGAGACCATATGAATCTATATATGTTGAACAAAGCAAAAAGCTACCAGTTCTAGATTAGAGCCTGTCGCATGAGACTTTGACTTATAACAAACGTATTTTCTAAAAAGGATTCTCAAATCCATATCATATAGGGTCCGAGACAATAATGGCCACAATGGGACCCATATCAATCTCTAAATATTGAACAAAGTAGAAAAAGCTACCAGTTCGTATTAAGAGCCCATCGCGTGAGACATGGAAAAATTGAAATGCGTATTTTCACGAAAGGATTCTTGAATCCACATATGAGTACTGCAGACAATAGCGCACTGCCGTAACCCATATGAATCTATAAATATTGAACGGTAGAAAAATCTATCGCAGATTGTATTTAGAGCCCATCGATGAGGCTTGGAACCTATAAAAACGGTATTTTCTAAAAACGGGATTCTAAAGTCACATATCCATAGGATCCAAGATAACTACGGCCTGATAGGGATCCATATCTACATGTCTAAATATTGAAATACATAAACGCTACCAGCTCGTATTTAGAGCCCATCACAGTAGACTTAGCATGAGAAAGATGGCATTTCCTGAAAGGGGATCCCAGTATCACAGTAGATGCGATCGAGGTCCGACACAACAACCCGCTTAACGGTGTGACCCATATGTATCTCTAAATATTGGATTAAATAGAAAAAGCTACCAGTTGCCATTTAAAAGCTTATCGCGTGGAGACTTAAGAATTATTAAAAAGTTAATTTCTAAAAAAGGGATTCTTTAGACTAGAGATTCATGGGGTCCAGGTCAGCTACGGGCTGCGAACTAGGACCAATATGAATCTCAAATATTTGAACAACGAAGAAGCTGCCAGCTCGTCATTTAGAGGCCCATCGCGCGTGAGACTTGGATTTATTAAAATGATATTTTCAAAAAGGGGATCCTTAGTCCACATATGCATAGGGTCTAAGACAGCTACACGGTCGTACTTGGACCCATATGAATCTCTAGATATTAGCAGCATGAAAAAGCTGTACGGTTCAGACATTTAGAGCCTCATCACGTGAGACTTGGAGTTATTACACGGCATTTCTCAAAAGGGGATCTCGGCGTCCAAAAATGTATAGGGTTCAAGACAACCACGCTAGGGATGGGGCCCGTGAGATCCCTGGATAATGAACAATAGAAAAAGCTACAGAGTTAGTATTTAGAGTCCGTCGCGTGAGACTTGGACTTATTCAAGCTGGTGCTTCTGAGGGGATTCTCGGTACCACACATCACGAGGATCCAAGATAACCATCACGCTATGCACTCCCTGGACGTCAGATATAAATCTCTCAATACTCCAGTGACAGAAAGCTACGCGGTTCGTATTTAGAGGCCCTTTGCGTGAGACTTGGAATAGTTAGTGTCAAATAGTAGACTAAAAGGGGATTCTCGCTCACTGAGATCACAAAGGCTCAAGTCACAACCCGTGGCGACATTGGGACCCATATGACTCTCTATATAATGAACATAAGAAAAAGCTACCGGTTACAGTATTCAGAGCTCATCCATGGAGACTTGGAGTTATTAGGACGGTGTGCTCAAAAAGGGGATCTGGACGTCCAAAAATGATCAGGGTTCACGATCAACTCGCGCCGCATGCAGTCTACGATGTCCCTCCTAAATAATGAACAATGGAAAAGCTACAAGTTCGTATTTGTAGGCTCCATAGCGCTGCGAGACTTGGGACTCATTCAACCGGTGTTTCCTAGAAAGGGGATTCTCGGTCCACATGCACACAGGATCCAAGATAACTCATCAACAGACTCTGACGCATGTAAATCTCGACATCAGGTAGCGAGAAAAAGCATGCAGGCTCGTGGTAGAGCCATGCATGTGAGACTTGGGAATGAGTTCAAATAGTATTTTCTAAAAGGGGATTCTTCACTCCACAAATTCAAAGGCTCGACAGAATCGTGGGCATTGGGACCATGATGACTCTCTATATATTGAACAAAAGAAAAGCTACTGGTCTGTATGCAAAGCTCATCACGTGAGACTTAGAATTGTTAAAAGCGGTTATTTTCTATAAAAGGGATTCTTAGTTAAATGATTCATAGGGTCCAAGACAACTACGATCGCATCAGGACCTATATGAATCTCTAAATATTGATCACGAAAAACTACCAGACTCGTATTTAGAGCCCATCGCTGCGAGACTTTGGATTTATTTAAACGGTATTTTCTAAAAAGGGGATTCTCACTCCACAAATTCAAAGACTCCGATACAACCGTGGGAACACTGGACCCATATGAATCTATATATATTGAACAAAGAGAAAAGATACCAGATCAGATATATAAAGCACATTGCGTGAGACTTTAGAATTATTAATAGAAGACTGCAGATATGGATTCTCAGCCTAATGATTCATGTAGGGTCATAGACAACTACGGGTCAACTCAGGACCTATATGAATCTCTAAATATTGAACGACGAAAAAGCTACCAGTTCGTATTTAGAGTCCATTGCGTGATACTTGGATTTATTACAACGGTGTTTTCTACAAAGGTGATTCTCAATCCACACATGCACGGGATCCACGATAACTATCGTCGTAATCGGACACGGATGAATCCTCTCCAATACCGAATAACTGTAAAAGCTACGAGTTCGTATTTAGAGCTCCTTAGCGTGAGACTTGAATAGTTAGACAGTATTTTTAGAAAAAGGATTCTCACTCCCCAAATGCAAAGGCTCTAATACAACTATGTGCATACACGAGGGACCCATATGAATCTCTATATATTGAACAAAAGAAAAAGCTACCAGTTCGTATATAAAGCTCATTAGCATGAGACTTAGAATTATTAAAACGGTATTTTCTATAGGAGGATGATCAGTCTAATGATTCATAGGGTCCAAGACAATCCACGGGTGCACCGGACCCATATGAATATCTAAATATTGAACAACGTAAAAAGCTACCAGTCGATTTAGAAGTCCATCGCGTGAGACTCGATTTATTAAAACGGTGTTTTCGATGTAGGGATGATCAATCTAATGATTCATAGGGTCCAAAGACAACTACACGGTGCACTCGGGACCCATATGAATCTCTAAATATTGAACAGATGTAAAAGCTACCAGTCAGTATTTAGAGTCCATCGCGCAGCAGACTTGATTTCTTAAAAACGGTGTTTTCTACAAAGGGATTCTCGAGTCCACACATGCACTGGGATACACGATAACTACGCTACGATCGGACACGCTGAATCTCTCAATACTGAATACTTGAAAACCTACCAAATGTATTTAGAGCCCTTCGCGTGAGACTTGGAATAGTTAAAACGTATTTTTTAAAAGGGGATTCTCACCCCAAATGCAAAGCTTCCAATACAACTATGGCAACACAGGGGACCCATATGAATCTGCATATATTGAACAGAAAGAAAAGCTACCAGTTCAGACTTTAAGGCTCATCGCGACGACATAGGAATTAAGACGGTTTTTTCTAAAAAGGAACTCTCGAGCCTAAGATTCATAGGGTCCAACACAACTATGGTCGTATATTGGGACCCATATGAATCTCTAAATCTTGAACAACGAGTAAAAGTTACCAGCTCTTATTTAGATCCATCGCGTCATACTTGGATTTATTAAAATGGTATTTTCTAAAAGGGATCCTCATCCACATGCACTGTGGTCTAAGACAACTACAGCAGACTTGACCCATATGAATCTCTAAATATCAACAAAAGAAAAAGCTACGAATTCGTATTCGAGCTCATCGCGTGAGACTTGGAGTTATTAAAACGGTGTTTTCTAAAATCGGGATTCTCAGTCCAAAGATGCATAGGTTCAAGACAACACGGTCATGACTAGGCCCATTGAAATCTCTAAATACTGTACAACAAAGGTACAAGGATTACGTGATTTGGAGCTCCAACGCGTGAGACTTGACTTATTCAAACGTGTGTTTTCGAGAAAGGGATTCTCGAGTTCACCATGCACGGGATCCGAAGATAACTACTCGCTGCACTCGGACCCATATGAATCTCTCAGCTATCAACACAGAAAAAGCCACGAGTTCGTATTTAGAGCCCATCCATTTGACTTAGATTTATTATACCAAGTATTCTCTAAAAGGGATTCTCATCCTACGATGCACAAGGTCCAAGGATAACTACGCAGCTGCACTGGGACCCATATGAATCTCTAAATATTTAATAATAGAAAAAGCCACCGCTTAGTAATTAGAATCCATCACACGAGACTGAAGTATTAAAACGATAGTTTTTTAAAAGGGATTCTAAGTCCACATATGCACGAGTCCAACATAAGTACGGTTGCACTGGGACCCATTTGAATCTCTAAATATTGAAAAACTAAAAAGCTACCATTTCGTATTTAGAGCCAATCGGTGAGACCGGGAATTCTTAAACCGGTATTCTCTAAAGGGATTCTCATACCACAAATGCACGGGGTCCGAGATAGCTACGGTAGCACTAGGACCCACATGAATCTGTACATATTGAACAAGCAAAAGCCACCGGTTCGTATTTAGAGCCCATCACGTGACACCTTCAATTATTAAAACTATTTTCAAAATGAGGATTCTCGATCAACATATGTATAGTGTCCAAGACAACGTAACAATGCATGATGGGACCCAAATGAATCTCTAAATATTGAACAAGTGTAAAAGCCACCAGTTCGTATTTAGAGCCCATCGCGTGAGACTTAGATTTATTAAAACAATATTGTAAAAGAGGGCATTCTTAGTCCAAGCATGCACATGGTCCAACACACCATCGTCGGCACTGGACCCATATGAATATCTAAATATTGAATAGCGAGAAAAAGCTACCGGGCTCATATTTAGAGCCCTTTATGTGAGGCTTGGATTTATAAAAACGGTATTGTCTTAAAAGTAGATGCTCGACCCACAGACATGCACCAGTCCAAGACAACTACGGCTGCACCGGGACCCATATGAATGTCTAAATGTTCAACAACGAAAAGAGAACATCAGATTCTTATTTGGAGCCCATTGCGTGAGACTTGGAATTATTAAAATGGCATTTTCTAAAAGGGGATTCTCAATCCACATATGCATAGGGTCCAAGACAACTACGTGCCGTACCGGGCCCATACTAATCCTATGTTTATCAGAACAAACAGGCCACTAGTTCGTATTTGGAGCCCATCGCATGAGACTTAGATTTATTAAAACATATTCTCTAAAAAGGGGATTCTCAGTCTGCACATGCATAGGGTCCAAGATACCTACGGCTGCATTGGGACCCATATGAATCTCTAAATATTGAACAACAAAAAAACCCACCAGTTTGTATTTAGAGCCTATCGCGTGAGACTTAGATTTATTTATACGATACATTTCTTAAAAAGGGGATTCTCGATCCACGTATGCACGAGGGTCCAACACATCTACGGTCGCACTCGGGACCCATATGAATCTCTAAATATTAAACAATAGAAAGAGCCACCAGGTCGTATTTGGATCCCATCGCGTGGAGACTTAAACTTCTTATACATACAGTATTTTCAAGAAATTCGGAATTTCACACATACACATGTGGTCCAAGATACCTACGGTTGCATTGGGACCCATATAAACTCTAAATATTGAACATGAGAAAAAGCCACCGAGTTCGCTTTTTAGAGCCCATCGCTATGAGACATAGATTTATTTAAACATTATTTTCTAAAAGGGAATTCTCAGTCTACGTATGCATGGGGTCCAACACAACTACTGGATGCAATGGGACCCATATCTAAACCGCAATATTGAACGACTAAAAAAGCTACTAGTTCGTATTTAGAGCCCATGCGTGAGACTTGTAATTATTAAAACAACATTTTCTAAAAAGGGGATTCTCAATCCACATATGCATAGGGTCCAAGACAACTACGACAGCACTCTAGCCCATACATGAATCTCTAAATATTGGACAAAAAGAAAAGCCACTATTCAGATTTAGAGCTCTCATGGAGACTTAGAATTCTTAAACGGTATTCTCTAAAAGGGTATTTCCCACCATCAAATGCATCTGGTCCAAGATACCTACATTGCCAGACTGGACCCATATGAATCTCTAAATACTGACAACAAGAAAAGCCACCAGTTCAGATGAGCCCATACGCATGAGACCTTGAATTATTAAAACGATATTCCCTAAAAAGGGGATTCTTAGTCCACATATGCACAGGGTCCAAGACAACAACGGCTGCACTGGTACCCAAACGAATCTTTAAATATTGAACAACAGAAAAAGCCACCAGTTCGTATTTAGAGCCCATCGTGTGAGACTTAGATTTATTTAAACAGCATTTTCTAAAAAGGGGATTCTTATTCAACGTATGCACATGTGGTCCAACACAAATACGGCTCAGACCGGGAACCCATATGAATCTCTAAATATTGAACAAATGTAAAAGCTACGAAGTTCGTATTTGGAGCCCATCCCGTGAGACTTAGATTTATTAAAATAAGTATTCTCTATAAAGGGGGACTCGAGTCCACATATGCACAGCTGGTACCAAATAACTAAGTTAGCTGCATCTAGGACCCATATGAATCTCTAAATATTAAACCATTGTAAAAAGCCACCAGTTCGTATTTCGAGCCCATCGTGTGAGACTTAGGTTTCTTTAAACAGTATTTTCTAAAAAGAGGATTCTCAGTCCACGTATGCACAGGGTCCAACACAACTACGGCTGCACAGGGACCCATATGAATCTCTAAATATTGAATAGTTGAACAAGCTACTAGTTCATATTTAGAACCCATCGTGTGAGACTTGGAATTATTAAAACAGCATTTTATAAAAAGGGGATTCTTAATCCACAAATGCATAGGGTCAAAGACAACTACGGCGCTACTATTAGGGCCCATATGAATCTCTGAAATATTGAACAATAGAAACGGCCAACAGCTCCTAATTAGAGCCCATCACGTGCGACTTAGATTTATTAAAACAGTATTCTCTAAAAAGGGATTCTTAGTCCACATATGCACAGGGTCCAAGATACCTACGGCTGCACTAGGACCCATATGAATCTCTATATATTAAACAACAAAAAAAGCCACCATTTCATATTTAGACCCCCTCGCGTGAGACTTAGATTTATTTAAACAAGTGATTTTCTAAAAGGGGATTTCTACCATCAGATCCAACACACCACAATGCACTGGACCCATATGAATCTCTAAATATTAAAAACCAAAAGCCACCGCTCAGTATTTGAGCTTCCATCGTGTGAACTTAAATTTCTTATAACGGTGTTTTCAAAAAAGGAAATTTCTCAGTCCACATATGCACTTAGTGGTCCAAGATACCTACGGCTGCATTGGGACCCATATGAATCTCCTAAATATTAAAAAGCCAGAAAAAGCCACCAGTTCATATTTAGAGCCCATCGCGTGAGACATAGATTTATTTAAACTGTATTGTCTAAAAAAGGGATTCTCACTACATGATGCATCGGGGCCAATATGAATCTCTAAATATTGAACAAAAGAAAAAGCCACCAAGCTAGTATTTGAGAGCCCATCGCGTGCGACTTTTAATTCTTAAAACGGTATTCTCTAAAAAGGGGATTCTCAGTCCACAAATGCACGGGGTCCAAGATACCTACGGCTGCACTGGGACCCATATGAATCTCTAACTATTGGACAACAGAAAAAGCCACCAGTTCGTATTTAGAGCCCATCGCGTGAAACTTAGATTTATTTAAACCATATTTTCTACGAAGGGGATTCGTAGTCCATGTAAAACACAGTATTCCGACACAACTACGGCCGCACTAGGACTAATATGAATCTCAAATATAAAACTTGCAAAACAAGCCACTCCGCTCGTATTCGGAGCCCATCGTGCGAGACTTTGTTTTGTTACAACCGTATTCTCTAAAAGTGGGATTCTCACCGATCATATGCGATGTCCTAGATACCTACGACCGCACTTAGGACCCATATGAATCTCTAAATATTAAACTGTAAATAAAAGCCACCAGCTTGTATTTGGAGCCCATCGCGTGAGACTTAGATTTATTAAAACAGTATTCTCTAAAAAGGGGATTCTCAGTCCACATATGCACAGTGTCCCCGATAACTAAGGCTGCACTAGGACCCATATGAATCTCTAAATATTGAACAATAGAAAAAGTGACCGGTTCACATTCAGAGCCCATCGCATGGAGACTTAGGATTTATTAAAACGAGATTCTCAAAAGGGGATTCTCACCAAATATACACAATGTCCAAGATACCTAGGGCTTCACTGGGACCCATATGAATATCTAAATATTGTACAGCTGACAAAGCTACTAGCTGGTATTTAGAGCCCATCGCGTGAGACTTGGAGTTATTAAAATGATATTTTCTTAAAAGGGGATTCTAAGTCCACGTATGCATAGGGTCCAAGAAAACTACACGGCTGCACTGCGACCCATATCAATGTCTAAACATTGAACAACAGAAAAAGCCAGCAGTTTGTATATAGAGCCCATCACGTGAGACTTAGATTTATTTAAACAGTATTCTCATTCCACGTATGCTATGAATCTCTAAATATTGAACAATAGAAAAAGCCACCGGTTCACATTCAGAGCCCATCGCGTGAGACTTAGATTTATTAAAACAGTATTCTCAAAAAGGGGATTCTCAGTCCAAATATACACAATGTCCAAGATACCTAGGGCTTCACTGGGACCCATATGAATATCTAAATATTGTACAGCTGACAAAGCTACTAGCTCGTATTTAGAGCCCATCGCGTGAGACTTGGAGTTATTAAAATGATATTTTCTTAAAAAGGAATTCTAAGTCCACGTATGCATAGGGTCCAAGAAAACTACGGCTGCACTGGGACCCATATGAATCTCTAAATATTGAATAGCAGAAAAAGAAACCAGTTCATATTTCGAAAAGCGGATGCTCAGTCCACACTTGCACTGGGTCCAAGACAACTACGGCTACAATGGGACCCGTATGAATCTCTAAATGTTGAACACCAAAAAAAGCTACCAGTTCGTATTTGGAGACCGTCGCATAAGACGTGGAATTATTAAAACGGCATTTTCTAAAAAAGGGATTCTCAATCCACATATGCATAGGGTCCAAGACAACTACGGTTGCACTGGGGCGATATGAATCTCTAAATATTGATCAATAGAAAAAGAAACCAGTACGTATTTAGAGCCCATCGCGGCAGACTTAGATTTATTAAAACAGTATTCTCTAAAAAGGGGATTCTCAGTCCACGTATGCACAGGGTCCAACACAACTATGGCTGCACTGGGACCCATATGAATCTCTAAATATTGCACAACAGAAAAAGCCACCAGTTCGTATTTAGAGCCCATCGTATGAGACTTAGATTTTTTTAGACAGCATTACCTTAAAAGGGGATTCCTAGTCCTCGTATGCATAGGGTCCGACACAACTACGGCCGTACTGGGACCCATATGAATCTCTAAATATTAAACAACAGAAAAAGTCACCAGTTCGTATTTGGAGCCCATCGCGTGAAACTTAGGTTTAATATAACAGTATTCTCAAAACAGGGGATTCTCGGTCCACATATGCACAGGGCCCAAGATACCTACCACTGCACTAGGACCCATATGAATCTCTAAATATTGAACAACAGAAAAAGCAACCTCGTTCGAGATTTAGAGCCCATCGCTATGAGACATAGATATTATTTAAACAAAAGATTTTCTAAAATGGGGATTCTCAGTCTACGTATGCACAAGGTCCAACACAACTATGGCTGCAATGGGAACCATATGAATTTCTATATACTGAACAGCTGAAAAAGCTACTAGTTCGTATTTGGAGCTCATCGCGTGAGAGTTGGAATTATGAAAATGGTATTTTGAGAAAGGTGGATTCTCAGTCCACAGATACACAGTGGTCCAACAAAACCACGGCTGCACCGGGACCCATATGAAGCAATCAACTATTGAACAGCCTAGAAAGCTACGAGCTCGTGATTTAGAGCCCATCGCTATGGAGACTTGAAATTATTAAAACAACATTTCTAAAAAGGGGATTCTCAATCCACATCTCGCATAGGGTCAAAGACAACTACTGATGCACTCTAACCCAAATGAATCTCTAAATATTGAACAAACAAAAAGCCACTCACTTCGCATGTAGAGAGCCCATCGCATGAGAAGTAGATTTATTTAAACAATGTATTTTCTAAAAATGGATTCTCACCCACAAATGCACAGGTCCAACACAACTACGGTCAAACTGGGACCCATATGAATCTCTAATTAAATCGAACAAAATAAAAGAAACCAGTTCGCATTTGGAGCCCATCGCGTGAGACATATATTATTAAACATGATTCTTAAAAAGGGGATTCTCGCTGACATATGCACAGGGTCCGAGATAACTACGGCTGATTGGTACCCATATGAATCTCTAAATATTGAACAACCAAAAATCCACCAGGCCATATTGAGTCTATCGCGCGACACTTAGATTTATTTAAATAGTATTTTATAAAAGGGGATTCTCAATCCACGTATGCACAGTATCCACCACAACTACGCTGCCCCGGGACCCATATGAATCTCTAAATATTAAGCAAACAAAAAGCCACCAGCTAGTGATTGGGAGCTCCATCACGTGAGACTTATATTTATTAAAACAAGATTCTCTTAAAAGGGATTCTCACCCACATATGCACAAGGTCCAAGATAACTACCGCCTTCGACCGAATCATATGAATCTCTAACTATTGAACAATGTAAGCTGACTGCTCGCGATATAGAGCCCATCGCAAGGATGCTTAGATTTATTTAAACAAGATTTTCTAAAAAGTGATTCTTAGTCGACGCATGCACAATGGTCCAACATAACGACGGTTGCACCGGGACCCATATGAATATCTAAATATTGAACAACGAAAAAGCTGCTGGCCTGTATTTAGAGCCCATCGCATGAGACTTGAATTCTTACAACGGTATTCTCTAAAAAGGGGGATTCTCATCCAGCAAATGCACGGTACGAGATGCCTACTTAGCCGCATTGGGACCCATATGAATCTCTAAATATTGAATAAATCGTAAAAACCTACCAGTTTGTATTTAGTGTTCATCGTAGAGGCCTTTGAATTATTAAACGGTATTTTAAAATAGGCATTCTCAGCTCAATATGCATAAGGTCCAAGACAACAACGCTGCAGGCGACCCAAATGAATCTCTATATATTGAACAACATAAAAAGCCACCGCTTGTATTTAGAGCCCATCAGCAGAGACTTCTGATTTATTAAAACCGTATTTTCAAGAAATGGGATTCTTAGTCCAAGTATGCGATAGATCCAACACA
>JAMKYM010000161.1:0-255453 GCA_026541065.1 Canavalia ensiformis | reverse complement strand
GAATTATTTGTGGATATGGCCCACAACAAACCATATTGAATTGAATATATTGTTAAAGTAGCAATAAGATTTTTTCTTTACATTTTTTCGGTGACTACAATTCCGATTATCACAAAGATATATATTCTGATCATAATTTTAATTACCGAAAAAATAATCAAAATTATTATTTTTGGAGCCAAGTCTCTCAAGTCTCATTACGTTTTATGCATAAAATTACAACATAATTGCGCACAGAATTTCAACAATCTCCAAATTTTTGTTGTAGTGTTTTTGGTTTGATCAAATCAAGTGCTACGTTTTAGAAAGTTGTGAAAAATACGTTAGAATGGAGAAACTGACAAGTGTTTCAAATAGTTCTCGAAACGGTTTTTATGTTCTTTTTCGCAGCCTCCAAATGTTTTTATTACCCTCCCTACATCTTATTCTATTTTTATAATAACGACAACAATGTTTTTAAAAAAAATCACAAGTGTCTTGTAATGAAATCCGTATGCTTTATCTTTCACATGAGATTTGTTTACTGAATTATTTGTGGATATGGCCCACAATAAACTATGACCGTTGAATATATTGTTAAAGTAGCAATATGATTTTCCTTTACATTTTTTGGTGACTACAATTAAAATATCACAAAGATATATGTTCTAATCATAATTTCTAATTACCGAGAAAATAATCAAAATTATTATTTTTGGAGCCTAGTCTCTCAAGTCTCATTACGTTTTATTCATAAAAGTACAACATAATTTGGCACGGACTTTCAACCGTCGCAAAATTTTTGTTATAGTCTTTTTGGTAGGATCAAATCAAGTGCAAGTTTTCACAAAAAAGTGGTGCAAAATACCTTAGAATGGAGAAAACGACAAGTGTTTCGAATAGTTCCCGAAACGGTTTTTATGTTCGTTTTCCTAGCCTCCAGATGTTTATATTACCCTCCCAACATCTTATTCTATTTTTATAATAACGACAACAATGTTGTTAAAAAAAATCACAAGTGTCTTGTAATGAAATCCGTATGCTTTATCTTTCACATGAGATTTGTTTACTGAATCATTTTTGGATATGGCCCACAACAAACTATGACCGTTGAATATATTGTTAAAGTAGCAATAAGATTTTTCTTTTTTTTTGGACTACAATTAGGGTATCACAAAGATATATATTCTCGATCATAATTTCTAATCACCGAAAAAATTATCGAAATTATTATTTTTGGAGCCTAATCTCTCAAATCTCATTCCGTTTTATGCATAAAATTACAACATAATTTTGCACAGACTTTCTACCGGCTCCAAATTTTTGATGTAGTCTTTTTGGTTGGATCAAATCAAGTGCTAGTTTTCAGAAAGTGGTGCAAAATACCTTAGAATGGAGAAAAGCAAGTGTTTTGGTGTCCTCTAAAGGGTTTTATGGTCCTTTTCTGACCTCCAAAAGTTTTTATTACTCTCCCTACATCTTATTATATTTCTGTAATAACGACAACAATGTTGTTAAAAAAAATCACAAGTGTCTTGTAATGAAATCTATATGCTTTATCTTTCACATTAGATTTGTTTACTGAATTATTTGTGGAAATGGCCCCCAACAACCTACGACCGTTGAATATATTGTTAAAGTAGCAATAATATTTTCTTTTACATTTTGTGACTACGATGGATATCACAAGATGTATATTCCATCATAATTTCTAATTACCGAAAAAAGAATCAAAATTATTATTTTTGGAGCCTAGTCTCTCATGTCTCATTACGTTTTATGCATAAAATTACAACATAATTTGGAAAGGACTTTCAACTTTCTCAACATTTTTGTTGTAGTGTTTTTGGATCAAATCAAGTGCTAGATTTAGAAAGTGGTTGAAAATACCTTAGAATGAGAAAACAAGTGTTTCAAATAGTCCTCGAAAAGGGTTTTTATGTTCCTTTTCACAGCCTCAAATGTTTTCATTACTCTCCCTACATCTTATTCTATTTTTATAATAACGAAAACAATGTTGTTAAACAAAAAATCACAAGTGTCCTGTAATGAAATCCGTATGCTTTATCTTTCACATGAGATTTGTTTCTTATTTGTGGATATGGGCCCATAAAGAATCTATGACCGTTGAATATATTGTTAAAGAAGCAATAAGATTTTCTTTACATTTTTTTTTTTGTGACTACAATTAGGGTATCACAAAGATATATATTCTGATTATAATTTCTAATTACCGAAAAAAAATAATCAAAATTATTATTTTTGGAGCTATTCTCTCAAGTCTCATTACGTTTTATGCATAAAAACAACATAATTTGCAAGGACTTTCAACCCCGTCTCAAAATTTTTGTTGTAGTCTTTTTGGTTTGATCAAATACGATGCTAGTTTAGAAAGTGGTGCAAAATACCTTGAATGGAGAAAAAACAAAGTGTTTCAAGATGTCCCGAAAAGTTTTTATGTTCCTTTTCACAAGCTCCAAATGTTTTTATTACCCTCCTTACATCTATTCTATTTTTTAATAACGACAACAATGTTGTTAAAAAAATTACAAGTGTCTTGTAATGAAATCCGTATGCTTTATCTTTCACAAGAGATGTTTACTAAATTTATTTTTGGATATGGCCCACAACAACTATGACCGTTGAATATAATGTTAAAGAAGCAATAGAATTTTCTTTACATTTTTTTTGTGACTACAATTTGGAGTATCACAAAGATGTATAATGTGATCATAATTTCTAATTATCTAAAAAAATAATCAAAATTATTATTTTTAGAGCCTAGTCTCTCAAGTCTCATTACGTTTTATGCATAAAATTACAACATAATTTGGCAGGACTTTCAACCTTCTCAAAATTTTTGTTGTAGTGTTTTTGGTTGGATCAAATCAAGTGCTTTACATTTTAGAAAGTGGTGCAAAATACCTTAGACTTGGAAACCGACAGTGTTTCAAATAGTTCCGAAAGGGTTTTTATGTTCTTTTCTGACCTCAAATGTTTTATTACCCTCCCTATATCTCATTCTATTTTTTAATAACAACAACAGTGTTGTTAAAAAAATCACAAGTGTCTTGTAATGAAATCCGTATGCTTTATCTTTCACATGAGATTTGTTTAGTAATTATTTTTTGATGATGGCCCACAAGAACTATGACCGTTGAATATAATGATAAAGAAGCAATAAAATTTTCTTTAGATTTTTTGTGACTACAATTCCGGGTATCATAAAGATGTATAATCTGATCATAATTTCTACAATTATCTAAAAATAATTAAAATTATTATTTTTTGGAGCCTAGTCTTTTCTCAAATCTCATTACGTTTTATGCATAAAATTACAACATAATTTGGCAAGGACTTTCAACCTTCTCAAAATTTTTATTGTAACTTTTTTGGTTGGATCAAATCAAGTGCTACTTTTTAGAAAGTGGTTCAAGATACGTTAGGCTGGAGAAACCGACAAATGTTTCAAATAGTTCCTGAAAGGGTTTTTATGTTCCTTTTCCACAGCCTCAAATGTTTTTATTACCATCGACATCTTATTCTATTTTTATAATAACGGACAAAAATGTTGTTAAAAAATAACAAGTGTCTTGTAATGAAATCCGTATGCTTTATCTTTCACATGAGATTTGTTTCCACGAATTATTTTTGGATATGGACCACAACAAACTATGACCGTTGAATATATTGTTAAAGTAGCAATAAGATTTTTATTTACATTTTTTTGGTGACTACAGTTCAGGGTATCACAAAGATGTATATTCGATCATAATTTCTAATTATCTACAAAAATAATCAAAATTATTATTTTTGGAGCCCGTAGTCTCTCAAGTCTCATTACGTTTATGCATAAAATTACAAAATAATTTGGCAAGGACTTTCAACCTTCTCAAAATTTTTGTTGTAGTCTTTTGGTTGGATCAAATCAAGTGCTAGATTTAGTAAATGGTGCAAAATACCTTAGAATGGAGAAAAGACAAGTGTTTCAAATAGTTCGAAAAGGGTTTTTATTTTCTTTTCAGCCTCAAATGTTTTTATTACCCTCACTATATCTTATTCTATTTTTAAAAACGATAACAATGTTGTTAAAAAAATCAAAGTGTCTTTGAAGAAATCCGTATGCTTTATCTTTCACATGAGATTTGTTTACTTAAATTATTTTTGATATGGCCCACAACAACTACGGCCAGATTGAATATAATGTTAAAGAAGCAATATGATTTTTCTTTACATTTTTTTTGTGACTACAGTTCCAGGTATCACAAAGATATATAATGTGATCATAATTTCTTATTATCGAAAAATAATCAAAATTATTTTTTTGGAACCTAGTCTCTCAAGTCTCATTACGTTTTATGCATAAATTTACAACATAATTTGGCAGGACTTTCAACCTTCTCAAAATTTTTGTTGTAGTGTTTTTGGTTGGATCAAATCAAGTGCTACTTTAGAAAGTGGTGCAAAATACATTAGAATGGAGAAATCGGCAAGTGTTTCAAATAGTTCTGAAAGTTTTTATGTTTTCGTTTTCCATTTTGACCTCCAAAAGTTTTTATTACTCTCCCTACATCTTTTATTCTATTTTTATAATAACGACAAAAATGTTTGTTAAAAAATAACACAAGTGTCTTGTAATGAAATCCGTATGCTTTATCTTTCCGCATGAGATTTGTTTATTGAATTATTTTTGGATATGGACCACAATAAACTATGACCGATGAATATATTGTTAAAGTAGCAATAAGATTTTTATTTACATTTTTTGGATATACAATTCAGGTATCACAAAGATATATATTCTCGATCATAATTTCTAATTATCTAAAAAACAATCAAAATTCTTTTTTGGAGCCTAGTCTCTCAAGTCTCATTACGTTTTATGCATAAAATTACAACATAATTTGGCACAGACTTTCAACAATCTCAAAATTTTTGTTGTTGTGTTTTTGGTTTGATCAAATCAAGTGCTACTTTTTAGAAAGTGGTGCAAAATATGCTAGAATGGGAAACCGACAAGTGTTTCAAATAGTTCCCGAAAGGGTTTTTATGTTCCTTTTCACAGCCTCCAAATGTTTTTATTACCCTCCCTCCATCTCATTCTATTTTTTATTAACGACAACAACGTTGTTAAAAAAAATCACAAGTGTCTTGTAATGAAATCCGTATGCTTTATCTTTCACATGAGATTTGTTCAGTAAATTATTTTTGGATATGGCCCACAACAACCTACGTCCGTTGAATATAATGTTAAAGAAGCAATACGATTTTTCTTTACATTTTTTTTTGTGACTACAGTTCCAGGTATCACAAAGATGTATAATGTGATCATAATTTCTAATTACCGAAAAAATAATCAAAATTATTATTTTTGGAGCCTAGTCTCTCATGTCTAATTATGTGTTATGCATAAAATTACAACATAATTTGGCAAGGACTTTCAACCTTCTCAAAATTTTTGTTGTAGTGTTTTTGGTTAGATCAACTCAAGTGCTACTTTTTAGAAAGTGGTGCAAGATACGTTAATGAGAAACCTGAAAGTGTTTCAAATAGTTCCTGAAAGGGTTTTTATGTTCCATTTCACAGCCTCCAAATGTTTTTATTACCCTCCCTACATCTTATTCTATTTTTATAATAACGACAAAAATGTTGTTAAAAATAACACATGTGTCTTGTAATGAAATCCGTATGCTTTATCTTTCACATGACATTTGTTTACCGAATTATTTGTGGATATGGACCACAACAAACTATGACCGTTGAATATATTGTGAAAGTAGCAATAAGATTTTTATTTACATTTTTTTGGTGACTACAATTCCGGGTATGACAAAGATATATATTCTGATCATAATTTCTAATTGCCGAAAAAACAATCAAAATTATTATTTTTGGAGCCTAGTCTCTCAAGTCTTATTACGTTTTATGCATAAAATTACAACATAATTTGGCACAGACTTTCAACAATCTCAAAATTTTTGTTGTAGCGTTTTTGGTTTGATCAAATCAAGTGCTACTTTTTAGAAAGTGGTGCAAAATACGTTAGACTGGGGAAACGACAAGTGTTTTAAATAGTTCCCGAAAGGGTTTTTATGTTCCTTTTCACAGCCTCCAAACGTTTTTATTACCCTCCCTACATCTCATTCTATTTTTTATTAACGACAACAACGTTGTTAAAAAAAATCACAAGTGTCTTGTAATGAAATCCGTATGCTTTATCTTTCACATGAGATTTGTTCAGTAAATTATTTTTGGATATGGCCCACAACAACCTACGTCCGTTGAATATAATGTTAAAGAAGCAATACGATTTTTCTTTACATTTTTTTTGTGACTACAGTTCCAGGTATCACAAAGATGTATAATGTGATCAAAATTTCTAATTACCGAAAAAATAATCAAAATTATTATTTTTGGAGCCTAGTCTCTCAAGTCTAATTATGTTTAATGCATAAAATTACAACATAATTTGGCAAGGACATTCAACCTTCTCAAAATTTTTGTTGTAGTGTTTTTGGTTAGATCAAATCAAGTGCTACTTTTTAGAAAGTGGTGCAAGATACGTTAGGCTGGAGAAACCGACAAGTGTTTTAAATAGTTCCTGAAAGGGTTTTTATGTTCCTTTTCACAGCCTCCAAATGTTTTTATTACCCTCCCTACATCTTATTCTATTTTTATAATAACGACAAAAATATTGTTAAAAAATAACACAAGTGTCTTGTAATGAAATCCGTATGCTTTATCTTTCACAAGAGATTTGTTTACCGAATTATTTGTGGATATGGACCACAACAAACTATGACCGTTGAATATATTGTGAAAGTAGCAATAAGATTTTTATTTACATTTTTTTGGTGACTACTATTCCGGGTATCACAAAGATATATATTCTGATCATAATTTCTAATTGCCGAAAAAAGAATAAAAATTATTATTTTTGGAGCCTAGTCTCTCAAGTCTCATTACGTTTTATGCATAAAATTACAACACAATTTGGCACAGACTTTCAACAATCTCAAAATTTTTGTTGTAGTGTTTTTGGTTTGATCAAATCAAGTGCTACTTTTTAGAAAGTGGTGCAAAATACGTTAGACTGGGGAAACCGACAAGTGTTTCAAATAGTTCCCGAAAGGGTTTTTATGTTCCTTTTCACAGCCTCCAAATGTTTTTATTACCCTCCCTATATCTCATTCTATTTTTTATTAACGACAACAACGTTGTTAAAAAAAATCACAAGTGTCTTGTAATGAAATCCGTATGCTTTATCTTTCACATGAGATTTGTTCAGTAAATTATTTTTGGATATGGCCCACAACAACCTACGTCCGATGAATATAATGTTAAAGAAGCAATACGATTTTTGTTTACATTTTTTTTTGTGACTACAGTTCCAGGTATCACAAAGATGTATAGTGTCATCATAATTTCTAATTACCGAAAAAATAATCAAAATTATTATTTTTGGAGCCTAGTCTCTCAAGTCTAATTATGTTTTATGCATAAAATTACAACATAATTTGGCAAGGACTTTCAACCTTCTCAAAATTGTTGTTGTAGTGTTTTTGGTTAGATCAAATCAAGTGCTACTTTTTAGAAAGTGGTGCAAGATACGTTAGGCTGGAGAAACCGACAAGTGTTTCAAATAGTTCCTGAAAGGGTTTTTATGTTCCTTTTCACAGCCTCCAAATGTTTTTATTACCCTCCCTACATCTTATTCTATTTTTATAATAACGACAAAAATGTTGTTAAAAAATAACACAAGTGTCTTGTAATGAAATCCGTATGCTTTATCTTTCACATGAGATTTGTTTACTGAATTATTTGTGGATATGGACCACAACAAACTATGACCGTTGAATATATTGTAAAAGTAACAATAAGATTTTTATTTACATTTTTTTGGTGACTACAATTCCGGGTATCACAAAGATATATATTCTGATCATAATTTCTAATTGCCGAAAAAACAATCAAAATTATTATTTTTGGAGCCTAGTCTCTCAAGTCTCATTACGTTTTATGCATAAAATTACAACATAATTTGGCACAGACTTTCAACAATCTCAAAATTTTTGTTGTAGTGTTTTTAGTTTGATCAAATCAAGTGCTACTTTTTAGAAAGTGGTGCAAAATACGTTAGACTAGAGAAACCGACAAGTGTTTCAAATAGTTCCTGAAAGGGTTTTTATGTTCCTTTTCACAGCCTCCAAATGTTTTTATTACCCTCCCCACATCTTATTCTATTTTTATAATAACGACAAAAATGTTGTTAAAAAATAACACAAGTGTCTTGTAATGAAATCCGTATGCTTTATCTTTCACATGAGATTTGTTTACCGAATTATTTGTGGATATGGACCACAACAAACTATGACCGATGAATATATTGTTAAAGTAGCAATAAGATTTTTATTTACATTTTTTTGGTGACTACAATTCCGGGTATCACAAAGATATATATTCTGATCATAATTTCTAATTGCCGAAAAAACAATCAAAATTATTATTTTTGGAGCCAAGTCTCTCAAGTCTCATTACGTTTTATGCATAAAATTACAACATAATTTGGCACAGACTTTCAACAATCTCAAAATTTTTGTTGTAGTGTTTCTGGTTTGATCAAATCAAGTGCTACTTTTTAGAAAGTGGTGCAAAATATGTTAGACTGGAGAAACCGACAAGTGTTTCAAATAGTTCCCGAAAGGGTTTTTATGTTCCTTATCATAGCCTCCAAACTTTTTATTACCCTCCCTACATCTTATTCTATTTTTATAATAACGACAACAATGTTGTTAAAAAAAATCACAAGTGTCTTGTAATGAAATCCGTATGCTTTACCTTTCACATCAGATTTGTTTACTAAATTATTTTTGGATATGGCCCACAACAACCTACGACCGTTGATTATAATGTTAAAGAAGCAATACGATTTTTCTTTACATTTTTTTTGTGACTAAAGTTCCAGGTATCACAAAGATGTATAATGTGATCATAATTTCTAATTACCGAAAAAATAATCAAAATTATTATTTTTGGAGCCTAGTCTCTCAAGTCTCATTACGTTTTATGCATAAAATTACAACATAATTTGGCAAGGACTTTCAACCATCTCAAAATTTTTGTTGTAGTGTTTTTGGTTGGATCAAATCAAGTGCTACTTTTTAGAAAGTGGTGCAAAATACGTTAAACTTGAGAAACCGACAAGTGTTTCAAATAGTTCCCGAAAGGGTTTTTATGTTCCTTTTCACAGCCTTTAAACGTTTTTATTATCCTCCCTACATCTTATTCTATTTTTATAATAACGACAAAAATGTTGTTAAAACATAACACAAGTGTCTTGTAATGAAATCCGTATGCTTTATCTTTCACATGAGATTTGTTGACTGAATTATTTGTGGATATGGCCCACAACAAACTATGACCGTTGAATATATTGTTAAAGTAGCAATAAGATTTTTCTTTTCCTTTTTTTGGTGACTACAATTATGGGTATCACAAAGATTTATATTCTGATCATAATTTCTAATTACCGAAAAAATATTCAAAATTATTATTTTTGGAGCCTAGTCTCTCAAGTCTCATTACGTTTTATGCATAAAATTACAACATAATTTGGCACAGACTTTCAACAATCTCAAAATTTTTGTTGTAGTGTTTTTGGTTTGATCAAATCAAGTGCTACGTTTTAGAAAGTTGTGAAAAACACGTTAGAATGGAGAAACCGACAAGTGTTTCAAATAGTTCCCGAAACGGTTTTTATGTTCCTTTTTTCAACCTCCAAATGTTTTTATTACCCTCCCTACATCTTATTCTATTTTTAAAATAAGGACAAGAATGTAGTTAAAAAAAATAACAAGTGTCTTGTAATGAAATCCGTATGCTTTATCTTTCACATGAGATTTGTTTACTGAATTATTTGTGGATATGGCCCACAACAAACTATGACCGTTGAATATATTGTTAAAGTAGCAATATTATTTTTCTTTACATTTTTTTGGTGACTACAATTCCGGGTATCACAAAGATATATATTCTGATCATAATTTCTAATTACCGAAAAAATAATCAAAATTATTATTTTTGGAGCCTAGTGTCTCAAGTCTCATTACATTTATGCATAAAATTACAACATAATTTGGCACAGACTTTCAACAATCTCAAAATTTTTGTTGTAGTGTTTTTGGTTTGATCAAATCAAGTGCTACTTTTTAGAAAGTGGTGCAAAATACGTTAGACTGGAGAAACCGACAAGTGTTTCAAATAGTTCCCGAAAGGGTTTTTATGTTCCTTTTCATAGCCTCCAAATGTTTTTATTACCCTCCCTACATCTTATTCTATTTTTATAATAACGACAACAATGTTGTTAAAAAAAATCACAAGTGTCTTGTAATGAAATCCGTATGCTTTATCTTTCACATGAGATTTGTTCAGTAAATTATTTTTGGATATGGCCCACAACAACCTACGACCGTTGAATATAATGTTAAAGAAGCAATACGATTTTTCTTTACATTTTTTTTTTGTGACTACAGTTCCAGGTATCACAAAGATGTATAATGTGATCATAATTTCTAATTACCGAAAAAATAATCAAAATTATTATTTTTGGAGCCTAGTCTCTCAAGTCTAATTATGTTTTATGCATAAAATTACAACATAATTTGGCAAGGACTTTCAACCTTCTCAAAATTTTTGTTGTAGTGTTTTTGGTTAGATCAAATCAAGTGCTACTTTTTAGAAAGTGGTGCAAAATACGTTAGGCTGGAGAAACCGACAAGTGTTTCAAATAGTTCCTGAAAGGGTTTTTATGTTCCTTTTCACAGCCTCCAAATGTTTTTATTACCCTCCTACATCTTATTCTATTTTTATAATAACGACAAAAATGTTGTTAAAAAATAACACAAGTGTCTTGTAATGAAATCCGTATGCTTTATCTTTCACATGAGATTTGTTTACCGAATTATTTGTGGATATGGACCACAACAAACTATGACCGTTGAATATATTGTTAAAGTAGCAATAAGATTTTTCTTTACATTTTTTTGGTGACTACAATTCCGGGTATCACAAAGATATATATTCTGATCATAATTTCTAATTACCGAAAAAATAATCAAAATTATTATTTTTGGAGCCTAGTCTCTCAAGTCTCATTACGTTTTATGCATAAAATTACAACATAATTTGGCACAGACTTTCAACAATCTCAAAATTTTTGTTGTAGTGTTTTTGGTTTGATCAAATCAAGTGCTACTTTTTAGAAAGTGGTGCAAAATACGTTAGACTGGAGAAACCGACAAGTGTTTCAAATAGTTCCCGAAAGGGTTTTTATGTTCCTTTTCACAGCCTCCAAATGTTTTTATTACCCTCCCTACATCTCATTCTATTTTTTAATAACGACAACAATGTTGTTAAAAAAATCACAAGTGTCTTGTAATGAAATCCGTATGCTTTATCTTTCACATCAGATTTGTTTATTGAATTATTTTTGGATATGGCCCACAACAACCTACGACCGTTGAATATATTGTTAAAGAAGCAATAAGATTTTTCTTTACATTTTTTTTTTGTGACTACAGTTCCAGGTATCACAAAGATGTATAATGTGATCATAATTTCTAATTGCCGAAAAAATAATCAAAATTATTATTTTTGGATCCTAGTCTCTCAAGTCTAATTATGTTTAATGCATAAAATTACAACATAATTTGGCAAGGACTTTCAACCTTCTCAAAATTTTTGTTGTAGTGTTTTTGGTTTGATCAAATCAAGTGCTACGTTTTAGAAAGTGGTGCAAAATACGTTAGAATGGAGAAACCGACAAGTGTTTCAAATAGTTCCCGAAAGGGTTTTTATGTTCCTTTTCACAGCCTCCAAATGTTTTTATTACCCTCCCTACATCTTATTCTATTTTTATAATAACGACAAAAATGTTGTTAAAAAAATAACACAAGTGTCTTGTAATGAAATCCATATGCTTTATCTTTCACATGAGATTTGTTTACTGAATCATTTTTTGATATAGCCCACAACGACCTATGACCGTTGAATATATTGTTAAAGAAGCAATAAGATTTTTCTTTACTTTTTTTCGGTGACTACAATTCCGAGTATCACAAAGATATATATTCCGATCATAATTTCTAATTATTGAAAAAATAATCAAAATTATTATTTTTGGAGTGTAGTCTCTCAAGTCTCATTACGTTTTATGCATAAAATTACAACATAATTTGGCACAGACTTTCAACAATCTCAAAATTTTTGTTGTAGTGTTTTTGGTTTGATCAAATCAAGTGCTACTTTTTAGAAAGTGGTGCAAAATACGTTAGAGTGGAGAAACCGACAAGTGTTTCAAATAGTTCCCGAAAGGGTTTTTATGTTCCTTTTCACAGCCTCCAAATGTTTTTATTACCCTCCCTACATCTTATTCTATTTTTATAATAACGACAACAACGTTGTTAAAAAAAATCACAAGTGTCTTGTAATGAAATCCGTATGCTTTATCTTTCACATGAGATTTGTTTACTGAATTATTTTTGGATATGGCCCACAACAACTATGACCGTTGAATATATTGTTAAAGAAGCAATAAGATTTTTCTTTACATTTTTTTTTGTGACTACAATTCTAGGTATCACAAAGATGTATAATGTCATCATAATTTCTAATTACCGAAAAAATAATCAAAATTATTATTTTTCGAGCCTAGTCTCTCAAGTCTAATTATGTTTTATGCATAAAATTACAACATAATTTGGCAAGGACTTTCAACCTCTCAAAATTTTTGTTGTAGTGTTTTTGGTTAGATCAAATCAAGTGCTACTTTTTAGAAAGTGGTGCAAAATACGTTAGAATGGAGAAACCGACAAGTGTTTCAAATAGTTCCCGAAAGGGTTTTTATGTTCCTTTTCACAGCCTCCAAATGTTTTTATTACCCTCCCTACATCTTATTCTATTTTTATAATAACGACAACAATGTTGTTAAAAAAAATCACAAGTGTCTTGTAATGAAATCCGTATGCTTTATCTTTCAAATGAGATTTGTTTACTGAATTATTTTTGGATATGGCCCACAACAAACTATGACCGTTGAATATATTGTTAAAGTAGCAATAAGATTTTTATTTACATTTTTTTGGTGACTACAATTCCGGGTATCACAAAGATATATATTCTGATCATAATTTCTAATTACCGAAAAAATAATCAAAATTATTATTTTTGGAGCCTAGTCTCTCAAGTCTCATTACGTTTTATGCATAAAATTACAACATAATTTGGCAGGGACTTTTAACCGTCGCAAAATTTTTGTTGTAGTCTTTTTGGTTGGATCAAATCAAGTGCTACTTTTTAGAAAGTGGTGCAAAATACGTTAGAATGGAGAAACCGACAAGTGTTTCAAATAGTTCCCGAAAGGGTTTTTATGTTCCTTTTCACAACCTCCAAATGTTTTTATTACCCTCCCTACATCTTATTCTATTTTTATAATAACGACAACAATGTTGTTAAAAAAAATCACAAGTGTCTTGTAATGAAATCCGTATGCTTTATCTTTCACATGAGATTTGTTTACCGAATTATTTGTGGATATGGACCACAACAAACTATGACCGTTGAATATATTGTTAAAGTAGCAATAAGATTTTTCTTTACATTTTTTTGGTGACTACAATTCCGGGTATCACAAAGATATATATTCTGATCATAATTTCTAATTATGGAAAAAATAATCAAAATTATTATTTTTGGAGCCTAGTCTCTCAAGTCTCATTACGTTTTATGCATAAAATTACAACATAATTTGGCACAGACTTTCAACAATCTCAAAATTTTTGTTGTAGTGTTTTTGGTTTGATCAAATCAAGTGCTACGTTTTAGAAAGTGGTGCAAAATACATTAGAATGGAGAAATCGACAAGTGTTTCAAATAGTTCCCGAAAGGGTTTTTATGTTCCTTTTCATAGCCTCCAAATGTTTTTATTACCCTCCTTACATCATATTCTATTTTTATAATAACGACAACCATGTTGTTAAAAAAATCACAAGTGTCTTGTAATGAAATCCGTATGCTTTATCTTTCACATGAGATTTGTTTACTGAATTATTTTTGGATATGGCCCACAACAACCTATGACCGTTGAATATATTGTTAAAGAAGCAATAAGATTTTTCTTTACATTTTTTTTTGTGACTACAATTCCGGGTATCACAAAGATATATATTCTGATCATAATTTCTAATTACTGAAAAATAATCAAAATTATTATTTTTGGAGCCTAGTCTCTCAAGTCTCATTACGTTTTATGCATAAAATTACAACATAATTTGGCAGGGACTTTCAACCGTCTCAAAATTTTTGTTGTAGTCTTTTTGGTAGGATCAAATCAAGTGCTACGTTTTAGAAAGTGGTGCAAAATACGTTAGAATGGAGAAAACGACAAGTGTTTCAAATAGTTCTCGAAAGGGTTTTTATGTTCCTTTTCACAGCCTCCAAAAGTTTTTATTACTCTCCCTACATCTTATTCTATTTTTATAATAACGACAACAATGTTGTTAAAAAAATCACAAGTGTCTTGTAATGAAATCCGTATGCTTTATCTTTCACATGAGATTTGTTTACTGAATTATTTTTGGATATGGCCCACAACAACCTATGACCGTTGAATATATTGTTAAAGTAGCAATAAAATTTTTCTTTACAAATTTTTTTTATGACTACAATTCCGGGTATCACAAAGATGTATATTCTGATCATAATTTCTAATTACCGAAAAAATAATCAAAATTATTATTTTTGGAGCCTAGTCTCTCAAGTCTCATTACGTTTTATGCATAAAATTACAACATAATTTGGCACGGACTTTCAACCGTCTCAAAATTTTTGTTGTAGTGTTTTTGGTTGGATCAAATCAAGTGCTACTTTTTAGAAAGTGGTGCAAAATACGTTAGACTGGAGAAACCGACAAGTGTTTCAAATAGTTCCCGAAAGGGTTTTTATGTTCCTTTTCACAGCCTCCAAATGTTTTTATTACCCTCCCTACATCTTATTCTATTTTTATAATAACGACAACAATGTTGTTAAAAAAAATCACAAGTGTCTTGTAATGAAATCCGTATGCTTTATCTTTCACATGAGATTTGTTTACTAAATTATTTTTGGATATGGCCCACAACAACCTACGACCGTTGAATATAATGTTAAAGAAGC
The DNA here is from genome assembly GCA_026541065.1 of Canavalia ensiformis. Lineage (NCBI taxonomy): Eukaryota > Viridiplantae > Streptophyta > Magnoliopsida > Fabales > Fabaceae > Canavalia > Canavalia ensiformis. The sequence continues at coordinate 240,264 of JAMKYM010000161.1, read as the reverse complement.
AATACGATTTTTCTTTACATTTTTTTTTGTGACTACAATTCCGGGTATCACAAAGATGTATAATGTGATCATAATTTCTAATTACCGAAAAAATAATCAAAATTATTATTTTTGGAGCCTAGTCTCTCAAGTCTCATTACGTTTTATGCATAAAATTACAACATAATTTGGCAAGGACTTTCAACCTTCTCAAAATTTTTGTTGTAGTGTTTTTGGTTGGATCAAATCAAGTGCTACTTTTTAGAAAGTGGTGCAAAATACGTTAGAATGGAGAAAACGACAAGTGTTTCAAATAGTTCCCGAAAGGGTTTTTATGTTCCTTTTCACAGCCTCCAAATGTTTTTATTACCCTCCCTACATCTTATTCTATTTTTATAATAACGACAAAAATGTTGTTAAAAAATAACACAAGTGTCTTGTAATGAAATCCGTATGCTTTATCTTTCACATAGGATTTGTTTACTGAATTATTTGTGGATATGGCCCACAACAAACTATGACCGTTGAATATATTGTTAAAGTAAGCAATAAGATTTTTCTTTACATTTTTTTGTGACTACAATTCCGGGTATCACAAAGATATATATTCTGATCATAATTTCTAATTACCGAAAAAATAATCAAAATTATTATTTTTGGAGCCTAGTCTCTCAAGTCTCATTACGTTTTATGCATAAAATTACAACATAATTTGGCAAGGACTTTCAACCATCTCAAAATTTTTGTTGTAGTGTTTTTGGTTTGATCAAATCAAGTGCTACTTTTTAGAAAGTGGTGCAAAATACGTTAGACTGGAGAAACCGACAAGTGTTTCAAATAGTTCCCGAAAGGGTTTTTATGTTCCTTTTCATAGCCTCCAAATGTTTTTATTACCCTCCCTACATCTTATTCTATTTTTATAATAACGACAACAATGTTGTTAAAAAAAATCACAAGTGTCTTGTAATGAAATCCGTATGCTTTATCTTTCACATGAGATTTGTTTACTGAATTATTTTTGGATATGGCCCACAACAAACTATGACCGTTGAATATATTGTTAAAGAAGCAATAAGATTTTTCTTTACATTTTTTTTTTTGACTACAATTCCGGGTATCACAAAGATGTATATTCTGATCATAATTTCTAATTACCGAAAAAATAATCAAAATTATTATTTTTGGAGCCTAGTCTCTCAAGTCTCATTACGTTTTATGCATAAAATTACAACATAATTTGGCAAGGACTTTCAACCTTCTCAAAATTTTTGTTGTAGTGTTTTTGGTTTGATCAAATCAAGTGCTACGTTTTAGAAAGTGGTGCAAAAATACGTTAGAATGGAGAAACCGACAAGTGTTTCAAATAGTTCCCGAAAGGGTTTTTATGTTCCTTTTCACAGCCTCCAAATGTTTTTATTACCCTCCCTACATCTTATTCTATTTTTATAATAACGACAAAAATGTTGTTAAAAAATAACACAAGTGTCTTGTAATGAAATCCGTATGCTTTATCTTTCACATGAGATTTGTTTACCGAATTATTTGTGGATATGGCCCACAACAAACTATGACCGTTGAATATATTGTTAAAGTAGCAATAAGATTTTTCTTTACATTTTTTTGGTGACTACAATTCCGGGTATCACAAAGATATATATTCTGATCATAATTTCTAATTACCGAAAAAATAATCAAAATTATTATTTTTGGAGCCTAGTCTCTCAAGTCTCATTACGTTTTATGCATAAAATTACAACATAATTTGGCACAGACTTTCAACAATCTCAAAATTTTTGTTGTAGTGTTTTTGGTTTGATGAAATCAAGTGCTACGTTTTTGAAATTTGTGAAAAATACGTTAGAATGGAGAAACCGACAAGTGTTTCAAATAGTTCCCGAAACGGTTTTTATGATCCTTTTCACAGCCTTCAAATGTTTTTATTACCCTCCCTACATCTTATTCTATTTTTATAATAACGACAACAATGTTGTTAAAAAAAATCACAAGTGTCTTGTAATGAAATTCGTATGCTTTATCTTTCACATGAGATTTGTTTACTAAATTATTTGTGGATATGGCCCACAACAAACTATGACCGTTGAATATATTGTTAAAGTAGCAATATGATTTTTCTTTACATTTTTTTGCTGACTACAATTCCAGGTATCACAAAGATATATATTCTGATCATGATTTCTAATTACCGAAAAAATAATTAAAATTATTATTTTTGGAGCCTAGTCTCTCAAGTCTCATTACGTTTTATGCATAAAATTACAACATAATTTGGCACGGACTTTCAACCGTCGCAAAAATTTTGTTGTAGTCTTTTTGGTACGATCAAATCAAGTGCTAGTTTTCAGAAAGTGGTGCAAAATACCTTAGAATGGAGAAAACGACAAGTGTTTCGAATTGTTCCCGAAACGGTTTTTAAGTTCCTTTTCACAGCGTCCAGATGTTTTTACTTCCCTCCCTACATCTTATTCTATTTTTATAATAACAACAACAGTGTTGTTAAAAAAAAATCACAAGTGTCTTGTAATGAAATCCGTATGCTTTATCTTTCACATGAGATTTGTTTACTGAATTATTTGTGGATATGGCCCACAACAAACTATGACCGTTGAATATATTGTTAAAGTAGCAATATGATTTTTCTTTACACTTTTTTTGGTGATTACAATTCCAGGTGTCATAAAGATGTATATTCCAATCATAATTTCAAATTACTGAAAAAATAATCAAAATTATTATTTTTGAAGCCTAGTCTCTTAAGTCTCATTACCTTTTATGCATAAAATTACAACATAATTTGGCAAGGACTTTTAACCGTGGCAAAATTTTTGTTGTAGTCTTTTTCGTAGGATAAAATCAAGTCCTAGTTTTTAGAAAGTGGTGCAAAATACCTTAGAATGGACAGAACGATAAGTGTTTCGAATATATCCCAAAAAGGTTTTTATGCTCCTTTTCACAGCCTCGAAATGTTTTTATTACCCTCCCTACATCTTATTCTATTTTTATAATAACAACAACAGTGTTGTTAAACAAAATCACATGTGTCTTGTAATGAAATCTGTATGCTTTATCTTTCGCATGAGATTTGTTTACTGAATTATTTGTGGATATGGCCCACAACAAGCTATAACTGTTGAATATATTGTTAAAGAAGCAATAAGATTTTTCTTTACAATTTTTTGGGTGACTACAATTCCGGGTATCATAAAGATGTATATTCTGATCATAATTTCTAAATCCCAAAAAATAATCAATATTATTATTTTTGGAGCCTACTCTCTCATGTCTCATTACGTTTTATGCATAAAATTACAACATAATTAGGCAGGGACTTTTAACCGTCGCAAAATTTTTGTTGTAGTCTTTTTTCTAAGACCTAATCAAGTGCTAGTTTTTAGAAAGTGGTTCAAAATACGTTAGAATGGAAAAAACAACAAGTGTTTCGAATAGTTCCCGAAAGGGTTTTTATGTTCCTTTTCACAGCCTCCACAAGTTTTTATTACTCTCCCTACATCTTATTCTCTTTTTATAATAACGACAACAATGTTGTTAAAAAAAATCACAAGTATATTGTAATGAAATCCGAATGCTTTATCTTTCACATGAGATTTGTTGACCGAATTATTTGTGGTGATGGCCCACAACAAACTATGACCGTTGAATATATTGTTAAAGAAGCCATCAGATTTTGCTTTACACTTTCTTTGGTGATTACAATTCCAGGTGTCATAAGGATGTATATTACAATCATAATTTCAAATTACTGAAAAAATAATCAAAATTATTATTTTTGAAGCCTAGTCTCTTAAGTCTCATTACCTTTTATGCATAAAATTACAACATAATTTGGCAAGGACTTTTAACCGTGGCAAAATTTTTGTTGTAGTCTTTTTCGTAGGATAAAATCAAGTCCTACTTTTTAGAAAGTGGTGCAAAATACCTTAGAATGGACAGAACGATAAGTGTTTCGAATATGTCCCAAAAAGGTTTTTATGCTCCTTTTCATAGCCTCGAAATGTTTTTATTACCCTCCCTACATCTTATTCTGTTTTTATAATAACAACAACAGTGTTGTTAAACAAAATCACATCTGTCTTGTAATGAAATATGTATGCTTTATTTTTCGCCCGAGATTTGTTGACCGAATTATTTGTGGTGATGGCCCACAACAAACTATGACCGTTGAATATATTGTTAAAGAAGCAATAAATTTTTCTTTACAATTTTTTGGGTGACTATAATTCCGGGTATCATAAAGATGTATATTTTGATCATAATTTCTAAATTCCAAAAAAATAATCAAATTATTATTTTTGAGCCTAGTCTCTAAATCTCATTACGTTTTATGCATAAAATTACAACATAATTTGGCGAGGAACTTTTTAACCGTCGCAAAATTTTTGTTGTAGTCTTTTTTCTAAGACCTAATCAAGTGCTAGGTTTTAGAAAGTGGTTCAAAATACCTTAGAATGGAGAAAACGACAAGTGTTTCGAATATTTCCCGAAAGGGTTTGTATGTTCCTTTTCACAACCTCCAAGAGTTTTTATTACTGTCCCCACATCCTATTTTATTTTTATAATAACGACAACAATGTTGTTAACAAAAATTACAAGTAACTTCTGATGAAAATCCGTATGCTTTATCTTTCACATGAGATTTGTTTACTGAATTATTTGTGGATATGGCCCACAACAAACTATGACCGTTGAATATATTGTTAAAGAAGCAATAAGATTTTTCTTTACACTTTTTTTGGTGATTACAATTCCGGTGTCATAAAGATGTATATTCTAATCATAATTTCAAATTACCTAAAAAATAATCAAAATTATTATTTTTAAGCCTAGTCTCTTAAGTCTCATTACCTTTTATGCATAAAATTACAAAAATTTGGCAAGTACTTTTAACCGTGGCAAAAGTTTTTGTTGTAGTCTTTTTCGTAGGATAAAATCAAGTCCTACTTTTTAGAAAGTGGTGCAAAATACCTTAGAATGGACAAAACGATAAGTGTTTTCGAATAGTTCCCAAAAAGGGTTTTTATGTTCATTTTCACAACCTCCAAAGTTTTATTACCCTCCCTACATCTTATTATTTTTTAATAACGACAACAGTGTTGTTATACAAAATCACATCTTTCTTGTAATGAAATCTGTATGCTTTATCTTTCGCAAGAGATTTGTTTACTGAATTAATTGTGGATATGGCCCACAACAAACTATAACCGTTGAATATATTGTTAAAGAAGCAATAAGATTTTTCTTTACACTTTTTTGGGTGACTATAATTCCGGGTATCATAAAGATGTATATTTTGATCATAATTTCTAAATTCCGAAAAAATAATCAATATTATTATTTTTGGAGCCTACTCTCTCAAGTCTCATTACGTTTTATGCATAAAATTACAACATAATTTGGCAGGGACTTTTAGTCAATCTAAAAATTTTTGTTGTAGTCTTTTTTCTAAGACCTAATCAAGTGCTAGTTTTTAGAAAGTGGTTCAAAATACGTTAGAATGGAAAAAACAACAAGTGTTTCGAATACTTCCCGAAAGGGTTTTTATGTTCCTTTTCACAGCCTCCACAAGTTTTTATTACTCTCCCTACATCTTATTCTCTTTTTATAATAATGACAACAATGTTGTTAAAAAAAATCACAAGTATATTGTAATGAAATCCGAATGCTTTATCTTTCACATGAGATTTGTTGACCGAATTATTTGTGGTGATGGCCCACAACAAACTATGACCGTTGAATATATTGTTAAAGAAGCCATCAGATTTTCCTTTACACTTTCTTTGGTGATTACAATTCCAGGTGTCATAAGGATGTATATTCCAATCATAATTTCAAATTACTGAAAAAATAATCAAAATTATTATTTTTGAATCCTAGTCTCTTAAGTCTCATTACCTTCTATGCATAAAATTACAACATAATTTTGCAAGGACTTTTAACCGTGGAAAATTTTTGTTGTAGTCTTTTTCGTAGGATAAAATCAAGTCCTACTTTTTAGAAAGTGGTGCAAAATACCTTAGAATGGACAAAACGATAAGTGTTTCAAATATATCGCAAAAAGGTTTTTATGCTCCTTTTCACAGCCTCGAAATATTTTTATTACCCTCCGTACATCTTATTCTATTTTTATAATAACAACAACAGTGTTGTTAAACAAAATCACATCTGTCTTGTAAAGAAATCTGTATGCTTTATCTTTCGCATGAGATTTGTTTACTGAATTATTTGTGGATATGGCCCACAACAAGCTATAACTGTTGAATATATTGTTAAAGAAGCAATAAGATTTTTCTTTAACATTTTTTGGTGATTACAATTCCGGTATCATAAAGATGTATATTCTGATCATAATTTCTAAATTCCTCAAAAATAATCAAATTATTATTTTTCGAGCCTAGTCTCTCAAGTCTCATTACATTTATGCATAAAATTACAACATAATTTGCGAGGGACTTTTAACCATCTCAAAATTTTGTTGTAGTCTTTTGTTAGATCAAATCAAGTGATAGTTTTTGAAAGTGGTTCCAAATACGTTAGAATGGAAAAAACAACAAGTGTTTCGAATACTTCCCGAAAGGGTTTTTATGTTCCTTTTCACAGCTTCCAATAGTTTTTATTACTCTCCCTACATCTTATTCTCTTTTTATAATACTGACAACAATGTTGTTAAAAAAATCACAAGTATATTGTCATGAAATCTATGTGCTTTATCTTTCACATGAGATTTGTTGACTGAATTATTTGTGGTGGTGGCCCACAACAAACTATGACCGTTCAATATATTGTTAAAACAGCAATAAGATTTTTCTTTAAACTTTTTTTGGTGATTACAATTCCGTCTATCATAAAGATGTATATTCTAATCATAATTTCAATTAAAAAAATTAAAATCAAAATTATTTTTGAAGCCTAGTCTCTGAAGTCTCATTACCTTTTATGCATAAAATTACAACATAATTTGGCAAGGACTTTTAACCGTGGCAAAATTTTTGGTGTAGTCTTTTTCGTAGGATAAAATCAAGTCCTAGTTTTTAGAAAGTGGTGCAAAATACCTTAGAATGGAGAAAACGACAAGTGTTTGGAATATGTCCCGACATGGTTTTTAAGTTCCTTTTCACAGCCTCCAATCATTTTTTTGTTACCCTCGCTACATCTTATTCTATTTTTATAATAACTACAACAACGTTGTTAAAGAAAATCACAAGTGTCTTGTCATGAATTCCATATGTTTTATATTTCACATGAGATTTGTGGACTGAATTAATTATGGTGATGGCCCACAACAAACTATGACCGTTGAATACATTGCTAAAGAAGCAATAAGATTTTCCTTTACACTTTTCTTGGTGATTACAATTCCAGGTATCATGAAAATGTATATTCTGATCATAATTTCTGATTACCTAAAAAATAATGAAATTTATTATTTTTGGAGCCTAGTCTCTCACATCTCATTACCTTTTATGCATAAACTTACAACATAATTTGGAAGGGACTTTTAACCGTTGCTTAATTTTTGTTGTAGTTTTTTTCGGTAAGATAAAATCAAGTGCTAGGTTTTAGAAAGTGGTGCAAAATACCTTAGAATGGAGAAAACGACAAGTGTTTCGAATAGTTCCCGAAAGGGTTTTTATGTTCCTTTTCACAGCCTGCAAAAGTTTTTATTATCCTCCATACATCTTATTCAATTTTTATAATAACGACAACAATGTTGTTAAAAAAAATCACAAGTGTCTTGTAATGAAATCCGTATGCTTTATCTTTCAAATGAGATTTGTTGACCCAATTATTTGTGGACATGGCCCCAAACAAACTATGAACGTTGAATATATTGTTAAAACAGTAATAAGATTTTTCTTTAAACTTTTTTTGGGGATTACAATTCCGTCTATCATAAAGATGTATATTCTAATCATAATTTCTAATTACCTCAAAAATAATCAAATTTATTATTTTTGGAGCCTAGTCTCTCAAGTCTCATTACCTTTTATGCATAAAATTACAACATAATTTGGTAGGGACTTTTAACCGTCGCTAAATTTTTGTTGTAGCCTTTTGGTAGGATCAAATCAAGTGCTAGTTTTAGAATGTGGTGCAAAATACCTTAGAATGGAGAAAACGACAAGTGTTTCGAATATGTCCCGATATCATTTTTATGTTCCTTTTGACAGCCTCCAATGTTTTTATTACCTTCCCTGCATCTTATTCTATTTTTCTAATAACGACAACAATGTTGTTAAAAAAATCACAAGTGTCTCGTAATGAAATCCGTATGCTTTATCTTTCACATGAGATTTGTTGACTGAATTATTTGTGGTGGTGGCCCACAACAAACTATGACCGTTGAATATATTGTTAAAGAAGCATTAAGATTTTGCTTTACACTTTTCTTGGTGATTACAATTCCAGGTATAATAAAGATGTATATTCTGATAATAATTTCTAATTACCTAAAAAATAATCAAATTTATTATTTTTGATGCATAGTCTTAAGTTTCATCACCTTTTATGCATAAAATTACAATTTAATTTAGCAGCGACTTTTAACAGTCGCTAAATTTTTGTTGTTGTCTTTTGTTAGGATCAAATCAAGTGCTAGTTTTTAGAATGTGGTGCAAAATACCTTAGAACGAAGAAAACGACAAGTGTTTCGAATATGTCCCGATATCGTTTTTATGTTCCTTTTCACAGCCTCCAATGTTTTTATCACCCTCCCTACATCTTATTCTATTTTTATAACAACGACAACAATGTTGTTAAAAAAATCACAGGTGTGTTGTAATGAAATTCGTATGCTTGATCTTTCACATGAGATTTGTTGACCGAATTATTTATGGATATGGCCCACAACAAACTATGACCGTTGAATATATTGTTAAAGAAGCAATAAGATCTTTCTTTAAACCGTTTTTGGTGATTACAATTCCGTTTATCATAAAGATGTATATTCTTATCATAATTTCTAATTACCTCAAAAATAATCAAATTATTATTTTTGGAGCCTAGTCTCTCAAGTCTCATTACCTTTTATGCATAAAATTACAACATAATTTGGTATGGACTTTTAACCGTCGCTAAATTTTTGCTGTAGTTTTTTTGGTAGGATAAAATCAAGTGCTAGTTTTTAGAAAGTGGTGCAAAATACCTTAGAATTAAGAAAACGACAAGTGTTTCAATAGTTCCCCGAAAGGGTTTTTATGTTCCTTTTCACTGCGTCCAAAAGTTTTTATTACCCCCTTACATCTTATTCTATTTTTATAATAACGACAACAATGTTGTTAAAAAAAATCACAAGTGTCTTGTAATGAAATCGTATGCTTTATCTTTCACATGAGATTTGTTAACCGAATTATTTGTGGATATGGCCCACAACAAACTATAACCGTTGAATATATTGTTAAAGAAGCAATAAGATTTTTATTTAAACTTTTTTTGGTGATTACAATTTCGTCTATCATAAAGATGTATATTCGGATCATAATTTCTAATTACCTTAAAATTAATCAAATTTATTATTTTTGGAGCTTAGTCTCTCAAGTCTCATTACCTTTTGTGCATAAAATTACAACATAATTTGGCAGGGACTTTTAACCGTTGCTAAATTTTTGTTGTAGTCTTTTGTTAGGATCAAATCAAGTTCTAGTTTTTAGAATGTGGTGCAAAATACCTTAGAACGGAGAAAACGACAAGTGTTTCGAATATGTCCCGATATCGTTTTTATGTTCCTTTTCTTAGCCTCCAATGTTTTTATTACCCTCCCTCCATCTTATTCTACTTTTATAATAACGACAACAATGTTGTTAAAAAAATCACAAGTGTCTTGTGATGAAATCCGTATGCTTTATCATTCACATGAGATTTGTTGACTGAATTATTTGTGGTGATGGCCCACAACAAGCTATGACCGTTGAATATATTGTTAAAGAAGCAATAAGATTTTGCTTTACACTTTTCTTGGTGATTACAATTCCAGGTATCATGAAGATGTATATTCTCATAATAATTTCTAATTACCTAAAAATAATGAAATTTATTATTTTTGGAGCCTAATCTTCAAGTCTCATTACCTTTTATGCATAAAATTACAACATAATTTGGCAGCGACTTTAACCGTCGCTAAATTTTTGTTGTAGTCGTTTGTTAGGATCAAATCAAGTGCTAGTTTTTAGAATGTGGTGCAAAATACCTTAGAACGGAGAAAACGACACATGTTTTGAATAGTTCCCGAATGGGTTTTTATGTTCTTTTTAACAACCTCCAAAAGTTTTTATTACCCTCCTACATCTTATTCTATTTTTATAATAACGACAACAATGTTGTTAAAAAAAATCACAAGTGTCTTGTAATGAAATCCGTATGCTTTATCTTTCCCATGAGATTTGTTGACCGATTATTTGTGGATATGGCCCACAACAAACTATGACCATTGAATATATTGTTAGAAAAGCAATAAGATTTTTCTTTAAACTTTGTTTGGTGTTTACAATTCTGTGTATCATAAAGATGTATATTCTGATCATAATTTCTAATTACCTAAAAAATAATCAAATTTATTGTTGTTAGAGGCTAGTCTCTTACGTCTCATTACCTTTTATGCATAAAATTAAAACTTAATTTGGTAGGGACTTTTAACCGTCGCAAAATTTTTGTTGTAATTTTTTGTCGAAAGTGGTGCAAAATACCTTAGAATGGAGAAAACGACAAGTGTTTCGAATACTTCCCGAAAGGGTTTTTATTTTCCTTTTCAGAGCCTCCAAACGTTTTTATTACACTCCCTACATCTTATTCTATTTTTTATAATAACGACAACAATGTTGTTAAAATAAATCACAAGTGTCTTGTTATGAAATTCGTATGGTTTATCTTTAACATGAGATTTGTTGACCAAATTATTTGTGGATATGGCCCACAACAAACTATGACCGTTGAATATATTGTTAAAAAAGAAATAAGATTTTTCTTTAACCTTGTCGCAACCGTAATTCCGACGAGACGACGAACGTGCCAAAATTAAAAAAATGATTTTTATGATTAATGTGGAGTCGCCACCATATTTTTATTTAAGGGAAAAGATTTGGAAATAACTCTGACTCGAGGATGAGATTTGAAGTTCGAGAATCGGTTACGAGTGGGGAAGGTGTTAGGCATCCCACTTTGCCTGTTCCGAGGAACAGTACCCTTAAACCGAGTGTGTGAGTATTTGAAAAGTGTTTGATCCCTTTAATTAGTGTGAAAATAAATACTTGATGGGGGTTAGCCTGACAGGACTTGATCCTGCTCCTACGTATTCCCCGGTGCAATGGGAAACTCAAGGCTTACGTAGTTCTGGTTATGTTTTGAAAGTTTGACTTTCAAAAAGTGTTCAAAAGAGTCTTTGAGAGGTGCTCGAAGGTGTGAACCTTCGAGCTACTTGGAAGGTAAAAAACTTGACTATTATAAAAAAAACATTTTTTGGAGGGCAATCCTCATCCACATATGCACAGGGCCCAAGACAACTACGCACTTGGACTTGAACCCATATTGAATTAAAGCAACGAAGATTTTGCTTTTGAAAAGTGATGAATAAAATGAGCAAGGTTTTTTTTGGTTAGAGCTCCTAATCGCAGATTAAGAATTACAAAACAAAATTTAGTTTTTTGAGAAAATGATGAATAAAATGAGCAAGGTTTTTATTTTGTAAAAAAGGAACGGCAATCCTAATCCACATATGCACAAGGCCCAAGACAACTACGGCTGCACTTGAACCCATACGAATCTCTAAACAACGAACAACAAAAAAGCTACCAATTCGTGCTTAGAGCTCGTCGCATGAGATTAAGGATTGCAAACAAAAATTTTTGTTTTTGAAAAAAGAAAAAGAGAAGGAAAGAAAAAAATTGACAAAGAACGACAAGTCACAAGCAAATGTTTCGAAATTTTGGAGGGATCTATTAACTAAGGAACATTATGTTTCACGTATTATTTGGGGATTTTGGATTTCTTACGAATTTATTAGGAATTATAGAATTTTTATGAATTTCTGGAATTTTTATGAATTTTCTGGAATTTTTGAATTTTTTATTAATTTCTAAAATTTTTTTATTAATTTTTAGGAATTTTATGAATTTTTGAATTTTCTATTAATTTTTATGAATTTTATGAATTTCTTGGAATTTTTGAATTTTTATTAATTTCTGAAATTTTTTATTAATTTTTATGAATTATATAAATTTTCTGGAATTTTTGAATGTTTTATTAATTTCTGAAAATTTTTTTATTAATTTTTATGAATTTTTGAATGTATATTTTGTCCTATGGGACCTGTAATTTTGTACGACAAGGACATATTGGGAAATAAGGAAATCAGAGGGGCAATCTTAGAATTCTGAGGGCAGGGGACTTACAAGGACATATTGGGATTTGGCCAAGGGCAATTTGGTCCTTACATTGCTGAAGACTAAAATGGGGAAAAGTGACACTTGTGGATCGAAGGTGAGGCTCGAGATTTGCATACAAATGCATGAGCCACCAAGCCAAGCGCCTAGTTGGCTTTATAATGACCTTCATTTGCCTTTAACTTAGTGTTTGGCTTATTCGCCACAAGCAACAGGGCAAGCTTAGGCCAAGTACCTGGACTAAACTCCCTTCCAGCCATTGAGGTTTGTAACTGGGGTGAGCGTGGTGTTGGCATGACTCTAGCCATTCAGCAGACCATGACCTGGGGGTGTTTATCTACAATTTTAGTCCAGGAGGGAGTACAATCCAATGTTACAAAGACATGGCACCAGAGGATCTTAGGCTCTTTTCTGGTTTTGGTGATGCTACATTTCTACCTAGTTACAGTGAGGGATTGGCTTAAATTCAGAATAGAGCCACAGAGGCAGTGGTTGGTATGTGCTTATGGCATTCATCGTAGCACCTCAATCAGGATTCAAGAATTTCGATCAATTCGTTCTTTCATTAACCAGTTTTCAGGTATAAGCCAATGTAGAATCTCAGAGAAGGGCAAGGTCCCTATAGGCATATGACATATTGGATGAACCTATCAGTGACTTAATGCAGTGATTCACCTGTTACTCATAGCAATCTACGCACAAATTCATTTATAACACACGCCAAGCAACTCGACAACGCGACTCCAAACCATTTGCAGGCACTCATGACATCGAATGAACATCCACCATTTCCAATATTCAAATCCAGTGTATGCTTAACATTTCTCACTAACTAAATTCAATGGATGCTATCTAATTCAAGCAATCAAATATGATACATGTGTAAAACAATTCCAGCCAAGTGAATTCAGTAAATATACGGCAATTTCAATGATCGAATCTAGTGAATGCGATTCAATTCAATTTCAACGAGCAGATCCTAACAATTCCGGCCAACAGATTCAGTAAATGCATAGCAATTCTAACGATCGAGCATGGTAAATTAAACGAAAGCATGAGCAATAGAAGCCAACCTCAGCAAAGCTAACTATGGTGCACAAGACAAGTTGCAGTTGAAGAGGTCGAGGCTTCGATCTTGAAGGGAAGTAGCGTTGAAGCATAGTTTCTCGCCGCGGAAGCTGCTGGAATCGAGGAGAAGAACCTCCGGGAAGCTTAAGGAATCACAGGGAGATTGGAGCGAGAAGTAGAGGGAAAAATGGAGAGCCCGAAGGGAGGGGTAAAACCAAAGAAGAAGAAGAAGCCCCGGACACAGCCCCACACTCCCCATTTATAGGCCTTTTCTTTTTATTTTTTCGATTTTTCTTTTTCCCTTTTTTTTTATTTCGATTTAATTTTTTGGATTTTAATCCTTTTTGATTTTTTTAAATTATCCAATTTCAAAATTTTCTTTTAATTTTTCTAATTTTGACTCTTGTTTAATTTTCCAGATTTTCCTTTTCTATTTCCCAGATTTTTTCTAATTTTCCAGATTTTCTTTTACTTTTTAGAATTTTATTTTAATTCAATTTCTTTTTCAGAATTATTTTTATTTTTAATTTCTTTTCTTTTAATTTTCCAGAATTTCTTCCTGTTTTCTAGAATTTTATTTTCTTTTTCTTCTAATTTTTTTTTAAATTTCATTTCCTTTAACTTTTTTATTTTTTAATTTTATTTTAATTTTCAGATTTTATTTGATTTTCATAATTTCCTTTTTTTTCTAATTTTCTTATTTTTCTTTAATTTACTATTTTTCTTAAAATTTCTAGATTTTCTTTTTCTTTTTCTGCTTTTTTTTTAATTTTCCTGTAATTTTCTGAATTTCTTATTTTTTTTAATTTTTTATATTTTCCTAATTTTACAAATTTTTCCATATTTTAATATTTTTAACTTTTTGTTTTTTTTCTAATTTTATTTAGTTTTTCCAGATTTTCTTTTTTTATTTCCCAGAAATTTTATTTTATTTTTCAAATTTCTTACTATTTCTTTATTTTTATTTTTAAATTTTCTATTTTTCAGATTTTTGTGTTCAGAATTTTTTTATTTTTAATTTTTCAGTCAGTTTTTTTTTAATTTATTTTAGAATTTTCTATTATTTTTATTTTTTCCAGATTTACTTTTATTTTACAGATTTTCTTTATTATTATTTTTATTATTCCAGAATTTATTTATTTATTTATTCCAGAATTTTCTGTTATTTGAATTTCTTTTTTTCAGATTTTCTTTTATTATTCCAGAATTTATTTATTTATTTTTTCCAGAAATTTCTTTTATTTGAATTTTAGAATTTTCTTTTATTTTATTTTTTCGAATTTATTATTATTTTAAATTTTCTAATTTCCTTTAATTTTCTATTTTCCTTAAAATTTCAAGAATTTTATTTTTTCTTAAAATTTCCAGAATTTTGATTTTCTTTAATTTTTCAAAATTTGAATTTTATTTTATTTTTCAAATTTAAAATTTTCTTCAGATTTTTAATTCTATAATTTTTAGAGTTTTCTTTTTCTTTAATTTTCCATATTTTTTTTCTTTAATTTTTCCATATTTTATTTTAACTTCTTTTAATTCTTTCATTATTTTTCTGATTTTTCTCTTTCTTTTGATTTTCAAGAATTTATTTTTCTTTTAAATTTTCTATTTTCCTTAAAATTTCCAGAATTTTATTTTTTCTTAAAATTTCCAGAATTTTATTTTTCTTAAAATTTCCAGAATTATATTTTTGTTAAATTTTTCCAGAATTATCTTTTTATTAAAATTTTCTACTTTTTTAAATTTTGTTCCACTCTTTCCCAAAATTCAATTTTATTTAGATTCTCCCCCTTTTTTTCTCTTGCGACTTTTATTTTTCAGATTTTGATTTTTCTTCCTCTTTTTGTTTTGGCTATTTTGGGTTTTTGCTGATTCCTTTTTATTTTCCTCATTTTCAGTTTTTCGCAGGTTTTTTTTTAAAATTTAACTAAAGTTTTTCCCTTTTGTAAATTACAGTATTTAAATTAGGGTTAATTAACTTTAGTGGCTGGGGTTGGGTGTTTACAAACCTTTTTATGCTGATCACAATTTCGTGTATCATAAAGATGTATATTCTGATCATAATTTCTAATTACCTCAAAAATAATCAAAATTATTATTTTTGGAGCCTAGTTTCTCAAGTCTCATTACCTTTTATGCATAAAATTACAACATAATTTGACAACGACTTTTAACCGTGGCTAAATTTTTGTTGTTGTCCTATGTTAGGATCAAATCAAGTGCTAGTTTTTAGAATGTGGTGCAAAATACCTTAGAACGAAGAAAACGACAAGTGTTTCGAATAGTTCCCGAAAGGGTTTTTATGTTCCTTTTCACAGCCTCCAAAAGTTTTAATTACCCTCCCTACATCTTTTTCTATTTTTATAATAACGACAACAATGTTGTTAAAAAAATCACAAGTGTCTTGTAATGAAACCCTTATGCTATATCTTTCCCATGAGATTTGTTGATTGAATTATTTGTGGATATGGCCCACAACAAACTATGACCGTTGAATATATTGTTAAAAAAGCAATAAGATTTTTCTTTAAACTTTTTTTAGTGTTTACAATTCCGTGTATCATAAAGATGTATATTCTGATCATAATTTCTAATTACCTAAAAAATAATCAAATTTATTATTTTTGGAGACTAGTCTCTCACGTCTCATTACCTTTTATGGATAAAATTACAACATAATTTGGTAGGGACTATTAACCGTCCCAAAATTTTTGTTGTAATTTTTTGGTAGAATAAAATCAAGTGCTAGTTTTTCGAAAGTGGTGAAAAATACCTTAGAATGGAGAAAACGACAAGTGTTTCGAATACTTCCCGAAAGGGTTTTTATTTTCCTTTTGACAGCCTCCAAAAGTTTTTATTACCCTCCCTACATCTTATTCTATTTTTTATAATAACGACAATAATGTTGTTAAAAAAAATCACAAGTGTCTTGTAACGGAATTCGTATGGTTTATCTTTAACATGAGATTTGTTGACCGAATTATTTGTGGATATGGCCCACAACAAACTATGACTGTTGAATATTTTGTTAAAAAAACAATAAGATTTTTCTTTAACCTTTTTATGGTGATTACAATTCCGTGTATCATAGACATGAATATTCTGATCATAATTTCTAATTACCCCAAATATAATCAAAATTATTATTTTTGGAGCCTAGTCTCTCAAGTCTCATTACCTTTTATGCATAAAATTACAACATAATTTGGCAACGACTTTTAACCGTGGCTAAATTTTTGTTGTTGTGTTTTGTTAGGATCAAATCAAGTGCTAGTTTTTAGAATGTGGTGCAAAATACCTTAGAACGGAGAAAACGACAAGTGTTTTGAATATTTATCGAAAGGGTTTTTATGTTCCTTTTCACTACCTCGAAAAGTTTTTATTACCCTCCCTACATCTTATTCTATTTTTTATAATAACGACGATAATGTTGTTAAAAAAAATCAAAAGTGTCTTGTATTGAAATTTGTATGGTTTATCTTTAACATGAGATTTGTTGACCGAATTATTTGTGGATATGGCCCACAATAAACTATGACCGTTAAATATATTGTTAAAAAAGAATTAAGATTTTTCTTTAACCTTTTTTCGATGATTACAATTCCGTGTATCATAAAGATGTATATTCTGATCATAATTTCTAATTACCTCAAAAATAATCAAAATTATTATTTTTGGAGCCTAGTCTCTCAAGTCTCATTACCTTTTATGCATAAAATTACAACATAATTTGGCAACGACTTTTAAACGTCGCTAAATTATTGTTGTAGTCTTTTGTTTGGATCAAAAGAAGTGCTAGTTTTTAGAATGTGGTGAAAAATACCTTAAAATGGAGAAAATGACAAGTGTTTCGAATAGTTCCTGGGAGGGTTTTATGTTCCTTTTACGAGCTTTTAAATGTTTTTATTACCCTGCCTACAACTTATTCTATTTTTATAATAATGACAACAATGTTGTTAAAAAAATCACAAGTGTCTTGTAATGAAATCCGTATGCTTTATCTTTCACATGAGATTTGTTAACCGAATTATTTGTGGATATGGCCCATAACAAACTATAACCGTTGAATATATTGTTAAAAAAGCAATACGATTTTTCTTTAAACTTTTTTTGGTGTTTACAATTCCGTGTATCATAAAGATGTATATTCTGATCATAAAATCTAATTACCTAAAAATTAATCAAATTTATTATTTTTGGAGGCTAGTCTCTCACGTCTCATTACCTTTTATGCATAAAATTACAACATAATTGGGTAGGGACTTTTAACCGTCCCTAAATTTTTGTTGTAATTTATTTGGTAGAATAAAATCAAGTGCCAGTTTTTCGAAAGTGGTGCAAAATACCTTAGGATGAAGAAAACGACAAGTGTTTCGAATACTTCCTGAAAGGGATTTTATTTTCCTTTTCACAGCCTCCAAAAGTTTTAAATACCCTCCCTACATCTTATTCTATTTTTTATAATAACAACAACAATGTCATAAGTGTCCTGTATTGAAATCCGTATGCTTTATCTTTCAAATGAGATTTGTTGACTGAATTATTTGTGGTGATGGCACACAACAAACTATGACCGTTGAATATATTGTTAAATAAGCAATAAGATTTTGCTTTACACTTTTCTTGGTGATTACAATTCCAGGTGTCATGAAGATGTATATTCTGATCATAATTTCCAATTATTCTATTTTTATAATAATGACAACAATGTTGTTAAAAAAATCACAAGTGTCTTGTAATGAAATCCGTATGCTTTATCTTTCACATGAGATTTGTTAACCGAATTATTTGTGGATATGGCCCACAACAAACTATAACCATTGAAGATATTGTTAAAAAAGCAATACGATTTTTGTTTAAACTTTTTTTGGTGTTTACAATTCGTGTATCATAAAGATGTATATTCTGATCATAAAATCTAATTACCTAAAAAATAATTAAATTTATTATTTTTTGAAGCTAGTCTCTCACGTCTCATTACCTTTTATGCATAAAATTACAACATAATTTGGTTGGGACATTTAACCGTCACTAAATTTTTGTTGTAGTTTTTTTGGTAGGATAAAATCCAGTGCTAGTTTTTAGAAAGTGGTGCTAAATACCTTAGAATGGAGAAAACGACAAGTGTTTCGAATACCTCCCGAAAGGGTTTTTATGTTCCTTTTCACAGCCTCCAAAAGTTTTTATAACCCTCCCTACATCTTATTCTATTTTTTATAATAACGACAACAATTTTGTTAAAAAAAATCACAAGTGTCTTGTAATGAAATTCGTAAGCTTTATCTTTCACATGAGATTTGTTGACCGAATTATTTGTCACAACAAACTATGACCGTTGAATTTATTGTTAAAAAAGAATTAAGATTTTTCTTTAACCTTTTTTTTGTGATTACAATTCCGTGTATCATACAGATGTATATTCTGATCAGAATTTCTAATTACCTTAAAAATAATCAAAATTATTATTTTTGGAGGCTAGTCTCTCAAGTCTCATTACCTTTTATAAATAAAATTACAACATAATTTGGCAACAACTTTTAAACGTCGCTAAATTTTTGTTGTAGTCTTTTGTTAGGACCAAATCAAGTGCTACTTTTTAGAATGTGGTGCAAAATACCTTAGAATGGAGAAAACGACAAGTGTTTCGAACAGTTCCCGGAAGGGTTTTATGTTCCTTTTCACAGCCTCCAAAAGTTTTTATTACCATCCCTACATCTTATTCTATTTTAATAATAACGACAACAATTTTGTTAAAAAAATCACAAGTGTCTTGTAATGAAATCCGTATGCTTTATCTTTCACATGAGATTTGCTGTCAGAATTATTTGTGGATATGGCCTACAACAAACTACGACCGTTGAATATATTGTGTAAAAAGCAATAAGATCTTTCTTTAAACTTTTTTTGGTGTTTACAATTCCGTGTATCATAAAGATGTATATTCTAACCATAATTTCTAATTACCTAAAAAATAATCAAATTTAATATTTTTGGAGGCTAGTCTCTCACATCTCATTACCTTTTATGCATAAAATTACAACATAATTTGGTAGGGACTTTTAACCGTCCCTAAATTTTTGTTGTAATTTATTTGGTAGAATAAAATCAAGTGCCAGTTTTTCGAAAGTGGTGCAAAATACCTTAGGATGAAGAAAACGACAAGTGTTTCGAATACTTCCTGAAAGGGATTTTATTTTCCTTTTCACAGCCTCCAAAAGTTTTTATTACCCTCCCTACATCTTATTCTATTTTTTATAATAACAACAACAATGTCATAAGTGTCCTGTAATGAAATCCGTATGCTTTATCTTTCAAATGAGATTTGTTGACTGAATTATTTGTGGTGATGCAACACAACAAACTATGACCGTTGAATATATTGTTAAATAAGCAATAAGATTTTGCTTTACACTTTTCTTGGTGATTACAATTCCAGGTGTCATGAAGATGTATATTCTGATCATAATTTCCAATTACCTAAAAAATAATCAAATTTATTATTTTTGGAGGCTAGTCTCTCAAGTCTAATTACCTTTTATGCATAAAATTACAACATAATTTGGTAGGGACTTCTAACCGTCGCTAAATTTTTGTTGTAATTTTTTTGGTAGGATAAAATACAGTGCTAGTTTTTAGAAAGTGGTGCTAAATACCTTAGAATGGAGAAAACGACAAGTGTTTCGAATACCTCCCGAAAGGGTTTTTATGTTCCTTTTCACAGCCTCCAAAAGTTTTTATAACCCTCCCTACATCTTATTCTATTTTTTATAATAACGACAACAATGTTGTTAAAAAAAATCACAAGTGTCTTGTAATGAAATTCGTAAGCTTTATCTTTCACATGAGATTTGTTGACCGAATTATTTGTGGATATGGCCCACAACAAACTATGACCGTTGAATTTATTGTTAAAAAAGAATTAAGATTTTTCTTTAACCTTTTTTTGTGATTACAATTTCGTGTACCATACAGATGTATATTCTGATCATAATTTCTAATTACCTTAAAAATAATCAAAATTATTATTTTTGGAGGCTAGTCTCTCAAGTCTCATTACCTTTTATAAATAAAATTACAACATAATTTGGCAACGACTTTTAAACGTCGCTAAATTTTTGTTGTAGTCTTTTGTTAGGATCAAATCAAGTGCTACTTTTTAGAATGTGGTGCAAAATACCTTAGAATGGAGAAAACGACAAGTGTTTCAAACAGTTCCCGGAAGGGTTTTATGTTCCTTTTCAGAGCCTCCAAAAGTTTTTATTACCATCCCTACATCTTATTTTATTTTAATAATAACGACAACAATTTTGTTAAAAAAATCACAAGTGTCTTGTAATGAAATCCGTATGCTTTATCTTTCACATGAGATTTGTTGACCGAATTATTTGTGGATATGGCCTACAACAAACTACGACCGTTGAATATATTGTGTAAAAAGCAATAAGATCTTTCTTTAAACTTTGTTTGGTGTTTACAATTCCGTGTATCATAAAGATGTATATTCTGACCATAATTTCTAATTACCTAAAAAATAATCAAATTTAATATTTTTGGAGGCTAGTCTCTCACATCTCATTACCTTTTATGCATAAAATTACAACATAAATTGGTAGGGACTTTTAATCGTCCCTAAATTTTTGTTGTAATTTTTTTGGTAGAATAAAATCGAGTGCTAGTTTTTCGAAAGTGGTGAAAAATACCTTAGAATGGGGAAAACGACAAGTGTTTTGAACACTTCCCGAAAGGGTTTTTATTTTCCTTTTGACAGCCTCCAAATTTTTTTTTACCCTCCCTACATCTTATTCTATTTTTTATAATAATGACAACAATGTTGTTAAAAAAAATCTCAAGTGTCTTGTAATGAAATTCGTATGGTTTATCTTTAACATGAGATTTGTTAACCGAATTATTTGTGGACAAGGCCCACAACAAACTATGACTGTTGAATATATTGTTAGAAAAACAATAAGATTTTTCTTTGACCTTTTTTTGGTGAATACAATTCCGTGTATCCTAGAGATGTATATTCTGATCATAATTTCTAATTACCCCAAATATAATCAAAATAGTTATTTTTGGAGCCTAGTCTCTCAAGTCTCATTACCTTTTATGCATAAAATTACAACATAATTTGGCAACGACTTTTAACCGTGGCAAAATTTTTGTTGATGTCTTTAGTTAGGATCAAATCAAGCGCTAGTTTTTAGAATGTGGTGCAAAATACCTTAGAATGGAGAAAACGACAAGTGTTTTGGACAGTTCCCGGAAGGGTTTTATGTTCCTTTTCAGAGCCTCCAAAAGTTTTTATTACCGTCCTTACATCTTTTACTATTTTAATAATAACGACAACAATTTTGTTGAAAAAATCCCAAGTGTCTTCTAATGAAATCCGTATGCTTTATCTTTCACAAGAGATTTGTTGACCGAATTATTTGTGGATATGGCCCACAACAAACTATGACCGTTGAATATCTTGTTAAAAAAGAAATCAGATTTTTCTTTAAACATTTTTTGGTGTTTACAATTCCGTGTTTTATAATGATGTATATTCTGCTCATAATTTCTAATTACCTAAACAATAATCAAATTTATTATTTTTGGAGTCTAGTCTCTCAGGTCTCATTACCTTTTATGCATAAAATTACAACCTAATTTGGCAGAGACTTTTAACCATCGCTAAATTTTTGTTGTAATTTTTTTGGTAGAATCAAAATCGAGTGCTAGTTTTTCGAAAGTGGTGCAAAATACCTTAGAATGGAGAAAACGACAAGTGTTACGAATAGTTCCCTAAAGGGTTTTAATTTTCCTTTTCACAGCCTCCAAAAGTTTTTATTACCTTTCCCACATCTTATTCTATTTTTTATAAAAACGACAACAATTTTGTTAAAAAAAGTACAAGTGTCTTGTAATGAAATCCGTATGCTTTAACTTTCACATGAGATTTGTTGACCGAATTATTTATGGATATGGCCCACAACAAACTAAGACCGTTGAATATATTGTTAATAATCAAATTTATTATTTTTGGAGCTGAGTCTCTAGAGTCTCATTAACTTTTATGCATAAATTTAAGTCATAATTTGGCAGAGACTTTTAACCGTCACTAAATTTTTGTTGTAGTCTTTTCTTAGGATCAAATCAAGTGCTAGTTTTTAGAATGTAGCGGAAAATACCTTAGAATGGAGAAAACGACAAGTGTTTCGAATACTTCCCGAAAGGATTTTTATGTTCTTTTTCACAGCCTCCAAAAGTTTTTATTACCCTCCCTACATCTTATTCTATTTTTATAATAACGACAACAATTTTGTTAAAAAAATCACAAGTGTCTTGTAATGAAATCCGTATGCTTTATCTTTCACATGAGATGTTTTGACTGAATTATTTGCGGTGATGGACCACAACAAACTATGACCGCTGAATATATTGTTAATAAAGCAATAAGATTTTTCTTTAAACTTTTTTTGGTGATTACAATTCCGTGTATCATAAAGATGTATATTCTGATCATAAATTCTAATTACGTCAAAAATAATCAAAATTATTATTTTTGGAGCCTAGTCTTTGAAGTCTCATTAGCTTTTATGCATAAAATTACAACATAATTTGGCAACGACCTTTAACCGTCGCTAAATTTTTGTTGTCGTCTTTTGTTAGGATCAAATGAAGTGCTAGTTTTTAGAATGTGGTGCAAAATACCTTAGAATGGAGAAAACGCCAAGTGTTTCGAATAGTTCCCGAAAGGGTTTTATGTTCCTTTCCAGAGCCTCCAATAGTTTTTATTACCCTCCCTACATCTTATTCTATTTTTATAATAACGACAACAATGTTGTAAAAAAATCACAAGTCTCTTGTAATGAAATCCGTATGCTTTATCTTTCACATGAGATTTTTTGACTGAATTATTTGTGGTGATGGGCCACAACAAACTATGACCGTTGAATATATTGTTAAAGAAGCAATAATATTTTGCTTTACACTTTTCATGGTGATTACAATTCCAGGTATCATGAAGATGTATATTCTGATCATAATTTCTAATTACCTAAAAAATAATCAAATTTATTATTTTTGGAGGTAGTCTCTCAAGTCTCATTACCTTTTATGCATAAAATTACAACATAATTTGGTAGGTACTTTTAGCCGTCGCTAAATTTTTGTTGTTGTTTTTTTGGTAGGATAAAATCCCGTGCTCGTTTTTAGAAAGTGGTGCTAAATACCTTAGAATGGAGAAAACGACAAGTGTTTCGAATACTTCCCGAAAGGGTTTTTATGTTCCTTTTCACAGCTCCAAAAGTTTTTATTACCCTCCCTACATCTTATTCTATTTTTTATAATAACGACAACAATGTGGTTAAAAAAATCAGAAGTGTCTTGTAATGAAATCCGTATTCTTTATGTTGCACATGAGATTTGTTGACCGAATTATTTGTGGATATGGCCCAGAACAAACTATGACCGTTGA
This sequence comes from Canavalia ensiformis, assembly GCA_026541065.1. Taxonomy (NCBI): domain Eukaryota; kingdom Viridiplantae; phylum Streptophyta; class Magnoliopsida; order Fabales; family Fabaceae; genus Canavalia; species Canavalia ensiformis. The sequence continues at coordinate 216,351 of JAMKYM010000161.1, read as the reverse complement.
ATATATTGTTAAAAAAGCAATTAGATTTTTCTTTAAACTTTTTTTGGTGTTTACAATTCCGTGTATCATAAAGATGTATATGTTGATCATAATTTCTAATTACCTCAAAAATAATCAAATTTATTATTTTTCGAGCCTTGTCTCTCGAGTCTCATTACCTGTTATGCAAAAAATTAAGACAGAATTTGGCACAGACTTTTAACCGTCGCTAAATTTTTGTTGTAGTCTTTTCTTAGGATCAAATCAAGTTCTAGTTTTTAGAATGTAGTGAAAAATACCTTAGAATGAAGAAAACGACAAGTGTTTCGAAAATGTCCAGATATCGTTTTTATGTTCCTTTTCAGAGCCTCCAATGTTTTTATTACCGTCCCTACATCTTATTCTATTTTTATAATAACGACAACAATGTTATTAAAAAAATCACAAGTGTCTTGGAATGAAATCCGTATGCTTTATCTTTCACATGAGATTTATTGACCGAATTATTTGTGGATTTGGCCCACAACAAACTATGATCGTTGAATATATTGTGTAAAAGGCAATAAGATTTTTCTTTAAACTTTTTTTGGTGATTAGAATTCCGTGGATCATAAAGATGTATATTGTGATCATAATTTCTAATTACCTAAAAATTAATCAAATTTATTATTTTTGGAACCTAGTCTCTCAAGTCTCATTACCTTTTACGCATAAAATTAAGACATAATTTGGCAGCGACTTTTAACCGTCGCTATATTTTTGTTGTAGCCTATTGTTAGGATCCAATCAAGTGCTAGTTTTTTGAATGTGGTGAAAAATACCTTTGACTGGAGAAAACGACAAATGTTTCGAATATGTCCCGATATCGTTCTTATGTTCCTTTTCACAGCCTCCAATGTTTTTATTACCCTCCCAACATCTTATTCTATTTATATGATAACGACAACAATGCTGTTAAGAAAATCACAAGTGTCTTGTAATAAAATCCGTATGCTTTATCTTTGACATAAGATTTGTTGACTGAATTATTTGTGGTGATCGCCCACAACAAACTATGACCGTTGAATATATTATTAAAAAAGAAATAAAACTTTTCTTTAAACTTTTTTTGGTGATTACAATTTCGTGTATCGTAAAGATGTACATTCGGATCATAATTTCTAATTACCTCCAAAATAATCAAAATTATTATTTTTGGAGCCTAGTCTCCCAAGTCTCATGACCTCTCATACATAAAATTACAACATAATTTGGCAACGACTTTTAACCGTCACTAAATTTTTGTTGTAGTCTTTTGTTAGGATCAAATCAACTGCTAGTTTTTAGAATGTGGTGCAAAATACCTTTCAACGGAGAAACCGACAAGTGTTTTGAATAGTTCCCGAAAGGCTTTTTATGTTTCTTTTCACAACCTCCAAAAGTTTTTGTTACCCTCCCTACATCTTATTCTATTTTTATAATAACGACAACAATGCTGTTAAGAAAATCACAAGTGTCTTGTAATAAAATTCGTATGCTTTATCTTTGACAAAAGATTTGTTGACTGAATTATTTGTGGTGATGGCCCACAACAAACTATGACCGTTGAATATATTATTAAAAAAGAAATAAGATTTTTCTTTAAACTTTTTTTGGTGATTACAATTCTGTGTATCATAAAGATGTATATTCTGATCATAATTTCTAATTACTTAAAAAATAATCAAATTTATTATTTTTGGAGCCTAGTCTCTCAAGTCTCATTACCTTTTATGCATAAAATTAAGACATAATTTGGCATCGACTTTTAACCGTCGCTAGATTTTTGTTGTAGTCTTTTGTTAGGATCAAATCAAGTGCTAGTTTTTTGAATGTGGTGAAAAATACCTTAGAATGGAAAAACGACAAGTGTTTCGAATATGTCCCGATATCGTTTTTATTTTCCTTTTCACAGCCTCCAATGTTTTTATTACCCTCCCTACATCTTATTCTATTTTTATAATAACAACAACAATGCTCTTAAAATAATCACAAGTGTCTTGTAATGAAATCTGTATGCTTTATCATTCACATAAGATTTGTTGACTGAATTATTTGTGGTGATGGCCCACAACAAACTATCACCGGTGAATATATTGTTAAAGAGGCAATAATATTTTGCTTTATACTTTTCTTGGTGATTACAATTCCAGGTATCATGAAGATGTATATTCTAATCATAATTTCTGATTACCTAAAAACTAATTATATTTATTATTTTTGGAGGCTAGTCTCTCAAGTCTCATTACCTTTTATGCATCAAATTACAACATAATTTGGTAGGGACTTTTAATCGTCGCTAAATATTTGTTGTAGTTTTTTTGGTAGGATAAAATCAAGTGCTAGTTTTTAGAAAGTCGTGTAAAATACCTTAGAATAGAGAAAATGACAAGTGTTTCGAAAACTTCCTGAAAGGGTTTTTATGTTCCTTTTCCCAGCCTCCAAAAGTTTTTATTACCCTCACTACATCTTATTCTATTTTTTATAATAACGACAACAATGTTGTTAAAAAAAATCACAAGTGTCTTGTAATAAAATCCATATGCTTTATCTTTCACATGAGATTTGTTGACTGAATTATGTGTGGTGATGGCCCACAACAAACTACGACCGTTGAATATATTGTTAAAGAAGCAATAAGATTTTTCTTTACACTTTTTTTCGTGATTACAATTTCAGGTATCATAAAAATGTATATTCTGATCATAATTTCTAATTATGTAATAAATAATAAAAAGTATTATTTTTAGAGCCTACTCTTGCAAGTCTCATTACCTTTATGGATAAGATTATAACATAATTTTAATCGTTAAAAAAATTTTGGTTGTAGTCTTTTTGGTAGGAGAAGAGCATGTGCTAGTTTTTAGAAAATGGTGCAAAATACCTTAGAGTGGAGAAACTACAAATGTTTAGAAGATGTCCCAAATAGGTTTTGATGTTCCTTTTCACCGCCTCCAAAAGTTTTTGTTACCCTCCCTACATCTTATTCTATTTTTATAGTAACAACAACAATGTTGTAAAAAAAATCCCAAATTGTGTTGGAACCCAATCCGTATGCTTTATCTATCGTATGAGATTTGTTTACCGAATTATTTGTGGTGATGGCCCACAACAAAGTATGTTGAATATATTGTTGAAGAAGTAATAAGATTTTGCATTACACCTTTTTTTGGTGATTACGATTCCAGGTATCATAAAGATGTATATTCTGATCATAATTTCTACTTACCTAAAAAATAATCAAAATTTTTTATTTTTAGAGCCTACCCTCTCAAGTCTCGTTATCTTTTATGCATAGGATTATGGCATAGTTTGGCAGTGACTTTTAACAGTAAAATTTTTTTGTGGTAGTCTTTTTTGTGGGATCAAATCGAGTGCACCTTTTTAGAAAATGGTTCAAAATACCTTATAATGCAGAAAACTGCAAGTCATTTGAAGATGTCTCGAATAGGTTTTCATGCTCCTTTTCAATGCCTCCAAAAGTTTTTATTGCCCTCCCTAGATCTCTTTCTATTTTAATAATAACGACAACAATGTTGTTAAAAAAATTCACAAGTGTCATGGAATGAAATCTGTATGCTTTATCTTTCACATGAGATTTGTTGACCGAATTATGTGTGGTGATGGCCCACAACAAACTGCGACCGTTGAATATATTGTTAAAGAAGCAATAAGATTTTGCTTTACACTTTTTTTGGTGATTACAATTCCAGGTATCATAAAAATGTATATTCTGATCATAATTTCTAACTATGTAAAAAATAATAAAAAATATTATTGTTAGAGCCTACTCTTGTAAGTCTCATTACCTTTATGGATAAGATTATAACATGATTTTAATCGTCACAAAATTTTGGTTGTAGTCCTTTTGGTAGGATAAGATCATGTACTAGTTTTTAGAAAATGGTGCAAAATACCTTAGAATGGAGAAAACTACAAATGTTTTGAAGATGTCCCGAATAGGTTTTGATGTTCCTTTTCACCGCCTCCAAAAGTTTTTGTTACCCTCCGTACATCTTATTCTATTTTTATAGTAACAACAACAATGTTGTAAAAAAAATCCCAAAGTGTGTTGGAACCCAATCCGTATGCTTTATCTATCGTATGAGATTTGTTTACCGAATTATTTGTGGTGACGGCCCACAACAAAGTATGACCGTTGAATATATTGTTTAAGAAGCAATAAGATTTTGCATTACTCTTTTTTTGGTGATTACGATTCCAGGTATCATAAAGATGTATATTCTGATCATAATTTCTACTTACCTAAAAAATAAGCAAAATTTTTTATTTTTAGAGGCTACCCTCTCAAGTCTCGTTATCTTTTATGCATAAGATTATGACATAGTTTGGCAGTGACTTTTAACGGTCAAAATTTTTTGTGGTAGTCTTTTTTGTGGGATCAAATCAAGTGCACCTTTGTACAAAATGGTGCAAAATACCTTAGAATGCTGAAAACTGCAAGTCATTGGAAGATGTCCCGAATAAGTTTTCATGTTCCTCTTCAAAGCCTCCAAAAGTTTTTGTTGCCCTCCCTAGATCTTTTTCTATTTTAATAATAACGACAACAATGTTGTTAAAAAAATTCACAAGTGTCATGGAATGAAATCTGTATGCTTTATCTTTCACATGAGATTTGTTGACCGAATTATGTGTGGTGATGGCCCACAACAAACTATGACCGTTGAATATATTGTTAAAGAAGGAATAAGATTTTTGCTTTACGCATTTTTTGGTGATTACCATTCCGGGTATGATAAAGATGTGTATTCTAATCTTACTTTCTAATTACCTAAAAAATAATAAAAATTATTACTTTTAGAGCCTACTCTCTCAAGTCTCATTACTTTTATGGATAGGATTATAACATAATTTGGCAGCGACTGTGAACTATCACAAAATTTTTGTTGTAGTCTTTTTGGTAGGATCAAATGAAGTGCTAGTTTTTAGAAAATGGTGCAAAGACACCTTTGAATGGAGAAAATGACAAGTGTTTCGGAGATGTCCCGAATAGGTTTTGAGTTTCTTATTAACAGCCTCCAAAAGTTTTTTTACCCTTCCAACATCTTATTCTATTTTTATAGTAACGAGAACAATGTTGTCAAAAAAATCCCCAAGTGTCTTGGAATCCAATCCGTAAGCTTTATCTATCGTACGAGATCTGTTGACCGAATGATTTGTGATGATGGCCCACAACAAACTATGACCATTGAAAATATTTTTAAAGAAGCAATAAGATTTTGCATCACACTTTTTTTGGTTATTACGATTCCGGGTATGATAAAGATGTATATTCTCATCATAATTTCGATTTTCCTAAAAAATAATCAAAATTATTATTTTTAGAACCTACTCTCTCAAGTCTCGTTACCTTTTATGCACAAGATTATAACATAATTTGGGAGCGACTTTTAACGGTCACAAAATTTTGTTGTACTCTTTTTGGTTGGATCAAATCAAGTCCTCCTTTTTAGAAAAAGATGCAAAATACCCTAGAATGGAGAAAATACTGCAAGTTACTCGAAGATGTCTCGAATATGTTTTTATGTTCCTTTTCCCAGCTCCAAAAGTTTTTATTACCCTCCGTACATCTTTTTCTATTTTAATAATATCGGCAACAATGTTGTCAAGAAAAATCACGTGTTTGGGACTGAAACCTGTATGCTTTATTTTTCATAGGAGATTTGTTAACCGAATTATTTATTGTGATGGCCCACAACAAACTCTGACCGTGGAATATATTGTTAAAGGAGCAATAAGATTTCTCTTTACACTTGTTATGGTGATCACAATTCCGGGTATCATAAAGATGTATATTCTCATCATAATTTCTAATTACCTAAAAAATAAACAAAATTATTAGTTTGAGAGCCTACTCTCTCAAGTCTCGTTACCTCTATGCACTAGATTGTAACATAATTTAGCAGTGACTTTTCACTGTCACAAAATTTTTACTGTAGTTTTTTTCGTAGAATCAAATCAACGGCTAGTTTTAGTTCATGGTGCAAAATACTTTAGAATGGAGAAAAGCTCAAGTGTTTCGAAGATGTCCCAAATATGTTTTTATGTTCCTTTTGATAGCCTCCAAAAGTTTTTGTTACTCTCCCCACATTTTATTTTATTTTTATAATAACGACTACAATGTTCTGTGAAAAAATGACTAGTGTCTTGGATTGAGATCCATATGGTTTATCTTTCACATGAGATTTGTTGACCGAATTGTTTGTGGTGATGGCCCATTACAGACTATGATCGTTGAATACATTGTTAAAGAAGCAATAAGATTTTGCTTTACACTTTTTTTGGTTATTACGATTCCGGGTATCATAAAGATGTATATTCTGATCATAATTTCTAATTACCTAACAAATACTCAAAATTATTATTTTTAGAGCCTACTCTCTCAAGTCTCATTACCTTTATGAATAAGATTATAACATAATTTGGCAGCGACTTTTAACCGTCACCAAGTTTTTGCTGTAGTATTTTTGGTAGGATCAAATCAAGAGCTAGTTTTTAGAAAATGGTGCAAAATACCTTAGAATGGCGAAAACAGCAAGTGTTTCGAAGCTGTTCCGAATAGGATTTGATGTTCCTTATCACCGCCTCCAATATTTTTGTTACCCTCCCTACATCTTATTCTATTTTTATAGTAACGACAACAATGTTGTCAAAAAAATCCCCAAGTGTCTTGGAATGCAATCCGTATGCTTTATCTATCGTATGTGATTTTTTGATCGAATTATTTGTGGTGATGGCCCACCAAAAACTATGACAGTTGAATATATTGTTAAAGAAGCAATTAGATTTTGCTTTACACTTTTTTTTGTGATCACAATTCTGGGTATCATAAAGATGTATATTCTGATCATAATTTCCAATTACCTTAAAAATAATCAAAATTATTATTTTTAGAGCCTACTCTCTCAAGTCTCGTTACCTTTATGCATAAGATTATAACATAGTTTGGCAGCAACTTTTAACCGTCACCAAGTTTTTGCTGTAGTATTGTTGGTAGGATCAAATCAAGAGCTAGTTTTTAGAAAATGGTGCAAAATACATTAGAATGGAGAAAACAGCAAGTGTTTCGAAGCTATTCCGAATAGGATTTGATGTTCCTCTTCACCGCCTCCAAAAGTTTTTGTTACCCTCCCTCCATCTTATTCTATTTTTAATGTAACGACAACAATGTTGTCAAAAAAATCCCCAAGTGTCTTGGAATGCAATCTGTATGCTTTATCTAGCGTATGAGATTTGTTGATCGAATTATTTATGGTGATGGCCCACAACCAACTATGACCGTTGAATATATTGTTAGAGAAGCAATAAGATTTTGATTTACATTTTTTTGGTGATTACGATTTCGGTTATCATAAAGATGTATATTCTGATCATAATTTCTAATTACCTTAAAAATAATCAACATTATTATTTTTACAGCCTACTCTCTCAAGTCTCGTTACCTTTTATGCATAAGATTATAGCATAATTTGGAAGCGATTGTTAATGGTCACAAAATATTGTTGTAGTCTTTTTAGTGGGATCAAATCAAGTGCTCCTTTTTAGAAAATGGTGCAAAGTACTTTAGAATGGAGAAAACTGCACGTGATTCGACGATGTCCCGACTAGGTTACATGTTCCTTTTCAAACCCTCCAAAAGTTTTTTTACCCTCCCTACATCTTTTTCTATTTTAATAATAACGACAACAATGTTGCCAACAAAAATCACAAGTGTCTTGGAATGAAATCCGTATGCTTTATCTTTCACATGAGATTTGTTGACAAAATTATTCGTTGTGATGGCCCAAAACAAACTATGACCATTGAATATATTGTTAAAGAAGCAATAAGATTTTGCTTTACACTTCTTTTGGTGATTACGATTCCGGGTATCAGAAAGATGTATTTTCTGATCATAATTTCCAATTACCTAACAAATACTCAAAATTATTATTTTTAGAGCCTACTCTCTCAAGTCTCGTTACCTTTATGCATAAGATTATAACATAGTTTGGCAGCAACTTTTAACCGTCACCAAGTTTTTGCTGTAGTATTGTTGGTAGGATCAAATCAAGAGCTAGTTTTAAGAAAATGGTGCAAAATACCTTAGAATGGAGAAAACAGCAAGTGTTTCTCTGTTCCGAATAGGATTCGATGTTCCTTTTCACCACCTCCAAAATTTTTTGTTACCCTCCCTCCATCTTATTCTATTTTTAATGTAACGACAACAATGTTGTCAAAAAAATCCCCAAGTGTCTTGGAATGCAATCTGTATGCTTTATCTATCGTATGAGATTTGTTGATCGAATTATTTATGGTGATGGCCCACAACCAACTATGACCGTTGAATATATTGTTAGAGAAGCAATAAGATTTTGCTTTACATTTTTTTGGTGATTACGATTTCGGTTATCATAAAGATGTATATTCTAATCATAATTTCTAATTACCTTAAAAATAATCAACATTATTATTTTTAGAGCCTACTCTCTCAAGTCTCGTTACCTTTTATGCATAAGATTATAGCATAATTTGGAAGCGATTGTTAACGGTCACAAAATATTGTTGTAGTCTTTTTAGTGGGATCAAATCAAGTGCTCCTTTTTAGAAAATGGTGCAAAGTACTTTAGAATGAAGAAAATTGCACGTGATTCGACGATGTCCCGACTAGGTTACATGTTCCTTTTCAAACCCTCCAAAAGTTTTTTTACCCTCCCTACATCTTTTTCTATTTTAATAATAACGACAACAATGTTGCCAACAAAAATCACAAGTGTCTTGGAATGAAATTCGTATGCTTTATCTTTCACATGAGATTTGTTGACAAAATTATTTGTTGTGATGGCCCAAAACAAACTATGACCATTGAATATATTGTTAAAGAAGCAATAAGATTTTGCTTTACACTTCTTTTGGTGATTACGATTAAATTATCATAAAGATGTATATTCTGATCATAATTTCCAATTACCTAACAAATACTCAAAATTATTATTTTTAGAGCCTACTCTCTCAAGTCTCGTTACCTTTATGCATAAGATTATAACATAGTTTGGCAGCAACTTTTAACCGTCACCAAGTTTTTGCTGTAGTATTGTTGGTAGGATCAAATCAAGAGCTAGTTTTTAGAAAATGGTGCAAAATACCTTAGAATGGAGAAAACAGCAAGTGTTTTGAAGTTGTTCCGAATAGGATTCGATGTTCCTTTTCACCGCCTCCAAAAGTTTTTGTTACCCTCCCTCCATCTTATTCTATTTTTAATGTAACGACAACAATGTTGTCAAAAAAATCCCCAAGTGTCTTGGAATGCAATCGTATGCTTTATCTATCGTATGAGATTTGTTGATCGAATTATTTATGGTGATGGCCCACAACCAACTATGACCGTTGAATATATTGTTAGAGAAGCAATAAGATTTTGCTTTACATTTTTTTGGTGATTACGATTTCGGTTATCATAAAGATGTATATTCTAATCATAATTTCTAATTACCTTAAAAATAATCAACATTATTATTTTTAGAGCCTACTCTCTCAAGTCTCGTTACCTTTTATGCATAAGATTATAGCATAATTTGGAAGCGATTGTTAACGGTCACAAAATATTGTTGTAGTCTTTTTAGTGGGATCAAATCAAGTGCTCCTTTTTAGAAAATGGTGCAAAGTACTTTAGAATGAAGAAAATTGCACGTGATTCGACGATGTCCCGACTAGGTTACATGTTCCTTTTCAAACCCTCCAAAAGTTTTTTTACCCTCCCTACATCTTTTTCTATTTTAATAATAACGACAACAATGTTGCCAACAAAAATCACAAGTGTCTTGGAATGAAATCCGTATGCTTTATCTTTCACATGAGATTTGTTGACAAAATTAATTTGTCGTGATGGCCCAAAACAAACTATGACCATTGAATATATTGTTAAAGAAGCAATAAGATTTTGCTTTACACTTCTTTTGGTGATTACGATTCCGGGTATCAGAAAGATGTATATTCTGATCATAATTTCCAATTACCTAACAAATACTCAAAATTATTATTTTTAGAGCCTACTCTCTCAAGTCTCGTTACCTTTATGCATAAGATTATAACATAGTTTGGCAGCAACTTTTAACCGTCACCAAGTTTTTGTTGTAGTATTGTTGGTAAGATCAAATCAAGAGCTAGTTTTTAGAAAATGGTGCAAAATACCTTAGAATGGAGAAAACAGCAAGTGTTTCGAAGCTGTTCCGAATAGGATTCGATGTTCCTTTTCACCGCCTCCAAAAGTTTTTGTTACCCTCCCTCCATCTTATTCTATTTTTAATGTAACGACAACAATGTTGTCAAAAAAATCCCCAAGTGTCTTGGAATGCAATCGTATGCTTTATCTATCGTATGAGATTTGTTGATCGAATTATTTATGGTGATGGCCCACAACCAACTATGACCGTTGAATATATTGTTAGAGAAGCAATAAGATTTTGCTTTACATTTTTTTGGTGATTACAATTTCCGAGTAATCATAAAGATGTATATTCTAATCATAATTTCTAATTACCTTAAAAATAATCAACATTATTATTTTTAGAGCCTACTCTCTCAAGTCTCGTTACCTTTTATGCATAAGATTATAGCATAATTTGGAAGCGATTGTTAACGGTCACAAAATATTGTTGTAGTCTTTTTAGTGGGATCAAATCAAGTGCTCCTTTTTAGAAAATGGTGCAAAGTACTTTAGAATGGAGAAAACTGCACGTGATTCGACGATGTCCCGACTAGGTTACATGTTCCTTTTCAAACCCTCCAAAAGTTTTTTTACGCTCCCTACATCTTTTTCTATTTTAATAATAACGACAACAATGTTGCCAACAAAAATCACAAGTGTCTTGGAATGAAATCCGTATGCTTTATCTTTCACATGAGATTTGTTGACAAAATTATTTGTTGTGATGGCCCAAAACAAACTATGACCATTGAATATATTGTTAAAGAAGCAATAAGATTTTGCTTTACACTTCTTTTGGTGATTACGATTCCGGGTATCAGAAAGATGTATTTTCTGATCATAATTTCCAATTACCTAACAAATACTCAAAATTATTATTTTTAGAGCCTACTCTCTCAAGTCTCGTTACCTTTATGCATAAGATTATAACATAGTTTGGCAGCAACTTTTAACCGTCACCAAGTTTTTGCTGTAGTATTGTTGCTAGGATCAAATCAAGAGCTAGTTTTTAGAAAATGGTGCAAAATACCTTAGAATGGAGAAAAACAAGTGTTTTGAAGCTGTTCCAATAGGATTCGATGTTCCTTTTCACCGCCTCCAAAAGTTTTTGTTACCCTCCCTCCATCTTATTCTATTTTTAATGTAACGACAACAATGTTGTCAAAAAAATCCCCAAGTGTCTTGGAATGCAATCGTATGCTTTATCTATCGTATGAGATTTGTTGATCGAATTATTTATGGTGATGGCCCACAACCAACTATGACCGTTGAATATATTGTTGGAGAAGCAATAAGATTTTGCTTTACATTTTTTTAGTGATTACGATTTCGGTAATCATAAAGATGTATATTCTGATCATAATTTCTAATTACCTTAAAAATAATCAACATTATTATTTTTAGAGCCTACTCTCTCAAGTCTCGTTACCTTTTATGCATAAGATTATAGCATAATTTGGAAGCGATTGTTAACGGTCACAAAATATTGTTGTAGTCTTTTTAGTGGGATCAAATCAAGTGCTCCTTTTTAGAAAATGGTGCAAAGTACTTTAGAATGAAGAAAATTGCACGTGATTCGACGATGTCCCGACTAGGTTACATGTTCCTTTTCAAACCCTCCAAAAGTTTTTTTACCCTCCCTACATCTTTTTCTATTTTAATAATAACGACAACAATGTTGCCAACAAAAATCACAAGTGTCTTGGAATGAAATCCGTATGCTTTATCTTTCACATGAGATTTGTTGACAAAATTATTTGTTGTGATGGCCCAAAACAAACTATGACCATTGAATATATTGTTAAAGAAGCAATAAGATTTTGCTTTACACTTCTTTGGTGATTACGATTAGGCATCGAAAGATGTATTTTCTGATCATAATTTCCAATTACCTAACAAATACTCAAAATTATTATTTTTAGAGCCTACTCTCTCAAGTCTCGTTACCTTTTATGCATAAGATTATAACATAGTTTGGCAGCAACTTTTAACCGTCACCAAGTTTTTGCTGTAGTATTGTTGGTAGGATCAAATCAAGAGCTAGTTTTTAGAAAATGGTGCAAAATACCTTAGAACGGAGAAAACAGCAAGTGTTTCGAAGCTGTTCCGAATAGGATTCGATGTTCCTTTTCACCGCCTCCAAAAGTTTTTGTTACCCTCCCTCCATCTTATTCTATTTTTAATGTAACGACAACAATGTTGTCAAAAAATCCCCAAGTGTCTTGGAATGCAATCGTATGCTTTATCTATCGTATGAGATTTGTTGATCGAATTATTTATGGTGATGGCCCACAACCAACTATGACCGTTGAATATATTGTTAGAGAAGCAATAAGATTTTGCTTTACATTTTTTTGGTGATTACGATTTCGGTTATCATAAAGATGTATATTCTAATCATAATTTCTAATTACCTTAAAAATAATCAACATTATTATTTTTAGAGCCTACTCTCTCAAGTCTCATTACCTTTTATGCATAAGATTATAGCATAATTTGGAAGCGATTGTTAACGGTCACAAAATATTGTTGTAGTCTTTTTAGTGGGATCAAATCAAGTGCTCCTTTTTAGAAAATGGTGCAAAGTACTTTAGAATGAAGAAAATTGCACGTGATTCGACGATGTCCCGACTAGGTTACATGTTCCTTTTCAAACCCTCCAAAAGTTTTTTTACCCTCCCTACATCTTTTTCTATTTTAATAATAACGACAACAATGTTGCCAACAAAAATCACAAGTGTCTTGGAATGAAATCCGTATGCTTTATCTTTCACATGAGATTTGTTGACAAAATTATTTGTTGTGATGGCCCAAAACAAACTATGACCATTGAATATATTGTTAAAGAAGCAATAAGATTTTGCTTTACACTTCTTTTGGTGATTACGATTCCGGGTATCAGAAAGATGTATATTCTGATCATAATTTCCAATTACCTAACAAATACTCAAAATTATTATTTTTAGAGCCTACTCTCTCAAGTCTCGTTACCTTTATGCATAACATTATAACATAGTTTGGCAGCAACTTTTAACCGTCACCAAGTTTTTGCTGTAGTATTGTTGGTAGGATCAAATCAAGAGCTAGTTTTTAGAAAATGGTGCAAAATACCTTAGAATGGAGAAAACAGCAAGTGTTTCGAAGCTGTTCCGAATAGGATTCGATGTTCCTTTTCACCGCCTCCAAAAGTTTTTGTTACCCTCCCTCCATCTTATTCTATTTTTAATGTAACGACAACAATGTTGTCAAAAAAATCCCCAAGTGTCTTGGAATGCAATCTGTATGCTTTATCTATCGTATGAGATTTGTTGATCGAATTATTTATGGTGATGGCCCACAACCAACTATGACCGTTGAATATATTGTTAGAGAAGCAATAAGATTTTGCTTTACATTTTTTTGGTGATTACGATTTCGGTTATCATAAAGATGTATATTCTAATCATAATTTCTAATTACCTTAAAAATAATCAACATTATTATTTTTAGAGCCTACTCTCTCAAGTCTCGTTACCTTTTATTCATAAGATTATAGCATAATTTGGAAGCGATTGTTAACGGTCACAAAATATTGTTGTAGTCTTTTTAGTGGGATCAAATCAAGTGCTCCTTTTTAGAAAATGGTGCAAAGTACTTTAGAATGAAGAAAATTGCACGTGATTCGACGATGTCCCGACTAGGTTACATGTTCCTTTTCAAACCCTCCAAAAGTTTTTTTACCCTCCCTACATCTTTTTCTATTTTAATAATAACGACAACAATGTTGCCAACAAAAATCACAAGTGTCTTGGAATGAAATCCGTATGCTTTATCTTTCACATGAGATTTGTTGTCAAAATTATTTGTTTTGATGGCCCAAAACAAACTATGACCATTGAATATATTGTTAAAGAAGCAATAAGATTTTGCTTTACACTTCTTTTGGTGATTACGATTCTGGGTATCAGAAAGATGTATATTCTGATCATAATTTTGAATTACCTAACAAATACTCAAAATTATTATTTTTAGAGCCCACTCTCTCAAGTCTCGTTACCTTTATGTATACGATTATAACAAAATTTGGCAGCGACTTTTAACCGCGATAAATTTTTTGTTGTAGTCTTTTGGGTAGGATCAAATCAAGTGATAATTTTTTGAAAATGGTGCAAAATACCTTAGAATGGAGAAAACTGCAAGTGTTTCGAAGATGTTCCGAATATGTTTTGATGTTCCTTTTCACATCCTCCAAAAGTTTTTGTTACCCTCCCTCCATCTTATTCTATTTTTATAGTAACGATAACAATGTTGTCAAAAAATCCCCAAGTGTCTTGAATGCAATCGTATGCTTTATCTATCGTATGAGATTTGTTGATCGAATTTTTTATGGTGATGGCCCACAACAAACTATGACCGTTGAAGATATTGTTCAGAGAAGCAATAAGATTTTTCTTTACATTTTTTTTTGGTGATTACAATTTCATTATAAAGATGTATATTCTTATAATAATTTCTAATTACCTTAAAAATAATCAACATTATTATTTTTATAGCCTACTCTCTCAAGTCTCGTTACCTTTTGTGCATAAGATTATAACATAATTTGGCAGTGATTGTTAACGGTCACAAAATAGTGGGATCAAATCAAGTGCTCCTTTTTAGAAAATGATGCAAAATAATTTAGAATGGAGAAAACTTGCACGTGATTCGACAATGTCCCGACTAGGTTACATGTTCCTTTTCAAACCCTCCAAAAGTTTTATTACCCTCCCTACATCTTATTCTATTTTATATCAAACGAAAATAATGTTGTGAAAAAAATCCCAAGTGTCTTGGAATGAAATCCATATGCTTTATCTTTCACATGAGATTTGTTGACCGAATTATTTGTGGTGATGGCCCAAAACAAACTATGACCATTGAATATATTGTTAAAGAAGCAATAAGATTTTGCTTTATACTTTTTTTGTGATTACAATTGCGTGTATCATAAAGATGTATATTCTGATCATAATTTCTAATTACCTAAAAAAATATCAAAATTATTATTTTTAGAGCCTACTCTCTCAAGTCTCATTACTTTTATGCATAAGATTATAACATAATTTGGCAGCAACTTTTAACCGTCACAAAATTTTTGGTATAGTCATTTTGGTAGGATCAAATCAAGAGCTAGTTTTTAGAAAATGGTGGAAAATACCTTAGAATGAAGACAAAGCAAGTGTTTCTAAGATGTCCCGAATGATTTTTATGTTCCATTTCATAGCCTCCAAATGTTTTTGTTATCTTCCCTCCATCTTATTCTATTTTTATAATTAACGACAACAATTTTGTCAAAAAAATAACAAGTGTCTTGGAAAGAAATTTGTATGCTTTATCTTTCACATGAGATTTGTTGATCGAATTATTTGTTGTGATGGCCCACAACAAACTATGATCGTTGAATATATTGTTAAAAAGCAGTAAAATTTTGCTATACACTTTTTTAAGTTATTAAAATTCGAGTATCATAAAGATGTATATTCTGATCATAATTTCTTGTTATCAAAAAATTAACCAAAATTATTATTTTTAGACCCTTCTCTCTCAAGTCGTGTTACGTTTTATGAATAAGATTTTAACATAACTTGGCAACGACTTTTAGCGGTCACACAATTTTTGTTGTACTTTTTTGGTTGGATCAAATCAAGTGCTAGTTTTTAGAAATGGTGCAAATACCTCATAATGGAGAAAGTTGAAAGTGTTTCGAAGATATCCCGACTATGTTTTTATCTTTCTTTTCAAACCTCCAAAAGTTTTTTTACCCTCCCTACATCTTATTCCCTTTTTATAGTAACGACAACAATGTTGTCAAAAAAAATCCCCAAGTGTCTTGGAATGCAATACGTATGATTTATCTATTCTATGAATTTTCTTTTGAATTATTTGTAGTTATGGCCTACAACAAACTATGACCGTTGAATATATTGTTAAAGAAGCAGTAAGATTTTGCTTTACACTTTTTTAGGTGACTAAAATTCTGAGTATCATAAAGATGTATATTCTAATCATAATTTCTAATTATCTATAAATTAACCGAAATTATTTTTTTTAGACCTTACTCTCTCAAGTCATGTTACTTTTTATGCATAAGATTTTAACAAAATTTGGCAACGACTTTTAAGGGTCACACAATTTTTGTTGTACTTTTTTCGGCAGGATTACATCAAGTGCTAGTTTTTTAGAAATGGTGCAAAATACCTTAGAATGGAGAAAGGTGCAAGTGTTTCAAAGATGTCCCGAATATGTTTTTCTCTTCCTTTTCATAGCCTCCAAAATTTTTTATTGCCCTCCCCACATTTTATTTTAGTCTTATAATAAGGACAACAATTTCATACTAAAAAGTCACAAGTGTCTTGGATGCAAATGTGTATGCTTTGTACTTTAACATGAGTTTTGTTGACCGAATTATTTGTGGTGTTGGGCCATAACTAGCTGTGATCATTCAAAATGTTTTTGAAGAAGAAATAATATTTTCCTTTACCCTTTTAAGAAGATTACAATTCCAGGTATCATAAAGCTTTATTTTGATTATAATTTCTAATTATCTAAAAAAACCCAAAGTCATTCTTTTTAGAGCCCACTCTCTCAAGTCTTGTTACTTTTTATGCATAAGATTATAACATGACTTGGCAGCAACTTTAAACCGTCACAAAATTTTTGCTGTAGCGTTTTTTAGTAGGATCAAATCAAGTGCTAGTTATAGTAAATAGTGCAAAATGCCTTCGAATGGAGAAAACTACAAGTGTTTTGAAGATGTCCCGACTAGGTTTTTATGTTCCTTTTCACAACCTCCAAAAGTTTGTATTACCCTTCCAACATTTTATTTTATTTTTATAATAAGGACAAAAATGTTGTCAAAAAATAGTGACAAGTGTCTTGGAAGGAAATCTGTATGCTTTATCTTTAACATGAGTATTGTTGCCAACAACTAACTATGACCGTTGAATATGGTGTTAAGGAAGAAATAAGATTTTTCTTTACACTTGTTTAGGAGATTATAATTTTGGGTATCATAAAGATGTATTCTCATCATAATGTCTAATTATAAATTAAAAACCAAGGTCATTCTTTTTAGGGCCCATTTTATGGATAAGATTATACCATGACATGGCCGAAACTTTTAACCGTCACAAAATTTTTTCTGTAGTCTTTTTCATAGAATCAAATCAAGAGCTAGTTTTTAGTAAATGGTGCAAAATACCTTTGAATGGAGATAACTACAAGTGTTTGAAGATGTCTAGAAGGTTTTTATGTTCCTTTTCACAGCTTCCAAAAGTTTTCATTACCCTCCCCATATTTTATTTTATTTTTATAATAACGACAAAAATGTTGTCAAAAAAAGTCACAAGTGTCTTGGAAGGAAATCTGTATGCTTTATCTTTAATATGAGTTTTGCTGACCGAATTATTTGTGGTGCTGGCCCATAACTAACTGTGACCGTTGAATATGTTGTTAAAGCTGCAATAAGATTTTTCTTTACACTTGTTTAGGATATTAAAGTTTCGGGTATCATAGAGATCTATTCTGATCATCATTTCTAATAAAAAAAAAACCAAAGCCATTCTTTTTAGAGCCCACTCTCTCAAGTATCGTTACTTTTTATGCATAAGATTACAACATGACTTGGCCTCAACTTTGAACCGTTACAAAATTTTTACTGTAGTCTTTGTCGTAGAACCAAATCAAGTGCTACGTTTAGTAAATGGTGCAAAATACCTTTTAATGGAAATAACTACAAGTGTTTCGAAGATGTCCCGACTAGGTTTTTATGTTCCTTTTCACCCCGTCCAAAAGTTTTCATTACCCTCCCCACATTTTATTTTATTTTTATAATAACGACAAAAATTTTGTAAAAAAAAGTCACAAGTGTCTTGGAAGGAAATCTTTATGCTTTATCTTTAACATGACTTTTGTTGACCGAATAATTTGTTGTGATGGCCCAAAACAAATCTATGGACCATTGAATATGTTGTTAAAGAAGCAATAAGATTTTTCTTTACACTTGTTTAGGAGATTACCATTTCGGGTATCATAAAGATGTATTCTGATCATAATGTTTAATTATAAAAAAAAAAACCAAAGTCATTCTTTTCAGAGCCCACTGTCTCAAGTCTCGTTACTTTTTATGCATAAGATTATAACATGACTTGGCCGTAACTTTTAACTGTCTCAAAATTTTTGCTGTAGTATTTTTCGTAGAATCAAATCAAGTGCTAGTTTTAGTAAATGGTCCAAAATACCTTTGAATGGAGATAACTACAAGTGTTTTGAAGATGTCCCGACTAGGTTTTTATGTTCCTTTTCACAGCCTCCAAAAGTTTTCATTACCCTCCCCACATTTTATTTTATTTATATAATAACGACAAAAATGTTGTCAAAAAAAGTCACAAGGGTCTTGGAAGGAAATTTGTATGCTTTGTCTTTAATATGAGTTTTGTTGACCGAATTATTTGTGGTGCTGGCCCACAACTAACTGTGACCGTTGAATATGTTGTTAAAGATGAAATAAGATTTTTCTTTCCACTTGTTAAGGAGATTACAGTTTCGGGTATCATAGAGATTTATTCTGATCGTAATGTCTAATTACAAAAAAAAAAACCAAAGTCATTCTTTTTAGAGCCCACTCTCTCAAGTATCGTTACTGTTTATGCATAAGATTATAACATGAATTTGGAACTTGTTAACGTCACAAAATTTTGTTGTAGTCTTTTTCGTAGAATCAAATCAAGTGCTAGGTTTAGTAAATGGTGCAAAATACCTTTTAATGGAGATAACTACTAGTGTTTCGAAAATGTCCCGACTAGGTTTTTATGTTCCTATTCACACCCTCCAAAAGTTTTCATTACCCTCCCCACATTTTATTTAATTTTTATAATAACGACAAAAATTTTGTAAGAAAAGAGTCACAAGTGTCTTGGAATGATATCTGTATGCTTTATCTTAAACATGAGTTTTGTTGACCGAATTAGTTAAGGTGCTGGCCCACAACTAACTGTGACCGTTGAATATGTTTCTTAAAGAAGCAATAAGATTTTTCTTACACTTGTTTAGGAGATTAAATTTCGGGTATCCTAAAGATGTATTCTGATCATAATGTCTAATTATAAAAAAAAATAACAGAAGAAATTCTTTTTAGAGCCCACTCTCTAGGGTCTTGTTACTTTTTATGCATAAGATTATAACATGACTTGGCCGCAAGTTTTAACCGTCACTAAATTTTTGCTGTAGTCTTTTTCGTAGATTCAAATCAGGTGCTAGTTTTAGTAAATGGTGAAAAATACCTTAGAATGGAGAAAATTGCAAGTGTCTCGAGAATGTCTCGAATAGGTTTTTATGCTCCTTTTCACAGCCTTCAGAACATTTGATTACCCTCCCAACATTTTATTTTATTTTTATAATAACGACAAAAATGTTGTAAAAAAAAAGTACAAGTGTCTTGGATGGCAATCTACATGCTTTATCTTTCACATGAGTTTTGTTGATCGAATAATTTGTGGTGATGGCCCGCAACAAACTATGACCGTTGAGTATGTTGTTAAAGAATCCATAACATTTTTCTTTTCACTTTTTTGGAAGATTACGATTCCGGGTATCATAAAGATGTATTCTGATCATAATTTCTAATTATAAAAAAAAACCAAAGTCATTCTTTTTAGAGCCCACTCTCTCAAGTCTCGTTACTCTTTATGCATAAGATTATAAGATGACTTGGCAGCAAGTTTTAACTGTCACAAAATTTTTGCTGTAGCCTTTTCGTAGAGTCAAATCAAGTGGTAGTTTTGGTACATGGTGCAAAAATCCCTTAGAATGGAGAAAATTGCAAGTGTTTCGAAGATGTCCCGAATAGGCTTTTATGTTCCTTTTCACTGCCTTGAAAACAATTTATTACCCTCCCCACATTTTATTTTATTTTTATAATAACGACAAAAATGTTGTCAAAAAAAATTACAAGTGTCTTGGAAGGAAATCTGCATGCTTTATCTTTCACATGAGTTTTGTTGATCGAATAATTTCTGGTGATGGCCCACAACAAACTATGACCGTTGAGTATGTTGTTAAAGAATCCATAACATTTTGCTTTTCACTTTTTTAGAAGTTTACAATTGCAGGTATCATAAAGATGTATTCTGATCATAATTTCTAATTATCCTTAAAAAACCAAAGTCATTCTTTTTAGATCCCACTCTCTCAAGTGTCCTTACTTTTTATACATAACATTATAACCTGACTTGGCTGCAGCTTTTAACCGTCACAAAATTTTTGTTGTAGCTTTTTCGTAGAATCAAATCAACTACTAGCTTTAGTAAATGGTACAAAATATCTTAGAGTGGGGAAACCTACAAGTGTTTCGAAGATAAGCCGAATAGGATTTTAAGTTCCTTTTATGGCGTACAAAAGTTTTTATTAAGCACCCTACATCTTATTATATTTTTATACAAGCGGAAACAATGTTGTCAAAAAAAATCACAAGTGTCTTCGAATGAAATCCTTATGCTTTATCTTTCATTTGAGATTTGTTGATAGAATAATTTGCGGTGATGGCCCATAACAAAGTATGACTGTTTCTTATGTTGTTAAAGAAGCCATAACATTTTGCTTTTCAGTTTTTTAGAAGATTACGATTCTGGGTATCATAAAGATGTATTCTGACCATAATTTCTAATTATCTACAAAAAAGCAAAGTCACTCTTTTTACAGCCCACTCTCTCCAGTCTCGTTACTTTTTATGCATAAGATTATAACATGACTTGGCAGCAACTTTTAACCGTCCCAAAATTTCCGGTGTAGTCTTTTGCGTAGAATCAAATTAAGTGCTAGTTTTAGTAAATGGTGCAAAATACCTTAGAATGTAGAAAAGTGCAAGTGTTTCGAAGGTGTCCCGAATAAGTTTTTATGTTCCTTTTCACAGCCTTCAAAACTTTTTATTACCCGCCCCATATTTTATTTTATTTTTATATTAGCGACAACTATGTTGTGTAAAAAAATCACAAGTGTTTGAATGAAATCTGTATGCTTTATCTTTCACATGAGATTTGTTGACCGATTTGTTTGTGGTGATGGCCCACAACAAACTATGTCGTTGAATATGTTGTTAAAGAGGCAATAAGATTTCTCTTTACACTTTTTTAGAAGATTACAATTCCGGGTATCATAAAGATGTATTCTCATCATAACGTCTAATTACCAAAAAAAAACCAAAGTCAGTCTTTTTAGAGCCCACTCTCTCAATTCACATTACTTTGTATGCGTAAGAGTATAACATGACTTGGCCGCAACTTTTAACTGTCACAAAATTTTTTTTGTAGTCTTTTTCGTAGAATCAAATCAAGTGCTAGTTTTTGTAAATGGTGCAAAATACCTTCGAGTGGAGAAAACTACAAGTGTTTCGAAGATGTCCAGACTAGGTTTTAATGTTTCTTTTCGCAGCCTCCAAAAGTTTTTATTACCGTCCCCACATTTTATTTTACTTTTATAACAATGACAACAATGTTGTCAAAAAAAGTCACAAGTGTCTTGGAAGGAAATCTGTATGCTTTATCTGTAAGATGAGTTTTGTTGATTGAATTATTTGCGATGCTGACCCAAAACTTACTCTGATCATTGAATATGTTGTTAAAGAAGTAATAAGTCTTTTCTTTACACTTGTTTAGGAGATTACCATTTCGGGTATGATAAACATGTATTCTGATCATAATGTCTAATTATAAAAAAAAAACCAAAGTCATTCTTTTTAGAGCCCACTCTCTCAAGTCTCGTTACTTCTTATGCATAAGATTATAACATGACTTGGAAGCAACTTTTAACCGTCACAAAATTTTCTCCGTAGCCTTTTTCGTACAATCAAATCAAGTGCTAGTTTTAGTAAATGGTGAAAAATACCTTCGAATGGAGAAAACTTCAAGTGTTTCGAAGATGTCCAGACTAAGTTTTTATGTTCCTTTTCACCGCCTCCAAAAGTTTTAATTACCCTTATGACATTTTTTTAAAATAAGGACAACAAGGTTGTCAAAAAAAGTCACAAGTGTCTTCGAAGGAAATCTCTATGCTTTATCTTTAAGATGAGTTTTGTTGACCAAATTATTTGTGGTGTTGGCCCACAACTAGCTGTGACCGTTGAATATATTGTTAAAGAAGCAGTAAGATTTTTCTTTACACATTTTTAGGAGATTACAATTCCGGATATCATAGAGATGTATTCTAATCATAATTTCTAATTATCTACAAAAAACCAAAGTCATTCATTTTAGAGCTCACTCTCTCAAGTCTCCTAACTTTTTATGCATAAGATTATAACATGACATGGCAACAACTTTTACCCGTCAAATTTTTTTTTCTGTTGTCTGTTTCGTAGAGTCAAATCCGGTCCTAGTTTTAGTAAATGGTGCAAAATACCTTAGAATGGAGAAAACTGCAAGTGTCTCGAAGATGTCCCAAATACGTTTTTATGTTCCTTTTCACAGCCTTCGAAACATTTTGTTACCCTCCCCACATTTTATTTTATTTTTATAATAGCTACAAAAATGTTGTCAAAAAAAATTATAATTGTCTTGGAAGGAAATCTGCATGCTTTATCTTTCACATGAGTTTTGTTGATCGAATAATTTGTGGTGATGGCCCACAACAAACTATGACTGTTGAGTATGTTATGAAAGAATCCATAACATTTTTGTTTCACTTTTTTAGAAGATTACAATTCTGGGTATCATAAATATGTATTTTGATCATAATTTCTAATTATAAAAAAAAAAGCCATTCTATTTAGAGCCCACTCTCTCGCATGTTGTTACTTATTATGCATAAGATTATAAGATGACGTGGCAGGAACCTTTAACCGTCACAAACTTTTTGCAATAGTCCTTTTGTAGAATCAAATCAAGTGCTAGTTTTAGTAAAGGGTCCAAAATACCTTAGAATGGAGAAAACGGCAAGTGTTTTGAAGATGTCTCGAATACGTTTTTATGTTCCATTTCACAGCCTCCAAAAGTGTTTCTTACCCTCCCCACATTTTAATTTATTTTTAAATTAACGACAACAATGTTGTGTAAAAAAATCACAAGTGTCTTGATATGAAATTTGTATGCTTTATCTTTCACAAGAAATTTGTTGACCGATTTATTTGGGGTGATGGCCCACAAAAAACTATGACCGTTGAATATGTTGTTAAAGAGGCAATAAGATTTTGCTTTACACTTTTTTAGGAGATGAAAAATCGGGGTATCATAAAGAAGTATTTGAATCATAATTTCTAATTAAACTGGGGAAAACTACAAGTGTTTCGAAGATATCCCGAATAGGATTTTATGTTCCTTTTATAGCCTACAAAAGTTTTTATTAGGAACCCTACATCTTATTATATTTCTCTAATAGTGAAAACAATGTTGTCAAAAAAAATCACAAGTGTCTTCGAATGAAATCCTTATACTTTATCTTTCATATGAGATTTGTTGATCGAATAATTTGTGGTGATGGCCCACAACAAACTATGACCGTTGAGTATGTTGTTAAACAATCCCTAACATGTCACTTTTCACTTTTTTAAAAGAATACAATTACGGGTTTCATAAAGATGTATTCTGATCATAAGAACGACAACAATGTTGTGTAAAAAAATCACAAATATCTTGGAATGAAATCTGTATGCTTTATCTTTCACATGAGATTTGTTGTCCGATTTATTTGTGGTGATGGGCCACAACAAACTATGACCGTTCAATATGTTGTTAAAGAGGAAATAATATTTTTCTTCACACCTTTTTAGGAGATTTCAATTCCGGGTATCATAAAGATGTATTCTGATCATAATTTCTAATTATCTACAAAAAGCAAAGTCATTCTTTTTAGAGTCCACTCTCTCAAGTCTCGTTATTTTTTATGCATAAGATTATAACATGACTTGGCAGGAACTTTTAACCGTCACAAAATTTTTGCTGTAGTCTTGTCGTAGAATCAAATCAAGTGCTAGTTTTAGTAAATGGTGCAAAAATCCCTTGGAATGGAGAAAACTGCAAGTGTTTCGAAGATATCCTGAATAGGCTTTTATGTTCCTTTTATGGCCTACAAAAGTTTTTATTAGGCACCCTACATCGTATTATATTTCTCTAATAGCGAAAACAATGTTGTCAAAAAAAATCACAAGTGTCTTCGATGAAATCCTTATAGTTTATCTTTCATATGAGATTACTTGATTGAATAATTTGTGGTGATGGCCCACAATGAACTATGACCGTTGCTTATGTTGTTAAAGAAGCCATATGATTTTCCTTTACACTTTTTAAGAGATTAAAAGTCCGGGTATCATAAAGATGTATTCTAATCATAATGTCTAATTATCTACAAAAAACCAAAGTCATTCTTTTTAGAGCCCACTCTCTCAAGTCTCCTTACTTTTTATGCATAACATTATAACATGACTTGGCAGCAAATTTTAACCATCACAAAATTTTTGTTGTAGTCATTTTCGTAGAATCAAATCAAGTGCTAGATTTTGTAAATGGTGTTGAATCCCTTAGAATGGAGAAAACTGCAAGTGTTTTGAAGATGTCCTGAACAAGTTTTTATGTTCCTTTTCACAGCTTCCAAAACTTGTTATTACCATCCCTACATTTTATTTAATTTTTATAAGAATGAAAAAAATGTTGTCAAAAAAAATTACAAATGTCTTGGAAGGAAATCTACATGCTTTATCTTTCACATGAGTTTTGTGGATCGAATAATTTGTGGTGATGGCCCACACAAACTATGACCATTGAATATGTTGTTAAAGAAGCAATAAGATTTTTCTTTACACTTTTGGAGGAGATTACCATTCCAGGTATCGTAAAGATGTATTCTGATCATAATTTGGAATTATCTACAAAAAACCAAAGTAGCTTTTTTTAGAGTTCAATCTCTCAAGTGTTGTTACTTTTTATGCATAAGATTCAAACATGATTTTGCAGCAACTTTTAACCGTCACAAAACTTTTGTTGTAGTCTTTTTCGTAGAATCAAATCAAGTGCTAGTTTTTGTCAATGGTACAAAATAACTTAGAGAGGAGAAAACTACAACCTTTTAAGCTATCCTCGAATAGGCTTTTACGTTCCTTTTATGGCCTCCAAAAGTTATTATTAGGCACCCTACATCTTTTTATATTTTTCTAAAAGCGAAAACAATGTTGTCAAAAAAAATCACAAGTGTCTTCGAATGAAATCCTTATACTTTATCTTTCATATGAGATTTGTTGATTGAATAATTTGCGGTGATGGCCCACAACAAACTATGACCGTTGCTTTTGTTAAAGAAGCCATAAGATTTTCCTGTACACTTTTTTAAGAGATTAAAATTCCGGATGTCATAAAGATGTATTCTAATCATAATGTCTAATTATCTACAAAAAACTAAAGTCATTCTTTTTAGAGCCCACTCTCTCAAGTCTCCTTACTTTTTATGCATAACATTATAACATGACTTGGCGGCAACTTTTAACCATCACAAAATTTTTGCTATAGTCATTTTCGTAGAATCAAATCAAGTGCTAGATTTAGTAAATGGTGTTGAATCCCTTAGAATGGAGAAAACTGCAAGTGTTTTGAAGATGTCCTGAACAAGTTTTTATGTTCATTTTCACAGCTTCCAAAACTTGTTATTACCATCCCTACATTTTATTTAATTTTTATAAGAATGAAAAAAATGTTGTCAAAAAAAATTACAAATGTCTTGGAAGGAAATCTACATGCTTTATCTTTCACATGAGTTTTGTGGATCGAATAATTTGTGGTGATGGCCCACACAAACTATGACCGTTGAATATGTTGTTAAAGAAGCAATAAGATTTTTCTTTACACTTTTGGAGGAGATTACCATTCCAGGTATCGTAAAGATGTATTCTGATCATAATTTGGAATTATCTACAAAAAACCAAAGTAGCTTTTTTTAGAGTTCAATCTCTCAAGTGTTGTTACTTTTTATACATAAGATTCAAACATGACTTTGCAGCAACTTTTAACCGTCACAAAACTTTTGTTGTAGTCTTTTTCGTAGAATCAAATCAAGTGCTAGTTTTTGTCAATGGTACAAAATAACTTAGAGAGGAGAAAACTACAACTGTTTCGAAGCTATCCCGAATAGGCTTTTACGTTCCTTTTATGGCCTCCAAAAGTTTTTATTAGACACCGTACATCTTTTTATATTTTTCTAAAAGCGAAAACAATGTTGTCAAAAAAAATCACAAGTGTCTTCGAATTAAATCCTTATACCTTGTCTTTCATTTGAGATTTGTTGATTGAATAATTTGTGATGATGGCCCACAACAAACTATGACCGTAGCTTTTGTTAAAGAAGCCATAAGATTTCCCTTTAAACTTTTTTAAGAGATTAAAATTCTGAGTGTCATAAAGATGTATTCTAATCATAATGTCTAATTATCTACAAAAAACCAAAGTCATTCTTTGTAGAGCCCACTCTCTCAAGTCTCCTTACTTTTTATGCATAACATTATAACATGACTTGGCAGCAAATTTTAACCATCACAAAATTTTTGTTGTAGTCATTTTCGTAGAATCAAATCAAGTGCTAGATTTAGTAAATGGTGTTGAATCCCTTAGAATGGAGAAAACTGCAAGTGTTTTGAAGATGTCCTGAACAAGTTTTTATGTTCCTTTTCACAGCTTCCAAAACTTGTTATTACCATCCCTACATTTTATTTAATTTTTATAAGAATGAAAAAAATGTTGTCAAAAAAAATTACAAATGTCTTGGAAGGAAATCTACATGCTTTATCTTTCACATGAGTTTTGTGGATCGAATAATTTGTGGTGATGGCCCACACAAACTATGACCGTTGAATATGTTGTTAAAGAAGCAATAAGATTTTTCTTTACACTTTTGGAGGAGATTACCATTCCAGGTATCGTAAAGATGTATTGTGATCATAATTTGGAATTATCTACAAAAAACCAAAGTAGCTTTTTTTAGAGTTCAATCTCTCAAGTGTTGTTACTTTTTATACATAAGATTCAAACATGACTTTGCAGCAACTTTTAACCGTCACAAACCTTTTGTTGTAGTCTTTTTCGTAGAATCAAATCAAGTGCTAGTTTTTGTCAATGGTACAAAATAACTTAGAGAGGAGAAAACTACAACTGTTTCGAAGCTATCCCGAATAGGCTTTTACGTTCCTTTTATGGCCTCCAAAAGTTTTTATTAGACACCGTACATCTTTTTATATTTTTCTAAAAGCGAAAACAATGTTGTCAAAAAAAATCACAAGTGTCTTCGAATTAAATCCTTATACCTTATCTTTCATTTGAGATTTGTTGATTGAATAATTTGTGATGATGGCCCACAACAAACTATGACCGTTGCTTTTGTTAAAGAAGCCATAAGATTTTCCTTTACACTTTTTAAGAGATTAAAATTCTGAGTGTCATAAAGATGTATTCTAATCATAATGTCTAATTATCTACAAAAAACCAAAGTCATTCTTTGTAGAGCCCACTCTCTCAAGTCTCCTTACTTTTTATGCATAACATTATAACATGACTTGGCAGCTAATTTTAACCATCACAAAATTTTTGTTGTAGTCATTTTCGTAGAATCAAATCAAGTGCTAGATTTAGTAAATGGTGCTGAATCCCTTAGAATGGAGAAAACTGCAAGTGTTTTGAAGATGTCCTGAACAAGTTTTTATGTTCCTTTTCAAACTTCAAAACTTGTTATTACCATCCCTACATTTTATTTAATTTTATAAGAATGAAAAAAATGTTGTCAAAAAAAATTACAACTGTCTTGGAAGGAAATCTACATGCTTTATCTTTCACATGAGTTTTGTGGATCGAATAATTTGTGGTGATGGCCCACAAACTATGACCGTTGAATATGTTGTTAAAGAAGCAATAAGATTTTTCTTTACACTTTTGGAGGAGATTACCATTCCAGGTATCGTAAAGATGTATTCTGATCATAATTTGGAATTATCTACAAAAAACCAAAGTAGCTTTTTTTAGAGTTCAATCTCTCAAGTGTTGTTACTTTTTATACATAAGATTCAAACATGACTTTGCAGCAACTTTTAACCGTCACAAAACTTTTGTTGTAGTCTTTTTCGTAGAATCAAATCAAGTGCTAGTTTTTGTCAATGGTACAAAATAACTTAGAGAGGAGAAAACTACAACTGTTTCGAAGCTATCCCAAATAGGCTTTTACGTTCCTTTTATGGCCTCCAAAAGTTATTATTAGGCACCCTACATCTTTTTATATTTTTCTAAAAGCGAAAACAATGTTGTCAAAAAAAATCACAAGTGTCTTCGAATGAAATCCTTATACTTTATCTTTCATATGAGATTTGTTGATTGAATAATTTGTGGTGATGGCCCACAACAAACTATGACCGTTGCTTTTGTTAAAGAAGCCATAAGATTTTCCTGTACACTTTTTTAAGAGATTTTAATTCCGGATGTCATAAAGATGTATTCTAATCATAATGTCTAATTATCTACAAAAAACTAAAGTCATTCTTTTTAGAGCCCACTCTCTCAAGTCTCCTTACTTTTTAGGCATAACATTATAACATGACTTGGCAGCAACTTTTAACCATCACAAAATTTTTGCTGTAGTCATTTTCGTAGAATCAAATCAAGTGCTAGATTTAAAAAATGGTGCTGAATCCCTTAGAATGGAGAAAACTGCAAGTGTTTCGAAGATGTCCTGAACAAGTTTTTATGTTCCTTTTCACAGCTTCCAAAACTTGTTATTACCATCCCCACATTTTATTTAATTTTTATAAGAATGAAAAAAATGTTGTCAAAAAAAATTACAAATGTCTTGGAAGGAAATCTACATGCTTTATCTTTCACATGAGTTTTGTGGATCGAATAATTTGTGGTGATGGCCCACACAAACTATGACCGTTGAATATGTTGTTAAAGAAGCAATAAGATTTTTCTTTACACTTTTGGAGAAGATTACCATTCCAGGTATCGTAAAGATGTATTCTGATCATAATTTGGCATTATCTACAACAAACCAAAGTAGCTTTTTTTAGAGTTCAATCTCTAAGTGTTGTTACTTTTTATACATAAGATTCAAACATGACTTGGCAGCAACTTTTAACCGTCACAAAACTTTTGTTGTAGTCTTTTTCGTAGAATCAAATCAAGTGCTAGTTTTTGTCAATGGTACAAAATAACTTAGAGAGGAGAAAACTACAACTGTTTCGAAGCTATCCCGAATAGGCTTTTAAGTTCCTTTTATGGCCTCCAAAAGTTTTTATTAGACACCGTACATCTTTTTATATTTTTCTAAAAGCGAAAACAATGTTGTCAAAAAAAATCACAAGTGTCTTCGAATTAAATCCTTATACTTTATCTTTCATATGAGATTTGTTGATTGAATAATTTGTGGTGATGGCCCACAACAAACTATGACCGTTGCTTTTGTTAAAGAAGCCATAAGATTTTCCTGTACACTTTTTTAAGAGATTTTAATTCCGGATGTCATAAAGATGTATTCTAATCATAATGTCTAATTATCTACAAAAAACTAAAGTCATTCTTTTTAGAGCCCACTCTCTCAAGTCTCCTTACTTTTTACGCATAACATTATAACATGACTTGGCAGCAACTTTTAACCATCACAAAATTTTTGCTGTAGTCATTTTCGTAGAATCAAATCAAGTGCTAGATTTAGTAAATGGTGCAAATCCATTAGAATGGAGAAAATTGCAAGTGTTTGAAGATGTCCCAACAAGTTTTTATGTTCCTTTTCACAGCTTCCAAAACTTGTTATTACCATCCCCATATTTTATTTAATTTTTATAAGAATGAAAAAAATGTTGTCAAAAAAAATTACAAATGTCTTGGAAGGAAATCTACATGCTTTATCTTTCACATGAGTTTTGTGGATCGAATAATTTGTGGTGATGGCCCACACAAACTATGACCGTTGAATATGTTGTTAAAGAAGCAATAAGATTTTTCTTTACACTTTTGGAGGAGATTACCATTCCAGGTATCGTAAAGATGTATTCTGATCATAATTTGGCATTATCTACAACAAACCAAAGTAGCTTTTTTTAGAGTTCAATCTCTCAAGTGTTGTTACTTTTTATACATAAGATTCAAACATGACTTGCAAAGAATCTTTTAACCACAAAACTTTTGTTGTAGTCTTTTTCGTAGAGTCAAATCAAGTGCTAGTTTTTGTCAATGGTACAAAATAACTTAGAGAGGAGAAAACTACAACTGTTTCGAAGCTATCTCGAATAGGCTTTTAAGTTCCTTTTATGGCCTCCAAAAGTTTTTATTAGACACCGTACATCTTTTTATATTTTTCTAAAAGCGAAAACAATGTTGTCAAAAAAAATCACAAGTGTCTTCGAATGAAATCCTTATACTTTATCTTTCATATGAGATTTGTTGATTGAATAATTTGTGATGATGGCCCACAACAAACTCTGACCGTTGCTTTTGTTAAAGAAGCCATAAGATTTTCCTTTACACTTTTTTAAGAGATTAAAATTCTGAGTGTCATAAAGATGTATTCTAATCATAATGTCTAATTATCTACAAAAAACCAAAGTCATTCTTTGTAGAGCCCACTCTCTCAAGTCTCCCTACTTTTTATGCATAACATTATAACATGACTTGGCAGCAACTTTTAACCATCACAAAATTTTTGCTGTAGTCATTTTCGTAGAATCAAATCAAGTGCTAGATTTAGTAAATGGTGCTGAATCCCTTAGAATGGAGAAAACTGCAAGTGTTTCGAAGATGTCCTGAACAAGTTTTTATGTTCCTTTTCACAGCTTCCAAAACTTGTTATTACCATCCCCATATTTTATTTAATTTTTATAAGAATGAAAAAAATGTTGTCAAAAAAAATTACAAATGTCTTGGAAGGAAATCTACATGCTTTATCTTTCACATGAGTTTTGTGGATCGAATAATTTGTGGTGATGGCCCACACAAACTATGACCGTTGAATATCTTGTTAAAGAAGCAATAAGATTTTTCTTTACACTTTTGGAGGAGATTACCATTCCAGGTATCGTAAAGATGTATTCTGATCATAATTTGGCATTATCTACAACAAACCAAAGTAGCTTTTTTTAGAGTTCAATCTCTCAAGTGTTGTTACTTTTTATACATTAGATTCAAACATGACTTGGCAGCAACTTTTAACCGTCACAAAACTTTTGTTGTAGTCTTTTTCGTAGAATCAAATCAAGTGCTAGTTTTTGTCAATGGTACAAAATAACTTAGAGAGGAGAAAACTACAACTGTTTCGAAGCTATCCCGAATAGGCTTTTACGTTCCTTTTATGGCCTCCAAAAGTTTTTATTAGGCACCCTACATCTTTTTATATTTTTCTAAAAGAGAAAACAATGTTGTCAAAAAAAATCACAAGTGTCTTGGAATGAAATCCTTATACTTTATCCTTCATATGAGATTTGTTGATTGAATAATTTGTGGTGATGGCCCACAACAAACTATGACCGTTGCTTTTGTTAAAGAAGCCATAAGATTTTCCTTTACACTTTTTTAAGAGATTATAATTCCGAGTGTCATAAAGATGTATTCTAATCATAATGTCTAATTATCTACAAAAAACCAAAACATTCATTCTTTGTAGAGCCCACTCTCTCAAGTCTCCTTACTTTTTATGCATAACATTATAACATGACTTGGACAACTTTTAACCATCACAAAATTTTTGCTGTAGTCATTTTAAGTAGAATCAAATCAAGTGCTAGATTTAGTAAATGGTGCTTGAATCCTTAGAATGGAGAAAAGCGCAAGTGTTTCAAGATGTCTGAACAAGTTTTTATGTTCCTTTTCTGACTTCCAAAACTTGTTATTACCATCCCCATATTTTATTTAATTTTTATAAGAATGAAAAAAATGTTGTCAAAAAAAATTACAAATGTCTTGGAAGGAAATCTACATGCTTTATCTTTCACATGAGTTTTGTGGATCGAATAATTTGTGGTGATGGCCCACACAAACTATGACCGTTGAATATGTTGTTAAAGAAGAAATAAGATTTTTCTTTACACTTTTGGAGGAGATTACCATTCCAGGTATCGTAAAGATGTATTCTGATCATAATTTGGCATTATCTACAACAAACCAAAGTAGCTTTTTTTAGAGTTCAATCTCTCAAGTGTTGTTACTTTTTATACATTAGATTCAAACATGACTTGGCAGCAACTTTTAACCGTCACAAAACTTTTGTTGTAGTCTTTTTCGTAGAATCAAATCAAGTGCTAGTTTTTGTCAATGGTACAAAATAACTTAGAGAGGAGAAAACTACAACTGTTTGAAGCTATCCGAATAGGCTTTTTCATGTTCCTTTTATGGCCTCCAAAAGTTTTTATTAGGCACCCTACATCTTTTTATATTTTTCTAAAAGCGAAAACAATGTTGTCAAAAAAAATCACAAGTGTCTTGGAATGAAATCCTTATACTTTATCCTTCAAATGAGATTTGTTGATTGAATAATTTGTGGTGATGGCCCACAACAAACTATGACCGTTGCTTTTGTTAAAGAAGCCATAAGATTTTCCTTTACACTTTTTTAAGAGATTATAATTCCGAATGTCATAAAGATATATTCTAATCATAATGTCTAATTATCTACAAAAAACCAAAGTCATTCTTTGTAGAGCCCACTCTCTCAAGTCTCCTTACTTTTTATGCATAACATTATAACATGACTTGGCAGCAACTTTTAACCATCACAAAATTTTTGCTGTAGTCATTTTCGTAGAATGAAATCAAGTGCTAGATTTAGTAAATGGTGCTGAATCCCTTAGAATGGAGAAAACTGCAAGTGTTTCGAAGATGTCCTGAACAAGTTTTTATGTTCCTCTTCACAGCTTCCAAAACTTGTTATTACCATCCCCATATTTTATTTAATTTTTATAAGAATGAAAAAAATGTTGTCAAAAAAAATTACAAATGTCTTGGAAGGAAATCTACATGCTTTATCTTTCACATGAGTTTGTGGATCGAATAATTTGTGGTGATGGCCCACAACAAACTATGACCGTTGAATATGTTGTTAAAGAAGCAATAAGATTTTTCTTTACACTTTTGGTGGAGATTACCATTCCAGGTATCGTAAAGATGTATTCTGATCATAATTTGGCATTATCTACAACAAACCAAAGTAGCTTTTTTTAGAGTTCAATCTCTCAAGTGTTGTTACTTTTTATACATTAGATTCAAACATGACTTGGCAGCAACTTTTAACCGTCACAAAACTTTTGTTGTAGTCTTTTTCGTAGAATCAAATCAAGTGCTAGTTTTTGTCAATGGTACAAAATAACTAAGAGAGGAGAAAACTACAACTGTTTCGAAGCTATCCCGAATAGGCTTTTACGTTCCTTTTATGGCCTCCAAAAGTTTTTATTAGGCACCCTACATCTTTTTATATTTTTCTAAAAGCGAAAACAATGTTGTCAAAAAAAAATCACAAGTGTCTTCGAATGAAATCCTTATACTTTATCTTTCATATGAGATTTGTTGATTGAATAATTTGTGGTGATGGCCCACAACAAACTATGACCGTTGCTTTGTTAAAGAAGCCATAAGATTTTCCTTTACACTTTTTTAAGAGATTATAATTCCGAGTGTCATAAAGATGTATTCTAATCATAATGTCTAATTATCTACAAAAAACCAAAGTCATTCTTTGTAGAGCCCACTCTCTCAAGTCTCCTTACTTTTTATGCATAACATTATAACATGACTTGGCAGCAACTTTTAACCATCACAAAACTTTTTTGTAGTCATTTTTTAGAATCAAATCAAG
This sequence comes from Canavalia ensiformis, assembly GCA_026541065.1. Classification (NCBI taxonomy): domain Eukaryota; kingdom Viridiplantae; phylum Streptophyta; class Magnoliopsida; order Fabales; family Fabaceae; genus Canavalia; species Canavalia ensiformis. The sequence goes on along the minus strand of JAMKYM010000161.1, from coordinate 182,333 downwards.
TGCTAGATTTAGTAAATGGTCTTTGAATCCTTAGAATGGAAAAGCGCAAGTGTTTCGAAGATGTCCTGAACAAGTTTTTATGTTCCTTTTCACAGCTTCCAAAACTTGTTATTACCATCCCCATATTTTATTTAATTTTTATAAGAATGAAAAAAATGTTGTCAAAAAAAATTACAAATGTCTTGGAAGGAAATCTACATGCTTTATCTTTCACATGAGTTTTGTGGATCGAATAATTTGTGGTGATGGCCCACACAAACTATGACCGTTGAATATGTTGTTAAAGAAGCAATAAGATTTTTCTTTACACTTTTGGAGGAGATTACCATTCCAGGTATCGTAAAGATGTATTCTGATCATAATTTGGCATTATCTACAACAAACCAAAGTAGCTTTTTTTAGAGTTCAATCTCTCAAGTGTTGTTACTTTTTATACATTAGATTCAAACATGACTTGGCAGCAACTTTTAACCGTCACAAATTTTTGTTGTAGTCTTTTTCGTAGAATCAAATCAAGTGCTAGTTTTTGTCAATGGTACAAAATAACTTAGAGAGGAGAAAACTACAACTGTTTCGAAGCTATCCCGAATAGGCTTTTACGTTCCTTTTATGGCCTCCAAAAGTTTTTATTAGGGACCCTACATCTTTTTATATTTTTCTAAAAGCGAAAACAATGTTGTCAAAAAAAATCACAAGTGTCTTCAAATGAAATCCTTATACTTTATCTTTCATATGAGATTTGTTGATTGAATAATTTGTGGTGATGGCCCACAACAAACTATGACCGTTGCTTTTGTTAAAGAAGCCATATGATTTTCCTTTACACTTTTTTAAGAGATTAAAATTCCGAGTGTCATAAAGATGTATTCTAATCATAATGTCTAATTATCTACAAAAAACCAAAGTCATTCTTTGTAGAGCCCACTCTCTCAAGTCTCCTTACTTTTTATGCATAACATTATAACATGACTTGGCAGCAACTTTTAACCATCACAAAATTTTTGCTGTAGTCATTTTCGTAGAATCAAATCAAGTGGTAGATTTAGTAAATGGTGCTGAATCCCTTAGAATGGAGAAAACTGCAAGTGTTTCGAAGATGTCCTGAACAAGTTTTTATGTTCCTTTTCACAGCTTCCAAAACTTGTTATTACCATCCCCACATTTTATTTAATTTTTATAAGAATGAAAAAAATGTTGTCAAAAAAAATTACAAATGTCTTGGAAGGAAATCTACATGCTTTATCTTTCACATGAGTTTTGTGGATCGAATAATTTGTGGTGATGGCCCACACAAACTATGACCGTTGAATATGTTGTTAAAGAAGCAATAAGATTTTTGTTTACACTTTTGGAGGAGATTACCATTCCAGGTATCGTAAAGATGTATTCTGATCATAATTTGGCATTATCTACAACAAACCAAAGTAGCTTTTTTTAGAGTTCAATCTCTTAAGTGTTGTTACTTTTATACATTAGATTCAAACATGACTTGGCAGCAACTTTTAACCGTCACAAATTTTTGTTGTAGTCTTTTTCGTAGAATCAAATCAAGTGCTAGTTTTTGTCAATGGTACAAAATAACTTAGAGAGGAGAAAACTACAACTGTTTCGAAGCTATCCCGAATAGGCTTTTACGTTCCTTTTATGGCCTCCAAAAGTTTTTATTAGGCACCCTAAATCTTTTTATATTTTTCTAAAAGCGAAAACAATGTTGTCAAAAAAAATCACAAGTGTCTTCAAATGAAATCCTTATACTTTATCTTTCATATGAGATTTGTTGATTGAATAATTTGTGGTGATGGCCCACAACAAACTATGACAGTTGCTTTTGTTAAAGAAGCCATATGATTTTCCTTTACACTTTTTGGTAAGAGATTAAAATTCCGAGTGTCATAAAGATGTATTCTAATCATAATGTCTAATTATCTACAAAAAACCAAAGTCATTCTTTGTAGAGCCCACTCTCTCAAGTCTCCTTACTTTTTATGCATAACATTATAACATGACTTGGCAGCAACTTTTAACCATCACAAAATTTTTGCTGTAGTCATTTTCGTAGAATCAAATCAAGTGGTAGATTTAGTAAATGGTGCTGAATCCCTTAGAATGGAGAAAAATTTGTGTTTGAAGATGTCTGAACAAGTTTTTATGTTCCTTTTCACAGCTTCCAAAACTTGTTATTACCATCCCCACATTTTATTTAATTTTTATAAGAATGAAAAAAATGTTGTCAAAAAAAATTACAAATGTCTTGGAAGGAAATCTACATGCTTTATCTTTCACATGAGTTTTGTGGATCGAATAATTTGTGGTGATGGCCCACACAAACTATGACCGTTGAATATGTTGTTAAAGAAGCAATAAGATTTTTGTTTACACTTTTGGAGGAGATTACCATTCCAGGTATCGTAAAGATGTATTCTGATCATAATTTGGCATTATCTACAACAAACCAAAGTAGCTTTTTTTAGAGTTCAATCTCTTAAGTGTTGTTACTTTTATACATTAGATTCAAACATGACTTGGCAGCAACTTTTAACCGTCACAAATTTTTGTTGTAGTCTTTTTCGTAGAATCAAATCAAGTGCTAGTTTTTGTCAATGGTACAAAATAACTTAGAGAGGAGAAAACTACAACTGTTTGAAGCTATCCCGGAATAGGCTTTTACGTTCCTTTTATGGCCTCCAAAAGTTTTTATTAGGCACCCTAAATCTTTTTATATTTTTCTAAAAGCGAAAACAATGTTGTCAAAAAAAATCACAAGTGTCTTCAAATGAAATCCTTATACTTTATCTTTCATATGAGATTTGTTGATTGAATAATTTGTGGTGATGGCCCACAACAAACTATGACCGTTGCTTTTGTTAAAGAAGCCATATGATTTTCCTTTACACTTTTTTAAGAGATTAAAATTCCGAGTGTCATAAAGATGTATTCTAATCATAATGTCTAATTATCTACAAAAAACCAAAGTCATTCTTTGTAGAGCCCACTCTCTCAAGTCTCCTTACTTTTTATGCATAACATTATAACATGACTTGGCAGCAACTTTTAACCATCACAAAATTTTTGCTGTAGTCATTTTCGTACAATCAAATCAAGTGGTAGATTTAGTAAATGGTGCTGAATCCCTTAGAATGGAGAAAACTGCAAGTGTTTCGAAGATGTCCTGAACAAGTTTTTATGTTCCTTTTCATAGCTTCCAAAACTTGTTATTACCATCCCCACATTTTATTTAATTTTTATAAGAATGAAAAAAATGTTGTCAAAAAAAATTACAAATGTCTTGGAAGGAAATCTACATGCTTTATCTTTCACATGAGTTTTGTGGATCGAATAATTTGTGGTGATGGCCCACACAAACTATGACCGTTGAATATGTTGTTAAAGAAGCAATAAGATTTTTGTTTACACTTTTGGAGGAGATTACCATTCCAGGTATCGTAAAGATGTATTCTGATCATAATTTGGCATTATCTACAACAAACCAAAGTAGGTTTTTTTAGAGTTCAATCTCTCAAGTGTTGTTACTTTTTATACATTAGATTCAAACATGACTTGGCAGCAACTTTTAACCGTCACAAATTTTTGTTCTAGTCTTTTTCGTAGAATCAAATCAAGTGCTAGTTTTTGTCAATGGTACAAAATAACTTAAAGAGGAGAAAACTACAATTGTTTAAGCTATCCCGAATAGGCTTTACGTTCCTTTTATGGCCTCCAAAAGTTTTTATTAGGCACCCTACATCTTTTTATATTTTTCTAAAAGCGAAAACAATGTTGTCAAAAAAAATCACAAGTGTCTTCGAATGAAATCCTTATACTTTATCTTTCATATGAGATTTGTTGATTGAATAATCTGTGGTGATGGCCCATAACAAACTATGACTGTTGCTTTTGTTAAAGAAGCCATATGATTTTCCTTTACACTTTTTTAAGAGATTAAAATTCCGAGTGTCATAAAGATGTATTCTAATCATAATGTCTAATTATCTACAAAAAACCAAAGTCATTCTTTGTAGAGCCCACTCTCTCAAGTCTCCTTACTTTTTATGCATAACATTATAACATGACTTGGCAGCAACTTTTAACCATCACAAAATTTTTGCTGTAGTCATTTTCGTAGAATCAAATCAAGTGCTAGATTTAGTAAATGGTGCCGAATCCCTTAGAATGGAGAAAACTGCAAGTGTTTCGAAGATGTCCTGAACAGGTTTTTATGTTCCTTTTCACAGCTTCCAAAACTTGTTATTACCATCCCCACATTTTATTTAATTTTTATAAGAATGAAAAAAATGTTGTCAAAAAAAATTACAAATGTCTTGGAAGGAAATCTACATGCTTTATCTTTCACATGAGTTTTGTGGATCGAATAATTTGTGGTGATGGCCCACACAAACTATGACCGTTGAATATGTTGTTAAAGAAGCAATATGATTTTTCTTTACACTTTTGGAGGAGATTACCATTGCAGGTATCGTAAAGATGTATTCTGATCATAATTTGGAATTATGAACAAAAAACGAAAGTAGCTTTTTTGAGAGTTCAATCTCTCAAGTGTTGTTACTTTTTATACATAAGATTCAAACATGACATGGTAGCAACTTTTAACCGTCACAAAACTTTTGTTGTAGTTTTTTTCGTAGAATCAAATCAAGTGCTAGTTTTTGTCAATGGTACAAAATAACTTATAGAGGAGAAAACTACAACTGTTTCGAAGCTATCCCGAATAGGCTTTTACGTTCCTTTTATGGCCTCCAAAAGTTTTTATTAGGCACCCTACATCTTTTTATATTTTTCTAAAAGCGAAAAAAATGTTGTCAAAAAAAATCACAAGTGTCTTGGAATGAAATCCTTATACTTTATCTTTCATATGAGATTTGTTGACTGAATAATTTGTGGTGATGGCCCACAACAAACTATGACCGTTGCTTTTGTTAAAGAAGCCATAAGATTTTCCTTTACACTTTTTTAAGAGATTAAAATTCCGGGTGTCATAAAGATGTATTCTAATCATAATGTCTAATTATCTACAAAAAACCAAAGTCATTCTTTTTAGAGCCCACTCTCTCAAGTCTCCTTACTTTTTATGCATAACATTATAACATGACTTGGCAGCAACTTTTAACCATCACAAAATTTTTGCTGTAGTCATTTTCGTAGAATGAAATCAAGTGCTAGATTTAGTAAATGGTGCTGAATCCCATAGAATGGAGAAAACTGCAAGTGTTTCGAAGATGTCCTGAACAAGTTTTTATGTTCCTTTCTGACTTCAAAACTTGTTATTACCATCCCCACATTTTATTTAATTTTTATAAGAATGAAAAAAATGTTGTCAAAAAAAATTACAAATGTCTTGGAAGGAAATCTACATGCTTTATCTTTCACATGAGTTTTGTGGATCGAATAATTTGTGGTGATGGCCCACACAAACTATGACCGTTGAATATGTTGTTAAAGAAGCAATATGAATTTTCTTTACACTTTTGGAGGAGATTACCATTCCAGGTATCGTAAAGATGTATTCTGATCATAATTTGGAATTATGTACAAAAAACTAAAGTAGCTTTTTTTAGAGTTCAATCTCTCAAGTGTTGTTACTTTTTATACATAAGATTCAAACATGACTTGGCAGCAACTTTTAACCGTCACAAAACTTTTGTTGTAGTTTTTTTCGTAGAATCAAATCAAGTGCTAGTTTTTGTCAATGGTACAAAATAACTTATAGAGGAGAAAACTACAACTGTTTCGAAGCTATCCCGAATAGGCTTTTACGTTCCTTTTATGGCCTCCAAAAGTTTTTATTAGGCACCCTACATCTTTTTATATTTTTCTAAAAGCGAAAAAAATGTTGTCAAAAAAAATCACAAGTGTCTTGGAATGAAATCCTTATACTTTATCTTTCATATGAGATTTGTTGACTGAATAATTTGTGGTGATGGCCCACAACAAACTATGACCGTTGCTTTTGTTAAAGAAGCCATAAGATTTTCCTTTACACTTTTTTAAGAGATTAAAATTCCGGGTGTCATAAAGATGTATTCTAATCATAATGTCTAATTATCTACAAAAAACCAAAGTCATTCTTTTTAGAGCCCACTCTCTCAAGTCTCCTTACTTTTTATGCATAACATTATAACATAACTTGGACAACTTTTAACCATCACAAAATTTTGTTGTAGTCATTTTTAGTAGAATGAAATCAAGTGCTAGATTTAGTAAATGGTGCTGAATCCCATAGAATGGAGAAAACTGCAAGTGTTTCGAAGATGTCCTGAACAAGTTTTTATGTTCCTTTTCACAGCTTCCAAAACTTGTTATTACCATCCCCACATTTTATTTAATTTTTATAAGAATGAAAAAAATGTTGTCAAAAAAAATTACAAATGTCTTGGAAGGAAATCTACATGCTTTATCTTTCACATGAGTTTTGTGGATCGAATAATTTGTGGTGATGGCCCACAAAAACTATGACCATTGAATATGTTGTTAAAAGCAATATGAATTTTCTTTACACTTTTGGAGGAGATTACCATTCCAGGTATCGTAAAGATGTATTCTGATCATAATTTGGAATTATGTACAAAAAACTAAAGTAGCTTTTTTTAGAGTTCAATCTCTCAAGTGTTGTTACTTTTTATACATAAGATTCAAACATGACTTGGCAGCAACTTTTAACCGTCACAAAACTTTTGTTGTAGTTTTTTTCGTAGAATCAAATCAAGTGCTAGTTTTTTGAAAATGGTACAAAATAACTTAGAATGGAGAAAACTACAACTGTTTGAAGATGTATCCCGAATAGGCTTTTACGTTCCTTTTATGGCCTCCAAAAGTTTTTATTAGGCACCCTACATCTTTTTATATTTTTCTAAAAGCGAAAAAAATGTTGTCAAAAAAAATCACAAGTGTCTTCGAATGAAATCCTTATAATTTATCTTTCATATGAGATTTGTTGATTGAATAATTTGTGGTGATGGCCCACAACAAACTATGACCGTTGCTTTTGTTAAAGAAGCATAAGATTTTCCTTTACACTTTTTAAGAGATTAAAATTAGGTGTCATAAAGATGTATTCTAATCATAATGTCTAATTATCTACAAAAAACCAAAGTCATTCTTTTTAGAGCCCACTCTCTCAAGTCTCCTTACTTTTATGCATAACATTATAACATGACTTGGGCAACATTTAAACCATCACAAAATTTTTCTTGTAGTCATTTTTAAGTGAGAATCAAATCAAGTGCTAGATTTAGTAAATGGTGCTGAATCCCTTAGAATGGAGAAAACTGCAAGTGTTTCGAAGATGTCCTGAACATGATTTTATGTTCCTTTTCAAAGCTTTCAAAAACTTGTTATTACCATCCCCACATTTTATTTAATTTTTATAAGAATGAAAAAAATGTTGTCAAAAAAAATTACAAATGTCTTGGAAGGAAATCTACATGCTTTATCTTTCACATGAGTTTTGTGGATCGAATAATTTGTGGTGATGGCCCACACAAACTATGACCGTTGAATATGTTGTTAAAGAAGGAATATGATTTTTCTTTACACTTTTGGAGGAGATGACCATTCCAGGTATCGTAAAGATGTATTCTGATCATAATTTGGAATTATCTACAAAAAACCAAAGTAGCTTTTTTTAGAGTTCAATCTCTCAAGTGTTGTTACTTTTTATACATAAGATTCAAACATGACTTGGCAACAACTTTTAACAAAAACTTTTTGTTGTAGTCTTTTTCGTAGAATCAAATCAAGTGCTAGTTTTAGTAAATGGTACAAAATAACTTAGAGAGGAGAAAACTACAACTATTTCGAAGCTATCCCGAATAGGCTTTTATGTTCCTTTTATGGCCTCCAAAAGTTTTTATTAGGCACCCTACATCTTTTTATATTTTTCTAATAGCGAAAACAATGTTGTCAAAAAAAATCACAAGTGTCTTCGAATGAAATCCTTATACTTTATCTTTCATATGAGATTTGTTGATTGAATAATTTATGGTGATGGCCCATAACAAACTATGACCGTTGCTTTTGTTAAAGAAGCCATAAGATTTTCCTTTACACTTTTTTAAGGGATTAAAATTCTGGGTATCATAAAGATGTATTCTAATCATAATGTCTAATTATCTACAAAAAACCAAAGTCATTCTTTTTAGAGCCCACTCTCTCAAGTCTCCTTACTTTTTATGCATAAGATTATAACATAACTTGGCAGCAACCTTTAACCATCACAAAATTTTTGCCGTAGTCATTTTCGTAGAATCAAATCAAGTGCTAGTTTTAGTAAATGGTGCTAAATCCCTTAGAATGGAGAAAACTGCAAGTGTTTCGAAGATGTCCCAAACAAGTTTTTATTTTCCTCTTCACGGTCTCCAAAACTTTTTATTACCTTGGAAGGAAATCTGCAAGCTTTATCTTTCACATGAGTTTTGTTGACCGAATAATTTTTGGTGATGGCCCACAACAAACTATGACCGTTGAATATGTTGTTAAAGAGGCAATAAGATTTTTCTTTACACTTTGTTAGGAGATTAAAATTCGGGTATCATAAAGAAGTATTCTATTCATAATTTCTAATTATCTACAAAAAACCAAAGTCATTCTTTTTAGAACCCACTCTCTTAAGTCTCCTTAGTTTTTATACATAAGATTATAACATGACTTGACAACAACTTTTAACTGTTACAAAATTTTTGTTGTAGTCTTTTTCATAGAATCAAATCAAGTGCTAGTTTTAGTAAAAGGTACAAAATACCATAGAGTGGAGAAAACTGCAAGTGTTTCGAAGATATCCCGAATAGGCTTTTATGTTCCTATCATGGCCTTCAAAAGTTTTTATTAGGCACCCTACATCTTATTATATTTTTATAATAGCGAAAATAATGTGCTAAAAAAAATCACGTTTTTAGAAGATTATAATTCCGGGTATCATAAAGAGGTATTCTGATCATAGTTTCTAATTATCTAAAAAAAGCAAAGTCATTCTTTTAAGAGCCCACTCTCTCAAGTCTCGTTACTTTTGTTGCATAAGATTATAACATGACATGGCAGCAACTTTTAACCATCATAAAATTTTTGCTGTAGTCTTTTTCGTAGAGTCAAATCAAGTGCAAGTTTTAGTAAATGTTCCAAAATACATTCGAATGGAGAAAACTGGAAGTGTTTCAAAGATTTCCCAAATAGGTTTCTATGTTCCTTTTCACAGCCTTCAAAACAATTTATTACCCTCCCCACATTTTATTTTACTTTTATTTTAAAGACAAAAATGTTCTCAAAAAAACTACAAGTAACTTGGAAGGAAATCTGCTTGCTTTATCTTTCACATGAGTTTTGTTGATCGAATAATTTGTGGTGATGGCCCACAACAAACTATGACGGTTGAGTATGTTGTTAAAGAATCCATAACATTATGCTTTTCACTTTTTTAGAAGATTACAATTCTGGGTATCATAAAGATGTATTCTGATCATAATTTCTAATTATCTAAAAAAAAGCAAAGTCATTCTTTTTAGAGCCCACTTTATTAAGTCTCATTACTTATTATGCATAAGATTATAACATGACATGGCGGCAACTTTTAACCGTAAAATTTTTTTGCTGTAACGAAGATGTCTCGAATGGAGAAAACTGCAAGTGTTTCGAAGATGTCTCGAATAGGTTTTAATGTTCGTTTTCACAGCCTTCATAACATTTTATTACCCTCCCCACATTTTATATTGTTTTTATAATAACGACAAACATGTTGTCAACAAAAATTACAAGTGTCTTGGATGAAAATCTGCATGCTTTATCTTTCACATGAGTTTTATGGATCGAATAATTTGTGGTGATGGCGCATAACAAACTATGACCATTGAGTAAGTTGTTAAGGAATCCATAACATTTTTCTTTTCACTTCTTGATAAGATTACAATTCCGGGTATCATAAAGAAGTATTCTGATCATAATATCTAATTATAAAAAAAAAAGCAAAGTCATACTTTTCAGAGCCCACTCTCTCAAGTCTCGTTACTTTTTATGCATAAGATTATAACATCACTTGGCAGCAACTTTTAACCGTCACAAAATATTTGTTGTAGTCTTTTTCGTAGAATCAAATCAAGAGCTAGGTTTAGTAAATGGTACAAAATACCTTAGGGTGGAGAAAACTGTCAGTGTGTCGAAGATATCCCGAATAGGCTTTTATGTTCCTTTTCACAGCCTCCACATGTGTTTATTACCCTCCCCACATTTTACTTTACTTTTATATTAACAATAACAATGTTGTGTAAAAAAGTCACAAGTATCTTGGAATGAAATTTGCATGCTTTATCTATCATATGAGCTTTGTTCACCGATTTATTTGTGGTGATGGCCCACAACAAACTACGGTCGTTGAATATGTTGTTAAAGAGGCAATAAGATTTTTCTTCGCTTAACATATCCAGTATCTTTTAACCCAAACTTTGGCTTACTTTGACCCGGCTTAACTTAGGCTCCTAGACTCACCTAACATGTTAAACTCAAAAACTATCCCTGAGGATGCCATGGTCTGTTTCCTGCACTGGTTATTGTGATTCCAGAATAGACTTACCAGCATTGAAGCCTAAATTCTGATAAATGGAGGCCTAGAGATGCATGCTGCTGAAACCTGAGCCTGGATAAAAAACTAGGTGACCAAATCTGAACCTGTACAGCAAATCTTAGAACTTAACTACTAAACTGGATGAAGTCAATTTTGTTGCAATTGATCTCTGCCTACTCCAACCTGATTACCTTGGTTATAGCATCAGCGGGCCTGATCCCTAATTCTGGATGCAGTCCTAAATTTTGTTAAAGTGATTCAGGAATTATCCGTCCATGACTAGGTGTTACAATGAAATCAATCCTCTAAGGTATATCCTATAGTGAAAGCCTTTGGCATCACCGCTAAACCCTAATGTATGGCTTCTGCAGCTATAGCCATTGTCTCCGACATAAAAGCTATCGTTACAATGATATCAGTAGTAATGATTTCTACCAATATAGGCAAGGAATAACAGAGATTCAAATCCTGTGGTATCTTGATATGCTCTGAAGTCATTGCTTTTAATTGTTTTAATCCCTATTTATTCAAGTTTATTTCTCTACTAGCTGAGACTTTCTCATAATATGCATAGGTGCTGATGTAACTAATCAAACCAAAGCCTGGTCAAAGACCAGTGGTTGTCGAATCACAATCTAAAAAAAAAAATTACAGATATGCTACTATCCACTAAAGAGTTCCAGGTGAACCATGATTAATAGAACTTGTAGCGAGGAGATCCCAGCATTTCTCAAATGATGGCCTTATATAGGGATAACTCATCAAACCTACTTTTAGATCGAGAGATCAGTATAGCTATGCTCTTCGAGCTCAAAGGTCTCTACGTTACATTGACTAGAACCTCCTCTCCTACCAATTCCCTTTTTGCCTAGATTTTGCACCAGATATACCAAATTCATAAAGTTAACCTGCTCCTTAATTTGCTTCTAGACTAACAAACACGTGATCTTACAGGTATAACTGCTGATATAACAAAATCTCATGGATGAGTTGATGCTTGCTCTGAGATCGGTTAAAGTACAATGAAATAAGGTTCTCATTTCCTAAAGTCAGAATATATCATACTATTGAACAACCATTGGTTATGCAAGCAAATTAATTCCAAGATTTTTGCAGAGATAAGAAGCTTCCTGATGTATTCCAGGAGCTGAATCTTTTAAGTAAAAAAGCGGCTACCACAGCAATCAGATACACAAAGCAATTTTCATTGATTTTCAAGAACTTTGACCTCCAACATAGAGGCCTTAACCAACATACCAATTTAACTACAATTCAATCGAAGACTAAAATAGATATAGCAATCATTTAGGCATTCTATTCCTTACTGCTTCCACACACTCAAGGCTTAAGCTTAGTGTAGAGAGGATGGAAGAATAAAATTGCACAAATATGAGAGATACGGAACCCAGAAACCTGAAGCCTAAATCAGAACATTCGAATAGAAAATAGAGGAGTCTTTTGTAGTTCTTCTAAGAGAATCAGGGCGGAATTGAAGGAAGTAGAGAGCGGAAGTTGAATCCTCCTTCGCAGGTGGAGGCAATCCGAAAGAGTCGAGAGCAATTGGGAAAGGATCCTCCCAGGGAAATTCAGTGAGCTAAGAGGGATCTTCCTAGACCGGAGAGAGGAACTTGAGTATCAGAGCAAAACCAACCAAATTCCGTGAGAGCCAAAAAATTTTCGAAAAAATGGAACCCCCGTACCTCTCGTTTTTCTTCCAAATTCCTTTATACCCCTAACTTAACCATGGTCCACTTAACCCTAGATAGAAGTTAATTTCTAACCCTAGGCTAACCAACCTCTATAAATAACTCACTGGCCAAACCAATCAATTTTGTCTATTTTCTTGACTCTCTTTATCTATTATCTACTTGCTTACTTATTTAATTTTTCTCTTTCTTTTTGAAACTTATATTTTAGCTCTCATTTTTAAGTTATTTTGATTAATTAAGGAAAGATTTATATCCTGGAAAAATGGTGCTCACGCTTGCCCTCTTTACAAGTTTTTACTAGATAATGCGAGAATGCTTCTTGTATTATCATAAGAAATGCAGTAAAGACGTGGGCCAATTTTTTAGTAAAATAAAAGAAAATCAAGACTTGTGGATAAAACACAAGGCCTTAAGGATAGGCCAAAAATGCAGAAAATTAAAATGCAGTGCCTGATGTGATAGGCTTGAACAGAAATTTAAACATGCAGAGCCTCGTGTGATGGGCTGAAGTGCAGAATATTTAAACATGCAGAAATGTAAACATGCAGAGCCTCGTGTGATAGGCTGAAAATGCGAAAATTAAACATGAGAGCCTCGTGTGATAGTGAAATCTGGAACTTAAACATGCGAGAGCCTCGTGTGATAGGCTGAAATGCGTAAATTTAAATATGCAGAGCCTCTTGATGTGATAGGTTGAAATGCAGAAATTTAAACATGCGAGCCTAAATGGATAAAATAAATGCGTAAATTTAAACATGCGAAATGTAAACATCGAGACCCTCGTGTGATAGGCCGAAATGCGTAAAATTAAACATGCGAGAGCCTCGTGATAGGTGGAAATGCGTAAAATTAAACATGCGAGCCTCATGTGAAAGGCTGAAATGCGAAAATTAAACATGCGTAGCCTCGTGTGATAGGTTTGAAATCTGTAAATTAAACATGCGAAAATGTGAACATGCGAGCTCTCGTGTGATAAAGAAATGCAGAAATTTAATCACGCAGAGCTCTGCAGGATAGGCTGAAATGCGTAAAATTAAACATGCAGAGCTCCGTGTGATAGGCCGGCGTAAATTTAAACATGCGTAGCCTCGTGTGATAAAGTTAAAATGCGTAAAATTAAACATGCAGGAATGTGAACATGCAAAGCTCGTGTGACAGTTGAAATGCAATTTAAACATGCAGCCTCGTGTGATAGGCTGAAATGCAGAAAATTAAACATGCGTAGCCTCGTGTGATAGGCTGAAACATGCAGAGTCTGCAGATAGCCGAAATGCGTAAATTTAAACATGCGTAGCTCGTGTGATAGGCTGAAATGCAGAAATTAAACATGCAGAAATGTAAACATGCAGAGCCTCGTGTGATAGGCCGAAATGCGTAATTTAAACACGTGAGCCTCGTGTGATAGGCCGAAATGCGGTACTCAACATGCAGAGCCGTGATAGTCTCAACCGTAAATTTAAACACGCAGTAGCCTCCTGTGATAGGCTAAATGCAGAAATTAAACATGCAGAAATGTAAACATGCAGAGGCCTCGTGATAGGCCGAAATGCGAAGATTAAACATGCAGCCAGAGTTTTCGTGTGATAGGTCAAATGCGAAATTAAACATGCAGCCTAGTGTATGATAGTCGGAAATGCAGTAAAATTAAACACGCAGCCTCGTGTGATAGGTCGAAATGCAGAAATTTAAACATGCAGAGCCCGTGTGATAGGCTTGAATGCAAAATTAAACATGCAGAGCCTCGTGTGATAGGTCAGAACTTTAAACATGCAAGAGTCTTCGTGTGATAGGCTAAAAATGCGTAAAATTAAACATGCAGAAATGTAAACATGCAGAGCTCGTGATAGGCCGAAATGCGTAAGATTAAACATGCGTAGCTTCAGGATAGGAAATGCAATTAAACATGAGCCTAGTGATGATGCTGAAATGCAGAAAATTAAACATGCAAGAGCCTCGGTGATAGGTCAAATGCGTAAATTTAAACATGCGTAAATGTAAACATGCGAAGCCTCGTGTGATAGGTCAAATGCGAAAATAAACACGCAGCCTCGGATAGGGTCAAATGCAAATTAAACACGTAGCCTAGTGTGATAGGCTGAAACGTAAAATTAAAAACATGCAGAGCTGTGTGATAGGCTGAAATGCGTAAATTTAAACATGCGTAGCCTCGTAGATAGGTCGAAATGCAGGAAAATAAAATGCAGAAGACTTGATTTTGAGAGATTTTGATCTTTATTTATTTAGCGGACTTCGAATTCACAGCTTCCCTATAGCACGATTCTTATGACCTTTAGAATGAGCTAGAGCTTGCGATTGGCCTTCCCTTTCTGATTTCGTTGGCTGACTTTATGCATCACACTGCTTATTCTGTGGAGAGAAGAATCATTCAATGTTATTAAATGACTATCAATTGTGAGATTTTCGTTCTAACCATGATTTAAACAGTCTTAGTATTTAATAATTGCTGTGGTATACTTAATTCTGTACATATGCTTGATCAACGAATACACATAAATCAATGAATTAACTGAATTTCAAAAGTAAACAGAACGAGGAATTAGAAGAGTATATATTTGGGTATGGAATTTTGGATGATCTTGTGCCTTCGAGACGACCAACGCTAGTATTGTATTTTCATAACCTTTCCTGTCTTATCCCCCATGCTTATTAGGAAACAAAATTTTTGCCCCAGTATCAACCTACTCAAAATTTTGCCCCAGTATTAGCTAGTCTTATTCTGATAAGCTCCGAACTGATTTCAATATTGGCCTATTTCACTTTTATCCACTCCCTGTCCTTTCATCAATCTGCTCCAGTATTTGCCCGATACTGACCTGACTGCTTTTGAATCAATCTGCTTTTTATCCTTTGCCCCAGTATCACATTCTTGTTCCCACCTATTCTTGAGGGTCATCTTACGATGATAAGAATTTTCCTCACGTTTGTCTAGGTCGCCCTTGTGAGTTTTCAACCTAGCGCATCTTTTTGGATGCCCTAACTTTTGCCTAGATCGCCCTTGTGGGTTTTCGATCTAGCGGGTTTTTTTGGATGCCCTAATTTTTGCTAGATCGCCCTTGCGACGACCTAGCGTGGCTTTTTTGGATGCCCTAACTTTTGCCTAGATCGCCCTTGCATGGTTTTCGACCTGAGGGCTTTTTGGATGCCCTAACTTTTGCCTAGATCTCCCTTGTGGTTTTCGACCTAGCGGGCTTTTTTGGATGCCCTAATTTTTGCCTAGATCGCCGCGCGGGTTTTCGATCTAGCGGGCTTTATTATGCATAATATTTCTTTACGGCATCGCCGTTGGTTGGATTTGCCAGGTCATTCCCATCCATATCGCTTAAAATCAACACTCCTCCCGAGAAAGCCTTTTGACTACATATGCCCATGATAATTTGGGGCCCACTTCCTTGTAGCGCTTTTTGCATAGGTAATAACTTTTTGAGAACCAAATCTCCTTCTTGAAATGCTCCGGGGACGGACTTTCTTTTTTCGAATACTTTCCTCATTCTTTTTCTCGATATAGTCCCAGTGACCGTGACACAACGCTATCTTTTTTCATCAACCAAATTTAATCGATCAACCCGGCTTGAACCCACTCGCTCTTCCAACTTTGCGTCCATTAACACCCTTAATGAGGATCTCTACTTCGATAGGAAGGACGGCCTCCATTCCATAAACAAGCGAGAATGGAGTTGCTCCAAGTGAGGTACGAACTGGAAGTACGGTATGCGTGGAGGGGCATGGGGGAGCATCTCATGCCAATCTTTATATGTACGCACCATCTTTTGGACAATTTTTCTTGATGTTTTTATTGGTCGCCTCCACCGCTCCATTCATCTTTTCGTCTATGGGAGGAATTATGATGCCGATCTTGAACTCGGTTACACAATTCATTCATCATTTTGTTGTTAAGATTGGTACCGTTATCCGTGATGATTTTGTCGGGCAAACCATACCGGCAGATCAACTCTTTCTTTACAAATTTTACGACCACGCTCGAGTTACGCTCGACGTAGGAGGCGCCTCGACCCACTTGGTGAAATAGTCAATGGCAACCAATATGAAACGATGCCCGTTGATGCTTTAGGCTCAATCGGGTCAATGACGCCCATTCCCCACATAGCAATGGCCATGGTGAAGATAATACATTCAAGGACGTAGGCGGCACGTGGATGTTGTCACCAGATCACTGCATTTATGACAAGTCTTAACATACTTGTAGCACCGGTTCCTCATAGTTGACCAAGAATATCCTCGCTCGAGGATTTTTCTTGCCATCGCGTGTCCGTTAGCATGGGTACCAAAAGATCCCCTCATGGACTTCTTTCACAATCTTCCTAGCCTCTACCGTATCTACACACCTGAGCAGGACCATATCATGATTTCTTTTATATAGAACTTCCCCATCGAGAAAGAAACCGGCACTAATCTCCTTAATGTTCTTTTTCATTTTCCGAGGCATGACGGATACTCTTGTCTTTCGAGGAAGCGGATATCATGATACCATGGTTGCCCATCTTGTTCCTCTTCTGATTGATTGGCAAAAGGTTTGTTTGGTCTCGACGTTGAATCTGGATAAGGGGCATATCCTCCTTTACTTATTTTAAACATGGACGAGAGGGTGGCTAAGGCGTCACCAATTGATTGTCCTCTCGAGGTATATGTGCAAAAGTGACATCCTCAAAATGTCCAACAATTCCTTAATATAAGTTTGGTATGGATCAACTTTGCATCTCGAGTTTCCCATTCACCTTTAACCCGATGGATAACTAGAGCTGAATCACCATAGACCTCCAAGCTCTTGACATTAGCATCGATGGTCGCTTGTATTCCCATGATGCAGTTTCGTATTCAGCCACATTATTAGTACAATCAAAACCCAATCTGGCTGTAATAGGTACATACCGTCCTTCGGGGAAATTAATATGGCTCCTATGCCATGACCCATCATGTTGGACGCCCCATCAAACAACATCGTCCACTTTTTCTTTTACTTCCCGTACTGCTCACTAAATACCGCCATTAGATCCTCATCCGGGAAATCCTTGTCTCATCGGCCGATAATTACTTAGAGGCCGTTGAGCCATAATCCGCCAACGCACTACCTTAATCGCAGGTTGTAACATACACAATATCATATTCTGATAGCAAAACTTGCCATCCGCAATCCGTCCGTACAAAGCAAAGCTTTTCGAATATGTACTTAATTGATCCATCCTAGAGATCAACCAAGTAGTATGGCTCAACATGTACCGTCTCAAGCGATGAGCGCCCATGTCAATGCGTTAATGTCCGTTCTAACAAGGAATATTTTGCCTCATAATCGGTAAATTTTTTGCTCAAATAGTAAATGGCATGTTCTTTTCTTTCCAACCATCTTGTTGTCCGAGCATACATCCCATGGCATTACCCGTCACCGTGGCAAGTATAGAATTAATGGTCTCCCGGGACCGGGGAACTAAAAACCGGGAGGGTCTTGTAGGTAGAGCTTAATCTTTTCAAAAGCCTCTGGCAACCCTCATTCCAACCGATGGGCTGATTTTTGCGCAAAGAGTTTGAAAATCGTTCACATGTAGTCAAACCGGAAAATAAAACCAAGCAATGTAGTTTAGCCTTCCAAGAAACCCTCGCACTTCCTTCTCTCGTTTTTGGCCGGCATTTCCAAGATTGCACTGATCTATCGTGTCAACTCTCACCCCTCTTTCACTAACAATGAAGCCTAACAACTTTCCCCGACTTCACACCGAAAAGTGCATTTAGCCGGGTTCATTCTCAACTTGAACCTTCGGGCGTTCGAATAGTTTTTGCAGGTTATCGAGGTGATCCTCCTCGCTTTCGGATTTTATCATATCATCCACATATACTTTCGATCTCCTTGTGGATCATGTCATGAAATAATGTCACCATAGCTGATATGTTGCCCCAGCCTGCTTCAAACCAAACGCATGACTTTGTAACAAAAAGTTCCCTGCCGTAATAAAGGTGGTTTTTTCCATATCTTCTTCAGCCATCTTGATCTGATTATATCCAGAGAAACCGTCCATGAATGAAAAGTAAGAGAACCGGGGCATTGCCAACCAATACGTCGATACGAGGCAAAGGAAAGTCGTCCTTTGGACCGGCCCTATTTAGGTCCCCTCGAAATCTACACACATTCGTACCTTTCCATCTTTTCTTGGGACTGGTACTATATTTGCGACCCACTCCGGTATTTTGCTACGCTGCCAAAAACTCGCATCGAATCGCTTTTTACTTCTTCTCTGATTTTTAGGACATCTCATGCTTCATTCTTCTCAACTTCGCTTTCACCAGTGGCAATGTTTTTAAAGGCAATTTATGTTCCACAATAGATGTGTCCAATCCCCGGCATGTCTTGGTACGACCAAGCAAAAATATCTCTATATTCATGTAACAAATATACTAATCGAGAGCGGTTTTTGAACGCGCCTATCTTCACTTCTTTTTATCCTCCTCGACCCCGCATTTATCAATTCGATTAACTTTCCGAGAGGTTGTATCAATCTAGATTCTCGCAACCAACCTTAATAATTCCGCATGGCTCATATTCAAACTTTGTTTCCTCATCCGCTTGATTAACAAGACAATCAAAATTATTCAATACAATACTGGGGCAAGTGATCATCATTAGGCAAGTTGTTTTCGATCTGCAAATACGTGAAAAGGATAAGATATATGGATGTATTGGAGGAAGGAAAGAGAATATTTCGAAAGAAATCAGCTTTCGTATTCATTGATCAATCATATGTACAAAATATTGTTTATTCACAAAATTTTACAAAGAATTGCAAATTACATGTAGATCGAATTTAAAATCACTGAAGCTCGATGGTTTCCCAATTGTTTAGCTCATGTCCCAGTGGACAAGCTATCACCAAGTCATCCATGTTGAGCGGCTCTTCTTTATCAACTCGCCGCTATCATATCCGAGTCTCGAACCCAGACTCTAAAAGCTTTCAAAATGTGACAGAGGGACCCTCTTATCCGGGGCTTCTCGCTTTCCGACCTGCCCACTTCTTTCTTCCATTTCTTCCTTAATCCTTCTCCTTTCCTCCTCCGTGGGTTTATACCCTAACCCAAACCTATGTTTGTTTTTAATCAACTGCGAAGGCTGAATTAATCCACCATCAAGTTTTGCCCTGCTTGTCTCCGGCTCTAATCCATTCTTCAACATTATTTTAGCCATCATTAACAAGGCTCTCGGGGGCCGATGCTGGTCCACTACCTCTCCCTCCTTAACAGTGGTAACATTAGCAATTTCTAAAGCCTGAAAGTGAGTTTCCAAGGCTTCCTCAGTAGCCTCGATGTAGGGGGTATTAGTGGGTTTACTGACCAAAAAATCCTCTTCACAGAGACAATTATCAGCCTATCATCTACAATAAATTTCACCTTTGGTGAAGAGCAAGGATGGCACCGCCTGAGAATGAATCCATGGCCTTCCTGTAGAGACAACTATATGCAAGATGTCCATCACCCGGAAAGTTACCTCAAAAACAACCTACTAACTGACCGGGCAGATCAATCTCTCCCATAACTTCCCTTCGTGATCCATCAAAGGCCCTAACCACTATTGAACTTGGCCTCAAAAGTGGATGCTTCATAGGGTAACTTTGACAGGGTCATCTTAGGCATCACATTTAATGAGGAACCATTGTCTATCAAGACCCGAGCCAGGATATGGTCCCTACACTTCACTGATATGTGCAATGCTTTATTATGCCCAATTTCTTCTTTCTGGGATTTCGTCATTGTCGAAGGTGAGGAAGTTATTGGCGGTTATATTATTTGCAATCCCTTCAAACTTATCCACTGATAGGTTGTGTACCACATGGGCCTTATTGAGTATTTTTAATAACACCTTCCGATGAGGCTCGGAATTCATTATCAGTGCCAATAGGGAAATCTTAGCTGGTATACGGTTTAATTGTTCAATTATCGAATACTCACTTTGCGATCATCCTTAGAAATTCACAAGCATCTTCTTCTAAAACAGGTTTTTTTTCTCCTCTCTTTCTTCATCTTTACTCGCTTCTGCTCGTGACCAGCCAAATTGCTTCCTCCCCTCGCAGGGCCTCTTCTCCTCTCTTCTGTAGGGAATAGATGCGACCACTCCGCGTCATACCCGACTCAGCCTATATTCACCACATCGTAGTCGCACTAGTGGTGACTTCTGCCCCTTTTTCTTCTATCTTGCCTCCAGATACCTCGTGATCATACTTCCAAGGTACCTCCTATTGCTTTTATAATGGGAATGGTCCCGGCACCTTTATAGTAATCGGCCTCAAACCATTCGGTGTTGGAACGGCCGGCTCTTCAGAGTACCGGATAACTAGAGGCCTTGGACAACCCGAGACGGCCTCATTAAGCATATTCACCTCAAATTCCACTTCTAAGCAATTCACCGTTGGCCCTCCATGATTTGGCAAAGGATTATTCCCTATATTAGGGGCATCTTTTCAAAATTCAACCATTTGCATTTATCAAATTCTGGGACTCGTACTTGAATCCTTGCAATTCTCGATTGAACGCCCTACTAAGCCGCAGCCGTGATATTCACATTTAATGACGGGATCATACCATTTTGGGTAAGGTGGTTCTCTTTAGTTCATGGGACACTGAGTTATCAAGGAATTTTGAATCGAGAGAGAAAGAGCCTCAGTAGCTCACATACTGGGTCAAACTCAGTACCAAGTTTTCTTTCATTGTTATTTGGCCTTCAAGTGGGGTTAAAGTGTTTGGGTTAGGTGTTTTGGCCAGGATTTTGATTCCAAGCTTTTGTGCAGGTTGGGGTGTGGTTGGATTAAAATCGTGTCATGAATCCGGTTGCTTGTTGGAAAGTTGTGGGGGGTGTGTAAGGTGGTTGGAAGTTAGGTTGGGAGGCGTCACCATCCGAGGGTATGGTGCGTGATCGAGGGTGGTAAGGTGTTTGGTAACTGTATGGGTATGGGTGCGGCGAACGATTTCGATCAAACGTGACATGGTGAGCCTCTCCTTCTTTTTTTTTCCAAGAATTGTTGGTTGGCTTTTTCACATTTACATTGCCAACCAGTTATGTACAATTCTTTCCATTTGCGTAAACCGCTTTTCAATTGTTCTCCAATTAAAACCATATCTATAAATTAGTCGAACGCTACCCACCATCTTATCATAAAATGGGTGCAGTGAGAAAGGTCCATAAACATCCCTATCATCTCTCTCTCAAATAGAGGGGGTTGAACTTGGCCGCTAATTCTCTCCCATCGTTGAGCATATTCTTTAAAGGTCTCATCTTCTTTCTTAATCATATTTTGCAACCGAGACCTATCCGTGCCATCTCTATATTGTATTCAGACCGCCCGAGAAAGGCCTCGAGGATCTTTCCAAGATCGATACGGGTGCGTTCCAAAATGCGAGTACGCTGCCGCAGCCCCGTGAGACTATCTTGGAAGCAAGAATTAGGAGCTTATCATCATGCGCGTGCGAAGCCATCTTTCTACAGAACATTGTCAAATGACTTTGGGGCACCCCGTTCCTTTATATTTTTCAAATTCGCATCTTGAACTTGGGTGGAATTATCACTGCCAGAACTGCACAAGTCGAAGGTTTACTAGTCCATAGCCATTACCTTCAATGGCTCGACTCTTTCTTCCAGGTGTTGCCATCTACCGCGAGAGGTGCCTCTTGACCAAAGGTATTTGACCACTGCTCATTCACCGCTGGCCCAAAGAGGCCTGGATGGTCCTCACTCCACAGTGTTTGGTAAAGGTAAAGGTGGTCATTGTTGGTTTTTAAGTGTGTAGTCACGGGGATGGAATTGGATTCTCGATGGTAGTAGTGTTCATGTATGCTGTATAGTTGGGATTAGTGTTTGTGGGGGTAAGAAGTCAAGGACCCGTGTGGGAGGATAAGCAAGAGGATTTGTGTTATAGGTGGTTGGTGGATTTATATGTGGTGGGTAGGTAGTGTGGATTTCCGTGGTGTTGGCCGGCGGATTTATACGTAAAGATGGGTAGTAGTAGGATGATTTGGGTGTTGAGTATGAGTAAGAGGATTTCGCCAGGTTTTGTGGGAATACCCCCGTATCAAGGTGCAAATCCGTGCAGGTATCCCATAAGGTGGCCACTGCGATCGATTACCACCCTGTACAGACTCGATGTATCGCCTCACCGTCGGCTGTCTTACCCCTGCAGGGTCCCTCCGCATTCTTTCTCCAACACCATGACTTTTGCTAGTGATCTCTCGCATCAGAACCTCATTTCGCAGATTCTTCATTTTGTGCTTCTAGCTCATTCATCATCTTGGTTTTTGAACCGTGCAATAAAGGATGCTGAGAATGCGTGAATCCGCTATTTTGTTTTCTTCAAACAAAGAAAGTCGGCTTAGCATTTTTATAAATTGAAACATGTACTAAGTGTGCGCCTATGATAGAGGACTCGTTATCTTGACGAGTATTTTAGCGCAAGCGTGCTTTGGGTGAGTGTGAAATGGAAATTAATGCGTATCGTATACGTATATGCAAGAAAGTAGACTTTATTCATAGCATAATTTCCTAGGGTACAATTTGCTCTTCTTTTTCAAACACTAATGTATTTATTCATTCTCAAGATTAATTCTTTTCAAAAATGAAGAAACTCTTTCGACTTCAAAGTGAGCATGGCATGGATGTAATGATGCTTCACCTCTTTGAGTACGATGACTTCAATAGCCATATTTGCTAAGCTAGCCAATCTCCCAAAGCACTTGGTCCAAGATCTACCGTGTCTTTGTACCATTGCATCTCATCTTTTTAGATCATTGATACCCCTCGTTGTATCTTGATTACTTCAATAACTTTCCATTTTTCTTTGTCAACTTCTTTTCCCCACTCTAATAACAAATTCTGAATTTGTAGGTTCAAGTCTTCTATATGTTGTTGCAAAAGACACTCTTTTCATCTACTAGTGCCGACTGTCCTCTCGCCAGGTTCTATTCTTTTCATTCGTTGCTTGTTCTTTCCCGCCCGAGCTTATGAACATGATCTCTCGCTCTGCTCGACCGTGTCTCTCATCCTCCGATTCCTTTGCGTAGCCGGGTCTTTCCGTGCCCTCGTACCTAATTCTTGATTAGCCGCTTAGAGATTCATATGGACTTTAGCTGCATATTCACGTTCGACTTTTTGTTGTTCTCTGCTTTCCATGGCAATTTCTTTTTCTTGGCTATGCCTTCAGTTCTGCATTTTCTTTTCGTCGGGGTCTTCAATATCCTTTCCTAACTTGCTTCGTTTCTTTATGGTCACGCTTTCCAACTTTGCCCTCAACTCTTTAACAGCTTTCATCCTCAATGACTACGATTCTTTTTGACCCTCCTGAGCAGGACCCTTTTGGTTTGAAAGGTAATTTAATTTGTCAGACTTTTCTTTGACCCATTGTCTATATTCTTCTTTGGCTGCACAATCCTAACCCCCAACTCCTTTCCCTTTATTGTAGTCACACTCCAGCTTCTTAACTCTTCGAGTATTTCTAAAATCACTCTTTCGTAATTCAGATGAACGGGTTAACGATTCACTCGACGGTTCCCTAACGGGGTAAGCCAATTGTCTTTGCCCCAAGATAGGTTATAATTGATGCAGCCCCTGGATTCTACGAGTGGAACATTCTGGGAATCCTTTACAAAGGTAAATGAAAGATGTCCTTGTGCCAAGTGGTCGCCATCTAACCTGATCTTCGTTAAGTCATGGCGAGCGGGCCCCATTCATGGCTATTCATCTCTTTAGTGGATAACACAAGAATCCGATATAGGGCATCGCACTTTGGTATTTCTTTTGAATACATGAGCCGTTAACCAAACATACAAAGATAGGAGACAAAGACACGAGCTTTTCCTTTTTTTTCTCATGGCAAAAATCCAACGTACTCATACACATCAAGAGAGCAACAACGGGATTTTCCATTCTAGTTTTTCCAAGCTAGAAAATACGTCAATGGCCGCTTGATCCACAAAACTTTCTATGTCAAAGAGCACCAAACCATAGATGGTGAGAGCTAATACATCCGAGAAGACCTCCACCGGCTACCGTCGGCCAAATATCACAAATAGTTTTCAAGGAACTCCCGGAAAGCCCCTTATTCCTGTTTCATTCCGATAATCCTTCGTAAGATCATCGTCTCCGTAATCCCAAAGCTGCACATGTCACTCTGAATGAGCTACAGTTCCAAATGGTTATATGGCGATTTCCCTCTAACGGCAAATCCAAAATCTGCTCATATTCCTCCAAGGTGGTGCCATTTGGAAGTCAGTGAAAGTAAAAACATCCGAGAGGAAGGCCAGAATATCGTGCTAAGGCCGTGATTTCAAGGTTTTCCGTACTCACCTTCAACAAACCCAATATATTTTCGTACTTCTTTGTCAAAGACATTTGTTGCATGTTGGCTCGGCTTTATTTCCATACTCTTCCAAGACAAACATTTAGGTCTACGGCCCGCGCTAATACGTCTCTTCTTTCCTCAACCGTACCGTTTCCACATTAATTTCCATTTCACCCTTTCTTTATACTCTTCAACTGGATCCTCAAAAGAAATGAAAAACAAAGATAGGCGCAAGTCGTATATTTATATGTTGCACAAAGGTGCATGGTAGGACTTATGAATATGAAATGCTTTATTTCGATGCATGTTATGGTTGATGTACATGCATGCAAGATGTGATGTGAATTTAAAACGTGCATGCGATATGCATATAGGCAAAGGCTCGACATCGTCTCGTATCGCCCCCATCTTCTTCTTTTTTTCTCTCCTCTCCTTTTTTTTTTTTTTTTTTTTTTTTTTTACGCCTCTGTTTAAGACATGATTTATTTATCATACAATAAATAAGTAGAAAAGAACTCAGGTGCCCTTCATGTCCTACAAACGGTATCCTGCCCTAGGAGCTAGGGCTTCTAATGCATGAACCTCTCCTAAGGTGGTTTGTATTCTTATGGTATCAAGGTCACTGGGAGCCAGTTCCAGCTATTGATGCTTTACCAACAATAGGGAATGCTATCGCTTGTGGTATATCAGGAATAGACGACTTAGCTGGGGTTTTCGTGATTGTCAAACAGACGTGCATCCAAAGTTACACCACTAGACCCCTCTATCTCAAAGTTTGCACTGCACTGCATAGGCCCACACTCACGAGATGAAATGCATTAATGTAATGTGAGTAGCAATACAACATTGGGATTCCTCGCACTTTGGGAAATCGGCAAGAAGGATATATATAGCAATTTATCGTTCGTCTACCCTAAGGTTTACACAATGAATAAACAAACAACAATAGATAGATAATGCAAATGAAAAACCGTGCAATAAATAAATCATGCAAATAAACAAGGAAGTGGGATCAATTACAATGCACACTCAATTGTACGGGTTTGACTCTCTAATATCCCTAAAGTGGAGTCGCCATCCGTCGCAACCGTAGATTCCGACGAGACGACGAACTAACGCTAGAAATTTAAAAATAGAATTTAATTGTATGTGAGCCACAACCTAATTTTTATTTTAAGGAAAACATTTGGAAAACCCTAACTTCCGAGGAAGAAAATCTAGGTTCTAGAGTCATATTAGTGAAGAAGGGGTATTAGTACTCCTTACTCGCCTGTTCCAAGGAACGGTACCTTAAACTGAGCGTGTGATATTTTGAAAACTATTTGATCCCTTAAAATAGAATAGAAAATAAATAGAATCATGGAAAATAGCCCGACAGACTTGATCCCGCTTCCTACGTATTCCCCGGTGCAACGGGAAACTCAAGGCTACGTAGTTCTCGTTTTGAAAATTATTTTGGTAGAGAGAATAATTTTGGAAGGAGGTTAAATGGAAGATCCTTTAATCCACATGCGTAGAGTCGAAGACAAGCGAAGGTTGCACGACGACTCATATGATTCTCCAAACATCGAAAGACAAAGTGGTATGCCGCACTTTCAACTTTGGAGTTCATTGCATGAGATCTTAGATCCTTTAAAAACTTTTTTTTTTAAAAAAATCATTTAGAAGAAAGGGATAGTTTTGAAAGGAATATTAAAAGGAAGATCCTTAACCCATGCACGTAGTCGGCTAAGCGAAGGTTGCACGACGACGGCTCATATGATTCTCCAAACATCGAAAGATAGGGTATGCCGCACTTTCAACTTTGAGTTCATCGCGGAGGTCTTAGATCCTTTAGAACTTTGAAAATCATTTAGAAGAAAGGGATAGTTTTGAAAGGAATATTAAAAGGAAGATCCTTAACCCACATGCACGTAGTCGAAGGCAAATGGTTGCACGACGGCTCATATGATTTTCCAAACATCGAAAGACAGTAGTATGTCCGTGACTTCAACTTTGGAGTTCATCGCGTGAGGTCTTAGATCCTTTAGGAACTTTGAAAATCATTTAGAAGAAAGGGGATAGTTTTGAAAGGAATGAACTTTAGGAAAATAGACGTTAGAATAGTTTGATAAAAAAATTGAAAATCGATAGAAACTTAG
Source organism: Canavalia ensiformis (assembly GCA_026541065.1). Classification (NCBI taxonomy): domain Eukaryota; kingdom Viridiplantae; phylum Streptophyta; class Magnoliopsida; order Fabales; family Fabaceae; genus Canavalia; species Canavalia ensiformis. The sequence goes on along the minus strand of JAMKYM010000161.1, from coordinate 155,575 downwards.
TAAAAATAACCCGATCAAGAAATTAAGATGAGAAAACAGAGTATAACCATGATATATTCTCCCATTATTTGTTTGGTATAGGACTTTATGACTTCTTTTAGCCTTCCAAAATGCCATTGTACCCGCAACCATGATATTTAAACCTCGTTTATTTCTTTTCATTTTTCAAGTCAAATAGTGATCAATTTACTCTTGATTCATTCAATGTTTAAGTTGCATCACTCTTTCACAAGAATCTTCCTTAACATATTAGGTTCGAAAGCTAGACAGACCTTCCCATGTTCTTAAGGACTTAATCAATCAAGGGTGGGTTGTAATGGACCAGCTTCTGTGGCTGTCCTAAGAGTAATCCATTTTTTGTGCTGGCTAAGGAATAGTATACTGGAACTTGTGACTAAATGTCCTTCACTTGCCTAAGAATTTTTAGGGTGATAGAGATCCGTAGTTTGCATCACTCATTCAACATATCGTAATTTCTGTTTTCTTAGGAAATTTAATTTTGCAATGAATCTGCTGCTGAGACAGGTTTGGTGACTAGTGGCTCTTATGCAAAGATAAATGACAATAGATTTTTAGCCTAAGCCTACTACCGCTATTTATATGATGAACTAGTCTTAATAGACTCAAAACTGGGTTCCTGATAACTAGATCCTGTTCTTTGCAAATTATCAAGCTTCAGGTTTTACCAATTCATTTGACCCTTTTGGCTCAAAATAAAAGACTGTGAACTGGAACTGCATCCGGTGTTACTACAGCCAACCTGCATTCCTCTATTTACAGTCTCAGCCTAGCTTAACTCTACCAGCTTATTGTCTCAAGCTCCTGTTCTTGCTACCCATAGTCTGATAATGCCTAGTCCAAACTTATTTCCCGCCTAATGCTCGCTTGAGCTATACAAAATCATGATCCGAACAACAAGTTATGGTGAATCTAGGTGAAGGAAAAGAAACTAATTATGGCCCATGTATTGTTCCTAGTTCTCGCCTATATCGCAAGTAATACTTAGCAAAAATTGCCTTCAATTTCTTTTATTAACCCTTATTACAATCCAGCCAATGAGATTCTTATATGCCTGGCCACTCTTCTTAAATGGTGTTCAACTGGCCGATTCCGCATCTAATGCCTAGGATGAGCTCACTTACCGATTGGATTGAAGTCGTCGACTACCCGAGTCCGTCACGAGGCAAAGTCGCTAGTCCCGATACAAAGGATCTAATGAAGACGAGGCCAACCCTTTGAGATAAAGCAATGTTCCAGCCCATTTAACAAAATAATGCAAAACCAGCTTTTTTTAAAAATTAGGAGCTAATGCGGTAGGTTTCAAGCAGTAGGGAACCGTAATCCATCCCAACACAAGATCCATAGCGTAACTTCATTCATGACTTGGTTGGTCAACCCTACTCGATCGCTAATTTTGATTTGGTTTGAGACTAGGACCTCCGGACATATGCCTAATTGACTCCTATTCTCGAATTCAACACTGGGCTTCGAAATTGATGTGATTCAAATCTATCTATCCGAACTGATAGGAATCACAACCGCTTTATGCTTAATCTTAATGGTTATGGTGATTAGAATCCTTCTTAATTCACCGAATGCACTTATCACTCAAGCTATAAATTTGGTTTGGTGCCTACCCGACATTTGCTATCTTAACCACCGCCCCATTGATGTGATCCGCATCTATCTATCCGAATCGATAGGATTGATGACTCTTTATGTTTAGTCTTAAGTATGGTTATGGTGATTAGGAACCCATATGTTCATAGTTAGGTGACATAATACAAGTATTATCAGAGGTCAGCCCATAAGCTAAATGCGGGGCTGTGAGACAATAAACCTCTCCTTCAAACACTTATTCTATATAACCCTTTAAGAAGCAGAAGAATCAGAACAGATTCACCAAATTAGCTCCCCGATTTAAGAATGTAGAAATCGTAGGAACTTCGCCGATTTGGCCTTGGTTTAAGGATCTCGTCTAATAATGCTAAATCGAAAGGACCCGGTTAGGGGACACACCTAAAGTCAAGCCAAAGCCTTATATACAAAAATGATTTTTGCAACTAAAGTAGAAGGCTTGTTTCTACAAATCGATTTCTTTCGCTTAACATATCCAAGATCTTTAACCCAAACTTTGGCTTACTTTGACCCGGCTTAACTCAGGCTCCTAGACTCACCTAACATGTTAAACTCAAAAACTATCCCTGAGGATGCCATGGTCTGTTTCCTGCACTGGTTATTGTGATTTCAGAATAGACTTACCAACATTGAAGCCTAAATTCTGATAAATGGAGGCCTAGAGATGCATGCTGCTGAAACCTGAGCCTGGATAAAAAACTAGGTGACCAAATCTGAACCTGTACAGCAAATCTTAGAACTTAACTACTAAACTGGATGAAGTCAATTTTGTTGCAATTGATCTCTGCCTACTCCAACCTGATTACCTTGGTTATAAGATCACGGCCCGATCCCTACTTCGATGCACCCTAAATTTTGTTAAAGTGATTCAGGAATTATCTGTCCATGACTAGGTGTTACAATGAAATCAATCCTCTAAGGTATATCCTAATAGTGAAAGCCTTTGGCATCCACTGCAAACCCCAATGTATGGCTTCCCCGCACCGTGAAAGGTTCCCCGACATAACCATCAAGGTGCAATGATATCGGGCCATGACAATTTCTACCAATATAGGCAAGGAATAACAGAGATTTAACCTGTATCTTTGATATGGCTCCAAAGAATCATTGCTTTTCAATTGTTTTAATCTTATTTATTCAAGTTTATTTCTCTACTACTTCTAGACTTTTCTCATAATATGCATTAGGGTCGATGTAACTAATCAAACCAAAAGCTCCGGTCAAAGACTTGGTTGCCGAATCACAATCTAAAAAAAAAAATTTACAGATATGCTACTATCCACTAAAGAGTTCCAGAACTATGATTAATAGAACTTGCAACAGGAGATCCCCAAAGATTTCTCAAATGATGGCCTTATAGGGATAACATCAAGACCTACTTTTAGATCGAGATCACCGGGTATAGCTATGCTCACTGAGCTCAAAAGGTCTCTCTGTTACATTGACTAGAACCTCCTCTCCTACCAATTCCCTTTTTGCCTAGATTTTGCACCAGATATACCAAATTCATAAAGTTAACCTGCTCCTTAATTTGCTTCTAGACTAACAAACACGTGATCTTGGCTGTATAATCATTATATAACAAAATCTCATGGATGAGTTGATGCTTGGTCTGAGATCTAAGTTAAAAGCACAATGAAATAAGGTTCTCATTTCCCTAAAGTCGAATATATCATACTATTGAACAACCATTGGTTATGCAAGCAGATTAATTCCAAGATTTTTGCAGATAAGAAGCTTCCGATGTATTCCAGAGCAATCTTTTAAGTAAAACAAACCACAAAGAATCGATACACAAAGCAATTCTTCATTGATTTTTCAAGAACTTTGACCTTGCTCCAACATAGAGGCCTTAACCAACATATGCAATTTAACTACAATTCTGAATCGAAGACTAAAATAGATATAGCAATCATTTAGGCATTCTATTCCTTACAGCTTCCACACACTCAAGGCTTAAGCTTAGTGTAGAGAGGATGGAAGAATAAAATTGCACAAATATGAGAGATACGGGAACTGAGAAGCACATGCCTAACCTGGAAGCGTTGAATAGAAAATGTGAGGAGTCTTCTCAGTAGTTCCTCTCGCTAAGAGAATCAAAGGAATTGAAGGGCGCAGAGAGCGGAAGTGAATCCTCCTTCGCAGTGGAGGCAATCCGAAAGAGTCGAGAGCAATTGGGAAAGAATCCTCCCAGGGAAATTCAGTGAGCTAAGAGGGATCTTCCCAGACCAGAGAGAGAACTTGGAGTATCAGAGCAAAAACCAACCAAATTCCAGAGAGCCAAAAAAAATCGAAAAAATGGAACCCTAAACCCTAAACCCTAAACCCTTAACCCTATAGAAGTTAATTTCTAACCCTAGGCTAACTAACTCTATAACTAACTCCTAACTAAACTAACTGAATTTTGTCTATTTTCTTCAACTCTCTTTATCTATTATCTACTTGCTTACTTATTTAATTTTTCTCCTTTCTTTTAACCATTTTAGCTCTCATTTTTAAGTTATTTGGATTAATTAAGGGAGATTTATATCCGGACAAAAATTGGTGCTCACAATTTTCCCCTCTTTACCAAGTTTAGGGTTTTTATGTTCCTTTTCACAGCCTCCAAAAGTGTTTATTACCCACCCCACATTATACTATTTTTATAATAACGACAACAATGTTGTGTAAAAAAATTACAAATATCTTGGAATGAAATCTGCATGCTTTATCTTTCACATGAGATTTGTTGTCCGATTTATTTGTGGTGATGGCCCACAACAAACTATGATCGTTCAATATGTTGTTAAAGAGGCAATAATATTTTTCTTAACACTTTTTTAGGGGATTACAATTCTGGGTATCATAAAGATGTATTCTGATCATAATTTCTAATTATCTACAAAAATCAAAGTCATTCTTTTTAGGGCCCACTCTCTCAAGCTCTCTCAAGTCTTGTTACTTTTTATGCATAAGATTATAACATCACTTGGCAGCAACCTTCAATCGTCATAAAATTTTTACTGTTGTCTTTTTCGTAGAATCAAATCAAGTGCTAGTTTTAGTAAATGGTGCAAACTACCTTAGAATGGAGAAAACTGCAAGTGATTCGAAGATTTCCCGAATAGGTTTTTATGTTCCATTTCACAGCCTCCAAAAATGTTTCTTACCCTCCCTATATTTTACTCTATTTTTATAATAACAACAACAATGTTGTCTAAAAATATCACTAGGGTCTTGGAAAGAAATCTGTATGCTTTATCTTTCACATGAGATTTGTTGTCCGATTTATTTGTGGTGATGGCCCACAACAAACTATGGCCGTTTAATATGTTGTTAAAGAGGCAATAATATTTTTCTTTACACCTTTTTAAGAGTTAACAATTCCGGGTATCATAAAGATGTATTCTGATCATAATTTCTAATTATCTACAAAAAGAAAAGTCATTCTTTTTAGAGCCGACTCTCTCCCACTCTCTCAAGTCTCGTTACTTTTTATGCATAAGATTATAACATCACTTGGCAACAACTTTTAACCGTCACAAAATTTTGGCTTTTGTCTTTTTCGTAGAATCAAATCAAGTGCTAGTTTTAGTAAATGGTGCAAACTACCTTAGAATGGAGAAAACTGCAAGTGTTTCGAAGATGTCCCGATTAGGTTTTTATGTTCCTTTTCAAAGCCTCCAAAAGTGTTTATTACCCACTCCATATTCTACTTTATTTTATAATAACGACAACAATGTTGTGTAAAAAAATCACAAATATCTTCGAATGAAATCTGTATGCTTTATCTTTCACATGAGATTTGTTGTCCGATTTATTTGTGGTGATGGCCCACAACAAACTATGACCGTGAAATATGTTGTTAAATAGGCTATAATATTTTTCTTTACACATTTTTACGAGATTACAATTCCGGGTATCATAAAGATGTATTCTGATCATAATTATGAATTATCTACAAAAAGCAAAGTCATTCTTTTTAGAGCCCACTCTCTCAAGTCTCCTTACTTTTTTTGCATAAGATTATAACATGACTTGGCAGCAACATTTAACCGTCACAAACTTTTTGCTGTAGTCTTTTACATATAATAAAATCAAGTGCTAGTTTTATTAAATGGTGCAAAATACCTTAGAATGGAGAAAATTGCAAGTGTTTCGAAGATGTCCCGAATAGGTTTTTATGTTCCTTTTCACATCCGCCAAAAATGTTTATTTCCCTCCCCATAAATTACTTTATTTTTATAACAACGACAACAATGTTGTGTAAAAAAATCACAAATAACTTGGAATGAAATATGTATGCTTTATCTTTCACATGAGATTTTATTTTCCGATTTATTTGTGGTGATGGTCCACAACTGACTATGGCCGTCTAATATGTTGTTAAAGAGGCAATAATATTTTGCTTTACACATTTTTAGGAGATAACATTTCCGGGTATCATAAAGATTTACTCTGATCATGATTTCAAATTATCTACAAAAAGCAAAGTCCTTCTTTTTAGAGCCCACTCTCTCCCACTCTCTCAAGTCTCGTTACATTGGCAGCAACTTTTAACCGTCCCCAAATTTTTGCTGTTGTCTTTTTCGTAGGATCAAATCGAGTGCTAGTTTTAGTAAATGGTGCAAAATACCTTAGAATGGAGAAAACTGCAAGTGTTTCGAAGATTTCCCGAATAGGTTTTTATGTTCCTTTTCACAGCCTCCAAAAGTGTTTATTACCCACCCCACATTATACTTTATTTATATAATAACGACAACAATTTTTGTAAAAAAATTACAAATATCTTGGAATGAAATCTGTATGCTTTATCTTTCACATGAGATTTGTTGTCCGATTTATTTGTGGTGATGGCCCACAATAAACTACGGCCGTTTAATATGTTGTTAAAGAGGAAATAATATTTTTCTTTACACCTTTTTAGGAGTTAACAATTCCGGGTATCATAAAGATGTATTCTGATCATAATTTCTAATTATCTACAAAAAGAAAAGTCATTCTTTTTAGAGCCCACTCTCTCCCACTCTCTCAAGTCTCGTTACTTTTTCTGCATAAGATTATAACATCACTTAGCAGCAACTTTTAACCGTCATAACATAATTGCTGTTGTCTTTTTCGTAGAATCAAATCAAGTTCTAGTTTTAGTAAATGGTGCAAAATACCTTAGAATGGAGAAAACTGCAAGTGTTTCGAAGATGTCCCGAATAGGTTTTTATGTTCCTTTTCACATCCTCCAAAAGTGTTTATTACCCACCCCCACATTCTACTTTATTTTTATAATAACGACAACAATGCTGTGTAAAAAAATAACAAATATCTTGGAATGAAATCTATATGCTTTATCTTTCACATGAGATTTGTTGTCCGATTTATTTATGGTGATTGCCCACAACAAACTATGACCGTTCAATATGTTGTTAAAGAGGCAATAATATTTTGCTTGTCACTTTTTTAGGAGATTACAATTCCGGGTATCATAAAGATGTATTCTAATCATAATTTGTAATTCTCTACAAAAAGCAAAGTCATTGTTTTTAGAGCCCACTCTCTCAAGTCTCGTTACTTTTTCTGCATAACATTATAACATGACTTTGCAGCAACATTTAACCGTCACAAAATTTTTGCTGTAGTCTTTTACATATAATAAATTCAAGTGCTAGTTTTAGTAAATGGTGCAAAATACCTTAGAATGGAGAAAACTGCAAGTGTTTTGAAGATTTCCGGAATACGTTTTTATGTTCCTTTTTACAGCCGCCAAAAATGTTTATTTCCCTCCCCATATATTTCTTTATTTTTATAACAACGACAACAATGTTGTGTAAAAAAATCACAAATAACTTGGAATGAAATATGTATGCTTTATCTTTCACATGAGATTTTATTGTCCGATTTATCTGTGGTGATGGCCCACAACTAACTATGGCCGTCTAATATGTTGTTAAATAGGCAATAATATTTTGCTTTACACATTTTTAGGAGATAACAATTCCGGGTATCATAATGATTTACTCTGTTCATAATTTCAAATTATCTAGAAAAAGCAAAGTCATTCTTTTTAGAGCCCACACTCTCCCACTCTCTCAAGTCTCGTTACTTTTTATGCATAAGATTATAACATGACTTAAGCAAAGAACTTTAACCATCACAAAATTTTTGCTGTTGTCTTTTTCGTAGAATCAAATCAAGTGCTACTTTTAGTAAATGGTGCAAAATACCTTAGAATGGAGAAAACTGCAAGTGTTTCGAAGATGTCGCGAATAGGTTTTTATGTTGCTTTTCACAGCCTCCAAAAATGTTGATTACCGTCCCTAAATTTTACTCTATTTTTATAATAACAACAACAATGTTGTGTAAAAATATCACAAGTGTCTTGGAATGAAATCTGTATGCTTTATCTTTCACATGAGATTTGTCAGTCCGATTTATTTGTGGTGATGGCCCACAACAAACCAGGCCGTTTAAATATGTTGTTAAAGAGGCAATAATATTTTTCTTACACCTTTTTCGCAGATAACAATTCCTGTATCATAAAGATGTATTCTTGATCATAATTTCTAATTATCTACAGAAAGCAAAGTCATTCTTTTTAGAGCCCACTCTCTCCCACTCTCTCAAGTCTCGTTACTTTTTATGCATAACTTTATAACATGACTAGGCAGCAACATTTAACCGTCACAAAATTTATGCTGTAGTCTTTTTCATATAATAAATTCAAGTGCTAGTTTTAGTAAAAGGTGCAAAATATGTTGTTAAAGAGGCAATAATATTTTTCTTTACACCTTTTAAGAGACAACAATTCCGTAATAAAGATATATTCGATCATAATTTCTAATTATCTAAAAAAAGCAAAGTCATTCTTTGTGAGCCCACTCTCTCCCACTCTCTTAAGTCTTGTTACTTTTTATGCATAAGATTAAAACATCACTTGGCAAAGAACTTTAATCTGTCACAAAATTTTTGCCGTTGTCTTTTCGTAGAATGAAATCAAGTGCTAGTTTTAGTAAATGGTGCAAAATACTTTAGAAATGAGAAAACTGCAAAGTGTTTCAAGATGTCCCGAATAGGTTTTTATGTTCCTTTTCACAGCCTCCAAAAGTGTTTATTACCCACCCCATATTCTACTTGATTTTTATAATAATAACGACAACAATGTTGTGGTAAAAAAATTACAAATATCTTGGAATGAAATCTGTATGCTTTATATTTCACATGAGATTTGTTGTCCGATTTATTTGTGGTGATGGCCCACAACAAACTATGGCTGTTTAATATGTTGTTAAAGAGGAAATAATATTTTTCGTTACACCTTTTTAGGAGTTAACAAATTCCGGTATCATAATGATGTATTCTGATCATAATTTCTAATTATCTACAAAAGCAAAGTCATTCTTTTAGAGCCCACTCTCTTCCACACTCTCAAGTCTCAAGTATTTTTCGACAAGATTATAACATCACTTTACAAGAACTTTTAACCGCCAAAAATAATTAATCGTTGTCTTTTCGTAGAAATCAAATCAAGTGCTAGTTTTAGTAAATGGTGCAAAATACCTTAGAATGGAGAAAATCGCAAATCAAGTCAAGATGTCCCGAATAGGTTTTTATGTTCCTTTTCACATCCTCCAAAAGTGTTTATTACCCACCCCCACATTCTACTTTATTTTTATAATAACGGCAACAATGTTGTGTAAAACAATCACAAATATCTTGGAATGAAATCTGTATGCTTTATCTTTCACATGAGATTTGTTGTCCGATTTACTTATGGTGATGGCCCACAACAAACTATGACCGTTCAATATGTTGTTAAAGAGGCAATAATATTTTGGTTGACACGTTTTTAGGAGATTACAATTCCGGGTATCATAAAGATGTATTCTAATCATAGTTTGTAATTATCTACAAAAAGCAAAGTCATTCTTTTTAGAGCCCACTCTCTCAAGTCTCGTTAGTTTTTCTGCATAACATTATAACATGACTTGGCAGCAACATTTAACCGTCACAAACTTTTTGCTGTAGTCTTTTACATATAATAAAATCAAGTGCTAGTTTTAGTAAATGGTGCAAGTGTTTTGAAGATTTTCGGAATACGTTTCGATGCTCCTTTTCACAGCCGCCAAAAATGTTTATTTCCCTCCCCATATATTACTTTATTTTTATATCAACGACAACAATGTTGTGTAAAAAAATCACAAATAACTTGGAATGAAATATGTATGCTTTATCTTTCCCATGAGATTTTATTGTCCGATTTATTTGTGGTGATGGCCCACAACAAACTATGGCTGTTTAATATGTTGTTAAAGAGGCAATAATATGTTGCGTTACACATTTTTAGGAGATAACAATTCCGTGTATCATAATGATTTACTCTGTTCATAATTTCAAATTATCTAGAAAAAGCAAAGTCATTCTTTTTAGAGCCCACACTCTCCCACTCTCTCAAGTCTCGTTACTTTTTATGCATAAGATTATAACATGACTTGGCAGCAACTTTTAACCGTCACAAAATTTTTGCTGTTGTCTTTTTCGTAGAATCAAATCAAGTGCTACTTTTAGTAAATGGTGCAAAATACCTTAGAATGGAGAAAACTGCAACTGTTTCGAAGATGTCCCGAATAGGTTTTTATGTTTCTTTTCACAGCCTCCAAAAGTGTTTATTACCCACCCCATATTCTACTTGATTTTATAATAAGGACAACAATGTTGTGTAGAAAAATCACAAATACCTTGGAATGAAATCTGTATGCTTTATCTTTCACAGGAGATTTGTTGTCCGATTTATTTGTGGTGATGGCCCACAACAAACTATGGCCGTTAAATATGTTGTTAAAGAGGCAATAATATTTTTCTTCACACCTTTTAAAGAGATAACAATTCCGGGTATCATAAAGATGTATTCGGATCATAATTTCTAATTATCTACAGAAAGCAAAGTCATTCTTTTTAGAGCCCACTCTCTCAAGTCTCGTTATTTTTTATGCATAACATTATAACATGACTTGGCAGCAACATTTAACCGTCACAAAATTTATGCTGTAGTCTTTTTCATATAATAAATTCAAGAGCTAGTTTTAGTAAAAGGTGCAAAATACCTCCAAAGATGTTTATTACCCTCCCTATATTTCACATGAGATTTGTTGTCCGATTTTTTTGTGGTGATGGCCCACAACAAACTATGGCCGTTAAATATTTTGGAAAAGAGGCAATAATATTTTTCTTTACACATTTTTAGGAGATAACAATTCCGGGTATCATACAGATGTATTCTGATCATAAGTTCTAATTATATACAAAAAGTAAGATCATTCTTATTAGAGCCCACTCTCTCAGGTCTCGTTGCTTTTTATGCATAAGATTATAACATCACTTGGCAGCAACTTCTAACCATCACAAAATTTTTGCTTTTGTCTTTTTCGTAGAATCAAATCAAGTGATAGTTTTAGTAAATGATGCAAAATACCTTAGAATGGAGAAAACTGCAAGTGTTTCGAAGATGTCCCGAATAGGTTTTTATGTTCCTTTTTACAGCCTCCAAAAGTGTTTATTAACCAACCCACATTATACTTTATTTTTATAATAACGACAACAATGCTGTGTAAAAAAATTACAAATATCTTGAAATGAAATCTGTATGCTTTATCTTTTACATCAGATTTTTTGTCCGATTTATTTGTGGTGGTGGCCCACAACAAACTATGGCCGTTTAATATGTTGTTAAAGAGGAAATAATATTTTTCTTTACACCTTTTTAGGAGTTAAAATTTCCGGGTATCATAAAGATGTATTCTGATCATAATTTCTAATTATCTACAAAAAGCAAAGTCATCCTTTTTAGAGCCCACTCTCTCCCACTCTCTCACGTCTCGTTACTTTTTATGCATAAGATTATAACATCACTTGGCAGCAACTTTTAACCATCAGAAAATTTTTGTTGTTGTCTTTTTCGTAGCTTCAAATCAAGTGCTACTTTTAGTAATTGATGTAAAATACCTTAGAATGGAGAAAACTGCAAGTTTTTCGAAGATGTCCCGAATATGTTTTTATTTTCCTTTTCAGAGCCTCCTAAAGTGTTTACTAACCACACCACATTGTACTTTATTTTTATAATAACGATGACAATGTTGTGTAAAAAAATAACAAATATCTTGGAATGAAATCTGTATGCTTTATCTTTCACATCAGATTTCTTGTCCGATTTATTTGTGGTGATGGCCCACAACAAACTATGACCGTTGAATATGTTGTTAAAGAGGCAATAATATTTTGCTTCACACCTTTTTAGGAGATTGCAATTCCGTGCATCATAAAGATGTATTCTGCTCATAATTTCTAATTATCTACAAAAAGCAAAGTCATCCTTTTTAGAGCCCACTCTCTCAAGTCTCGTTAGTTTTTATAAATAAGATTATAACATGACTTGGCAGCAACATTTAACCGTCACAAATTTTTGCTATAGTCTTTTTCACATAATAAAATCAAGTGCTAGGTTTAGTAAATTGTGCAAAATACCTTAGAATGGAGAAAACTGGAAGTGTTTCAAAAATTTCCCGAATAGTTTTTTATGTTCCTTTTCACAGCATCCAAAAATGTTTATTACCCTCCCTATATTTTACTTTATTTTTATAATAACAACAACAATGTTGTGTAAAAAAATCACAAGTGTGTTGGAATGAAATCTGTATGCTTTATCTTCCACATGAGATTTGTTGTCCGATTTATTTGTGGTGATGGCCCATAATAAACTATGGCCGTTTAATATGTTGTTAAAGAGGCAACAATATTTTTCTTTACACAGTTTAAGGAGATAACAATTCCAGGTATCATAAAGATGCATTCTCATCATAATTTCTAATTATCTACAAAAAGCAAAGTCATTCTTTTTAGAGTCCACTCTCTCCCACTCTCTCAAGTCTCGTTACTTTTTATGCATAACATTATAACATCACTTGGCAAGAAATTTTAAACGCTTCGTAAATTTTGTTGTCATTTTCGTAGATTCAAATCAAGTGCTACTTTTAGTAATTGATGTAAAATGCCTTAGAATGGAGAAAATTGCAAGTTTTTTGAAGATGTCCCGAATAGGTTTTTATTTTCCTTTTCACAGCCTCCAAAAGTGTTTATTAACCACCCCACATTGTAGTGTATTTTTCTAATAACGACAACAATGTTGTGTACAAAAATCACAAATATCTTGGAATGAAATCTGTATGCTTTATCTTTCACATGAGATTTGTTGTCCAATTTATTTGTGGTGATGGCCCACAACAAACTATGACCGTTCAATATGTTGTTAAAGCGGAAATAATATTTTGCTTCACACCTTTTTAGGAGATTTCAATTCCGGGTATCATAAAGATCTATTCTCATCATAATTTCTAATTATCTACAAAAAGCAAAGTCATTCTTTTTAGAGCCCACTCTCTCAAGTCAGGTTACTTTTTATGCATAAGATTATAACATGACTTGGTAGCAACATTTAACCGACACAAACTTTTTGCTGTAGTCTTTTTCATATCATAAAATCAAGTGCTAGTTTTAGTAAATTATGCAAAATACGTTAGAATGGAGAAAACTGCAAGTGTTTCGAAGATTTCTCGAATAGGTTTTTATGTTCCTTTTCACAACCTCCAAAAATGTTTATTACCCTCCCTATATATAACTTTATTTTTATAATAACAACAAGAATGTTGTGTAAAAAAATCATATGTGTGTTGGAATAAAATCTGTATGCTTTATCTTTCACATGAGATTTTTTGTCCGATTTATTTGTGGTGATGGCCCACAACAAACTATGGTCGTTTAATATGTTGTTAAAGAGGCAATAATTTTTTTCTTTACACATTTTTAGGAGATAACAATTCTGGGTATCATAAAGGTGCATTCTGATCATACTTTCTAATTATCTACAAAAAGCAAAGTCATTCTTTTTAGAGCCGACTCTCTCCCACTCTCTCAAGTCTCGTTACTTTTTGTGCATAAGATTATAACATTTCTTGGCATCAACTTTTAACCGTCAGAAAATTTTTGTTGTTGTCTTTTTCGTAGATTCAAATCAAGTGCTACTTTTAGTAATTGATGTAAAATACCTTAGAATGGAGAAAACTGCAAGTTTTTCGAAGATGTCCCGAATAGGTTTTTATTTTCCTTTTCACAGCATCCAAAATTGTTTATTAACCACCCCACATTGTAGTTTATTTTTATAATAACGACAACAATGTTGTGTAAAAAAATCACAAATATCTTGGAATGAAATCTGTATGCTTTATCTTTCACATGAGATTTGTTATCCGATTTATTTGTGGTGATGGGCCACAACAAACTATGACCGTTCAATATGTTGTTAAAGAGGAAATAATATTTTGCTTCACACCTTTTTAGGAGATTTCAATTCCGGGTATCATAAAGATGTATTCTCATCATAATTTCTAATTATCTACAAAAAACAATGTCATTCTTTTTAGAGCCCACTCTCTCAAGTCATGTTACTTTTTATACATACGATTATAACATGACTTGGTAGCAACATTTAACCGTCACAAACTTTTTGCAGTAGTCTTTTTCATATCATAAAATCAAGTGCTAGTTTTAGTAAATTGTACAAAATACCTTAGAATGGAGAAAACTGCAAGTGTTTCGAAGATTTCCCGAATAGGTCTTTATGTTCCATTTCACAACCTCCAAAAATGTTTTTTACCCTCCCTATATTTTACTTTATTTTTATAATAACAACAACAATGTTGTGTAAAAAAATCACAAGTGTGTTGGAATAAAATCTGTATGCTTTATCTTTCATATGAAATTTGTTGTCCGATTTATTTGTGGTGATGGCCCACAACAAACTATGGTCGTTCAATATATTGTTAAAGAGGAATTAATTTTTTTCTTTACACATTTTTAGGAGATAACAATTCCGGGTATCATAAAGGTGTATTCTGATCATAATTTCGAATTATCTACAAAAAGCAAAGTCATTCTTTTTAGAGCCGACTCTCTCCCACTTTCTCATGTCTCCTAAATTTTTATGCATAAGATTATAAAATCACTTGGCAGCAACTTTTAACCGTCAGAAAATTTTTGTTGTTGTCTTTTTCGTAGATTCAAATCAAGTGCTACTTTTAGTAATTGATGTGAAATACCTTAGAATGGAGAAAACTGCAAGTTTTTCGAAGATGTCCCGAATAGGTTTTTATTTTCCTTTTCACAGCCTCCAAAAGTGTTTATTAACCACCCCACATTGTACTTTATTTTTATAATAACGACAACAATGTTGTGTAAAAAAATCACAAATATCTTGGAATGAAATCTGTATGCTTTATCTTTCACATGATTTTTGTTGTCCGATTTATTTGTGGTCATGGCCCACAAGAAAGTATGACCGTTCAATATGTTGTTAAAGAGGAAATAATATTTTGCTTCACACCTTTTTAGGAGATTTAAATTCCGGGTATCATAAAGATGTATTCTGATCATAATTTCTAATTATCTACAAACAGCAAAGTCATTCTTTTTACAGCCCACTCTCTCAATTCAGGTTACTTTTTATACATAAGATTATAACATGACTTGGTAGCAACATTTAACCGTCACAAACTTTTTGCTGTAGTCTTTTTCATATCATAAAATCAAGTGCTAGTTTTAGTAAATTATGCAAAATACCTTAGAATGGAGAAAACTGCAAGTGTTTCGAAGATTTCCCGAATAGGTTTTTATGTTCCTTTTCACAACCTCCAAAAATGTTTATTACCCTCCCTATATTTTACTTTATTTTTATAATAACAACAACAAGGTTGTGTAAAAAAATCATACGTGTGTTGGAATAAAATCTGTATGCTTTATCTTTCACATGAGATTTGTTGTCCGATTTATTTGTGGTGATGGCCCACAACAAACTATGGCCGTTTAATATGTTGTTAAAGAGGCAATAATTATTTTCTTTACACATTTTGAGGAGATAACAATTCTCGGTATCATAAAGGTGTATTCTGATCATAATTTCTAATTATCTACAAAAAGCAAAGTCATTCTTTTTAGAGCCGACTCTCTCCCACTCTCTCATGTCTCCTAACTTTTTATGCATAAGATTATAAAATCACTTGGCAGCAACTTTTAACCATCAGAAAATTTTTGTTGTTGTCTTTTTCGTAGATTCAAATCAAGTGCTACTTTTAGTAATTGATGTGAAATACCTTAGAATGGAGAAAACTGCAAGTTTTTCGAAGATGTCCCGAATAGGTTTTTATTTTCCTTTTCACAGCCTCCAAAAGTGTTTATTAACCACCCCACATTGTACTTTATTTTTATAATAACGACAACAATGTTGTGTAAAAAAATCACAAATATTTTGGAATGAAATATGTATGCTTTATCTTTCACATGAGATTTGTTGTCCGATTTATTTGTGGTGATGGCCCACAACAAACTATGACCGTTCAATATGTTGTTAAAGAGGAAATAATATTTTGCTTCACACCTTTTTAGGAGATTTAAATTCCGGGTATCATAAAGATGTATTCTGATCATAATTTCTAATTATCTACAAACAGGAAAGTCATTCTTTTTACAGCCCACTCTCTCAAGTCAGGTTACTTTTTATGCATAAGATTATAACATGACTTGGTAGCAACATTTAACCGTCACAAACTTTTTGCTGTAGTCCTTTTCATATCATAAAATCAAGTGCTAGTTTTAGTAAATTATGCAAAATACCTTTGAATGGAGAAAACTGCAAGTGTTTCGACGATTTCCCGAATAGGTTTTTATGTTCCTTTTCACAACCTCCAAAAATGTTTATTACCCTCCCTATATTTTACTTTATTTTTATAATAACAACAACAATGTTGTGTAAAAAAATCATACGTGTGTTGGAATAAAATCTATATGCTTTATCTTTCACATGAGATTTGTTGTCCGATTTATTTGTGGTGATGGCCCACAACAAACTATGGCCGTTTAATATGTTGTTAAAGAGGCAATAATTTTTTTCTTTACACATTTTTAGGAGATAACAATTCTGGGTATCATAAAGGTGCATTCTGATCATATTTTCTAATTATCTACAAAAAGCAAACTCATTCTTTTTAGAGCCGACTCTCTCCCACTCTCTTAAGTCTCGTTACTTTTTGTGCATAAGATTATAACATCACTTGGCAGCAACTTTTAACCGTCAGAAAATTTTTGTTGTTGTCTTTTTCGTAGATTCAAATCAAGTGCTACTTTTAGTAATTGATGTAAAATACCTTAGAATGGAGAAAACTGCAAGTTTTTCGAAGATGACCCGAATAGGTTTTTATTTACCTTTTCACAGCCTCCACAATTGTTTATTAACCAACCCACATTGTAGTTTATTTTTATAATAACGACAACAATGTTGTGTAAAAAAATCACAAATATCTTGGAATGAAATCTGTGTGCTTTATCTTTCACATGAGATTTGTTGTCCGATTTATTTGTGGTGATGGGCCACAACAAACTAAGACCGTTCAATATGTTGTTAAAGAGGAAATAATATTTTGCTTCACACCTTTTTAGGAGATTTCAATTCCGGGAATCATAAAGATGTATTCTGATCATAATTTCTAATTATCTACAAAAAGCAACGTCATTCTTTTTAGAGCCCACTCTCTCAAGTCATGTTACTTTTTATACATAAGATTGTAACATGACTTGGTAGCAACATTTAACCGTCACAAACTTTTTGCAGTAGTCTTTTTCATATCATAAAATCAAGTGCTAGTTTTAGTAAATCGTACAAAATACCTTAGAATGGAGAAAACTGCAAGTGTTTCGAAGATTTCCCGAATAGGTTTTCATGTTCCTTTTCACAACCTCCAAAAATGTTTTTTACCCTCCCTATATTTTACTTTATTTTTATAATAACAACAACAATGTTGTGTAAAAAAATCACAAGTGTGTTGGAATAAAATCTGTATGCTTTATCTTTCACATGAAATTTGTTATCCGATTTATTTGTTGTGATGGCCCACAACAAACTATAGCCGTTGAATATATTGTTAAAGAGGAACTAATTTTTTTCTTTACACATTTTTAGGAGATAACAATTCCGGGTATCATAAAGGTGTATTCTGATCATAATTTCTAATTATCTACAAAAAGCAAAGTCATTCTTTTTAGAGCCGACTCTCTCCCGCTCTCTCATGTCTCCTAACTTTTTATGCATAAGATTATAAAATCACTTGGCAGCAACTTTTAACCGTCAGAAAATTTTTGTTGTTGTCTTTTTCGTAGATTCAAATCAAGTGCTATTTTTAGTAATTGATGTGAAATACCTTAGAATGGAGAAAACTGCAAGTTTTTCGAAGATGTCCCGAATAGGTTTTTATTTTCCTTTTCACAGCCTCCAAAAGGGTTTATTAACCACCCCACATTGTACTTTATTTTTATAATAACGACAACAATGTTGTGTAAAAAAATCACAAATATCTTGGAATGAAATCTGTATGCTTTATCTTTCACATGAGATTTGTTGTCCGATTTATTTGTGGTGATGGCCCACAACAAACTATGACCGTTCAATATGTTGTTAAAGAGGAAATAATATTTTGCTTCACACCTTTTTAGGAGATTTAAATTCCGGGTATCATAAAGATGTATTCTGATCATAATTTCTAATTATCTACAACCAGCAAAGTCATTCTTTTTACAGCCCACTCTCTCAAGTCAGGTTACTTTTTATGCATAAGATTATAACATGACTTGGTAGCAACATTTAACCGTCACAAACTTTTTGCTGTAGTCTTTTTCATATCATAAAATCAAGTGCTAGTTTTAGTAAATTATGCAAAATACCTTTGAATGGAGAAAACTGCAAGTGTTTCGAAGATTTCCCGAATAGGTTTTTATGTTCCTTTTCACAACCTCAAAAAATGTTTATTACCCTCCCTATATTTTACTTTATTTTTATAATAAGAACAACAATGTTGTGTAAAAAAATCATACGTGTGCTGGAATAAAATCTGTATGCTTTATCTTTCACATGAGATTTGTTGTCCGATTTATTTGTGGTGATGGCCCACAACAAACTATGGCCGTTTAATATGTTGATAAAGAGGCAATAATTTTTTTCTTTACACATTTTTAGGAGATAACAATTCTGGGTATCATAAAGGTGCATTCTGATCATACTTTGTAATTATCTACAAAAAGCAAAGTCATTCTTTTTAGAGCCGACTCTCTCCCTCTCTCTTATGTCTCGTTACTTTTTGTGCATAAGATTTTAACATCACTTGGCAGCAACTTTTAACCGTCAGAAAATTTTTGTTGTTGTCTTTTTCGTAGATTCAAATCAAGTGCTACTTTTAGTAATTGATGTAAAATACCTTAGAATGGAGAAAACTGCAAGTTTTTCGAAGATGACCCGAATAGGTTTTTATTTTCCTTTTCACAGCCTCCAAAATTGTTTATTAACCACCCCACATTGTAGTTTATTTTTATAATAACGATAACAATGTTGTGAAAAAAAATCACAAATATCTTGGAATGAAATCTGTATGCTTTATCTTTCACATGAGATTTGTTGTCCGATTTATTTGTGGTGATGGGCGACAACAAACTATGACCGTTCAATATGTTGTTAAAGAGGAAATAATATTTTGCTTCACACCTTTTTAGGAGATTTCAATTCCGGGTATCATAAAGATGTATTCTAATCATAATTTCTAATTATCTACAAAAAGCAACGTCATTCTTTTTAGAGCCCACTCTCTCAAGTCATGTTACTTTTTATACATAAGATTATAACATGACTTGGTAGCAACATTTAACCGTCACAAACTTTTTGGAATAGTCTTTTTCATATCATAAAATCAAGTGCTAGTTTTAGTAAATTGTACAAAATACCTTAGAATGGAGAAAACTGCAAGTGTTTCGAAGATTTCCCGAATAGGTTTTTATGTTCCTTTTCACAACCTCCAAAAATGTTTTTTACCCTCCCTATATTTTACTTTATTTTTATAATAACAACAACAATGTTGTGTAAAAAAATCACAAGTGTGTTGGAATAAAATCTGTATGCTTTATCTTTCACATGAAATTTGTTGTCTGATTTATTTGTGGTGATGGCCCACAACAAACTATAGCCGTTGAATATGTTGTTAAAGAGGCAATAATTTTTTTTCTTTACACATTTTTAGGAGATAACAATTCCGGGTATCATAAAGGTGTATTCTGATCATAATTTCTAATTATCTACAAAAAGCAAAGTCATTCTTTTTAGAGCCGACTATCTCCCACTCTCTCATGTCTCCTAACTTTTTATGCATAAGATTATAACATCACTTGGTAGCAACTTTTAACCGTCAGAAAATTTTTGTTGTTGTCTTTTTCGTAGATTCAAATCAAGTGCTACTTTTAGTAATTGATGTGAAATACCTTAGAATGGAGAAAACTGCAAGTTTTTCGAAGATGTCCCGAATAGGTTTTTATTTTCCTTTTCACAGCCTCCAAAAGTGTTTATTAACCACCCCACATTGTACTTTATTTTTATAATAACGACAACAATGTTGTGTAAAAAAATCACAAATATCTTGGAATGAAATCTGTATGCTTTATCTTTCACATGAGATTTGTTGTCCGATTTATTTATGGTGATGGCCCACAAGAAAGTATCACCGTTCAATATGTTGTTAAAGAGGAAATAATATTTTGCTTCACACCTTTTTAGGAGATTTAAATTCCGGGTATCATAAAGATGTATTCTGATCATAATTTCTAATTATCTACAAACAGCAAAGTCCTTCTTTTTACAGCCCACTCTCTCAAGTCAGGTTACTTTTTATGCATAAGATTATATCATGACTTGGTAGCAACATTTAACCGTCACAAACTTTTTGCTGTAGTCTTTTTCATATCATAAAATCAAGTGCTAGTTTTAGTAAATTGTGCAAAATACGTTAGAATGGAGAAAACTGCAAGTGTTTCAAAGATTTCCTGAATAGGTGTTTATGTTCCTTTTCACAGCCGCCAAAAATGTTTATTTCCCTCCCCATATATTACTTTATTTTTATAACAACGACAACAATGTTGTGTAAAAAAATCACAACTATCTTGGAATGAAATATGTATGCGTTATCTTTCACATGAGATTTTATTGTCCGATTTATTTGTGGTGATGGCAAACAACTAACTATGGCCATCTAATATGTTGTTAAAGAGGCAATAATATTTTGCTTTACACATTTTTAGGAGATAACAATTTCGGGTATCATAAAGATGTATTCTGATCATAATTTCGAATTATCTACAAAAAGCAAAGTCATTCTTTTTAGAGCCCACTCTCTCCCACTCTCTCACGTCTCGTTACTTTTTATGCATAACATTATAACATCACTTGGCAGCAACTTTTAACCGTCGAAAATTTTTGTTGTCTTTTTCGTAGATTCAAATCAAGTGCTACTTTTAGTAATTGATGTAAAATACCTTAGAATGGAGAAAACTGCAAGTTTTTCGAAGATGTCCCGAATAGGTTTTTATTTTCCTTTTCACAGCCTCCTAAAGTGTTTATTAACCACCCCACATTGTACTTTATTTTTATAATAACGACAACAATGTTGTGTTAAAAAATAACAAATATCTTGGAATGAAATCTGTATGCTTTATCTTTCACATGAGATTTTTTGTCCGATTTATTTGTGGTGATGGCCCACAACAAACTATGACCGTTGAATATGTTGTTAAAGAGGCAATAATATTTTGCTTCACACCTTTTTAGGAGA
The DNA here is from genome assembly GCA_026541065.1 of Canavalia ensiformis. Lineage (NCBI taxonomy): Eukaryota > Viridiplantae > Streptophyta > Magnoliopsida > Fabales > Fabaceae > Canavalia > Canavalia ensiformis. Next base: position 134,225 of record JAMKYM010000161.1, on the reverse strand, counting down.
TTGCGATTCCGGGGATCATAAAGATGTATTCTGATCTTAATTTCTAATTATCTACAAAAAAGCAAAGTCATCCTTTTTAGAGCCCACTCTCTCAAGTCTCGTTACTTTTTATAAATAAGATTATAACATGACTTGGCAGCAACATTTAATCGTCACAAACTTTTTGCTATAGTTTTTTTCACATAATAAAATCAAGTGCTAGTTTTAGTAAATTGTGCAAAATACCTTAGAATGGAGAAAACTGCAAGTGTTTCGAAAATTTCCCGAATAGTTTTTTATGTTCCTTTTCACAGCATCATAAAATGTTTATTACCCTCCCTATATTTTACTTTATTCTTATAATAACAACAACAATGTTGTGTAAAAAAATCACAAGTGTGTTGGAATAAAATCTGTATGCTTTATCTTTCACAAGAGATTTGTTGTCCGATTTATTTGTGGTGATGGCCCATAACAAACTATGGCCGTTTAATATGTTGTTAAAGAGGCAATAATTTTTTTCTTTACACATTTTTAGGAGATAACAATTCCGGGTATCATAAAGGTGTATTCTGATCATAATTTCTAATCATCTACAAAAAGCAAAGTCATTCTTTTTAGAGTCGACTCTCTCCCACTCTCTCAAGTCTTGTTACTTTTTATGCATAAGATTATAACATCACTTGGCAGCAACTTTTAACCGTCAGAAAATTTTTGTTGTCTTTTTCGTAGATTCAAATCAAGTGCTACTTTTAGTAATTGATGTAAAATGCCTTAGAATGGAGAAAATTGCAAGTTTTTCGAAGATGTCCCGAATAGGTTTTTATTTCCCTTTTCATAGCCTCCAAAAGTGTTTATTAACCACCCCACATTGTACTTTATTTTTATAATAACGACAACAATGTTGTGTAAAAAAATCACAAATATCTTGGAATGAAATCTGTATGCTTTATCTTTCACATGAGATTTGTTGTCCGATTTATTTGTGGTGATGGCCCACAACAAACTTTGACCGTTCAATATGTTGTAAAAGAGGAATTAATATTTTGCTTCACACCTTTTTAGCACATTACAATTCCGATTATCGTAAACATGTATTCTGATCATAATTTCTAATTATCTACAAAAAGCAAAGTCATTCTTTTTAGAGCCCACTCTCTCATGTCTCGTTACTTTTTATGCATAAGATTATAACATGACTTGGTAGCAACATTTAACCGTCACAAACTTTTTGCTGTAGTCTTTTTCATATAATAAAATCAAGTGCTAGTTTTAGTAAATTGTGCAAGATACCTTAGAATGGAGAAAACTGCAAGTTTTTCGAAGATTTCCCGAATTCGTTTTTATCTTCCTTTTCACAGCCTCCAAAAATGTTTATTACCCTCCCTATATTTTACTTTATTCTTATAATAACAACAACAATGTTGTGTAAAAAAATCACAAGTGTTTTGGAATAAAATCTGTATGCTTTATCTTTCACATGAGATTTGTTTTCCGATTTATTTGTGGTGATGGCCCATAACAAACTATGGCCGTTTAATATGTTGTTAAAGAGGCAATAATTTTTTTCTTTACACATTTTTAGGAGATAACAATTCCGGGTATCATAAAGGTGTATTCTGATCATAATTTCTAATCATCTACAAAAAGCAAAGTCATTCTTTTTAGAGTCGACTCTCTCCCACTCTCTCAAGTCTTGTTACTTTTTATGCATAAGATTATAACATCACTTGGCAGCAACTTTTAACCGTCAGAAAATTTTTGTTGTCTTTTTCATATAGATTCAAATCAAGTGCTACTTTTAGTAATTGATGTAAAATGCCTTAGAATGGAGAAAACGCAAGTTTTTCAAGATGTCCCGAATAGGTTTTTATCTTCCTTTTCATAGCCTCCAAAAGTGTTTATTAACCACCCCACATTGTACTTTATTTTTATAATAACGACAACAATGTTGTGTAAAAAAATCACAAATATCTTGGAATGAAATCTGTATGCTTTATCTTTCACATGAGATTTGTTGTCCGATTTATTTGTGGTGATGGCCCACAACAAACTTTGACCGTTCAATATGTTGTTAAAGAGGAATTAATATTTTGCTTCACACCTTTTTAGGAGATTACAATTCCGGGTATCGTAAAGATGTATTCTGATCATAATTTCTAATTATCTACAAAAAGCAAAGTCATTCTTTTTAGAGTCGACTCTCTCCCACTCTCTCAAGTCTTGTTACTTTTTATGCATAAGATTATAACATCACTTGGTAGAACTTTAACCGTCAAAATTTTTGTTGTCTTTTTCGTAGATTCAAATCAAGTGCTACTTTTAGTAATTGATGTAAAATGCCTTAGAATGGAGAAAACTGCAAGTTTTTCGAAGATGTCCCGAATAGGTTTTTATTTTCCTTTTCATAGCCTCCAAAAGTGTTTATTAACCACCCCACATTGTACTTTATTTTTATAATAACGACAACAATGTTGTGTAAAAAAATCACAAATATCTTGGAATGAAATCTGTATGCTTTATCTTTCACAAGAGATTTGTTGTCCGATTTATTTGTGGTGATGGCCCACAACAAACTTTGACCGTTCAATATGTTGTTAAAGAGGAATTAATATTTTGCTTCACACCTTTTTAGGAGATTACAATTCCGGGTATCATAAAGATGTATTCTGATCATAATTTCTAATTATCTACAAAAAGCAAAGTCATTCTTTTTAGAGCCCACTCTCTCAAGTCTCGTTACTTTTTATGCATAAGATTATAACATGACTTGGGAGAAATATTTAACCGTCACAAACTTTTTGTTGTAGTCTTTTTCATATAATAAAATCAAGTGCTAGTGTTAGTAAATTGTGCAAAATACCTTAGAATGGAGAAAACTGCAAGTTTTTCAAGATTTCGAATTGGTTTTTATGTTCCTTTTCACATAGCCTCCAAAAATGTTTATTACCACTCCCTATATTTTACTTTATTCTTATAATAACAACAACAATGTTGTGTAAAAAAATCACAAACATGTTTGGAATAAAATCTGTATGCTTTATCTTTCACATGAGATTTGTTGTCCGATTTATTTGTGGTGATGGCCCATAACAAACTATTTGACCGTTTAATATGTTGTTAAAGAGGAATAATATTTTTCTTTACACATTTTTAGAGATAACAATTCGGTATCATAAAGGTGTATTCGATCATAATTTCTAATCATCTACAAAAAGCAAAGTCATTCTTTTTAGAGTCGACTTCTCCCACTCTCAAGTCTTGTTACTTTTTATGCATAAGATTATAACATCACTTGGTAGCAACATTTAACCGTCAAAAATTTTGTTGTCATTTTCGTAGATTCAAATCAAGTGCTACTTTTAGTAATTGATGTAAAATGCCTTAGAATAGAGAAAACTGCATGTTTTTCGAAGATGTCCCGAATAGGTTTTTATTTTCCTTTTCATAGCCTCCAAAAGTGTTTATTAACCACCCCACATTGTACTTTATTTTTATAATAACAACAACAATGTTGTGTAAAAAAATCACAAATATCTTGGAATGAAATCGTATGCTTTATCTTTCACATGAGATTTGTTGTCCGATTTATTTGTGGTGATGGCCCACAACAAACTTTGACCAGATTCAATATGTTGTTAAAGAGGAAATAATATTTTGCTTCACACCTTTTTAGGAGATTACAATTCCGGGTATCATAAAGATGTATTCTGATCATAATTTCTAATTATCTACAAAAAGCAAAGTCATTCTTTTTAGAGCCCACTCTCTCAAGTCTCGTTACTTTTTATGCATAAGATTATAAAATGACTTGGTAGCAACATTTAACCGTCACAAACTTTTTGTTGTCTTTTTCATATATTCAAATCAAGTGCTAGTTTTAGTAAATTGTGCAAAATACCTTAGAATGGAGAAAACCTAAGTTTTTCAAGATTTCCCGAATTTGTTTTTATGTTCCTTTTCACAGCCTCCAAAAATGTTTATTACCCTCCCTATATTTTACTTTATTCTTATAATAACAACAACAATGTTGTGTAAAAAAATCACAAGTGTGTTGGAATAAAATCTGTATGCTTTATCTTTCACATGAGATTTGTTGTCCGATTTATTTGTGGTGATGGCCCACAACAAACTATGGCCGTTTAATATGTTGTTAAAGAGGCAATAATTTTTTTCTTTAAACATTTTTTGGAGATAACAATTCCGGGTATCATAAAGGTGTATTCTGATCATAATTTCTAATTATCTACAAAAAGCAAAGTCATTCTTTTTAGAGTCGACTCTCTCCCACTCTCTCAAGTCTTGTTACTTTTTATGCATAAGATTATAACATCACTTGGCAGCAACTTTTAACCGTCAGAAAATTTTTGTTGTCATTTTCGTAGATTCAAATCAAGTGCTACTTTTAGTAATTGATGTAAAATGCCTTAGAATGGAGAAAACTGCAAGTTTTTCGAAGATGTCCCGAATAGGTTTTTATTTTCCTTTTCATAGCCTCCAAAAGTGTTTATTAACCACCCCACATTGTACTTTATTTTTATAATAACGACAACAATGTTGTGTAAAAAAATCACAAATATCTTGGAATGAAATCTGTATGCTTTATCTTTCACATGAGATTTGTTGTCCGATTTATTTGTGGTGATGGCCCACAACAAACTTTGACCGTTCAATATGTTGTTAAAGAGGAATTAATATTTTGCTTCACACCTTTTTAGGAGATTACAATTCCGGGTATCGTAAAGATGTATTCTGATCATAATTTCTAATTATCTACAAAAAGCAAAGTCATTCTTTTTAGAGCCCACTCTCTCATGTCTCGTTACTTTTTATGCATAAGATTATAAAATGACTTGGTAGCAACATTTAACCGTCACAAACTTTTTGCTGTAGTCTTTTTCATATAATAAAATCAAGTGCTAGTTTTAGTAAATTGTACAAAATACCTTAGAATGGAGAAAACTGCAAGTTTTTCGAAGATTTCCCGAATTGGTTTTTATGTTCCTTTTCACAGCCACCAAAAATGTTTATTACCCTCCCTATATTTTACTTTATTCTTATAATAACAACAACAATGTTGTGTAAAAAAATCACAAGTGTGTTGGAATAAAATCTGTATGCTTTATCTTTCACAAGAGATTTGTTGTCCGATTTATTTGTGGTGATGGCCCATAACAAACTATGGCCGTTTAATATGTTGTTAAAGAGGCAATAATTTTTTTCTTTACACATTTTTAGGAGATAACAATTCCGGGTATCATAAAGGTGTATTCTGATCATAATTTCTAATCATCTACAAAAAGCAAAGTCATTCTTTTTAGAGTCGACTCTCTCCCACTCTCTCAAGTCTTGTTACTTTTTATGCATAAGATTATAACATCACTTGGCAGCAACTTTTAACCGTCAGAAAATTTTTGTTGTCATTTTCGTAGATTCAAATCAAGTGCTACTTTTAGTAATTGATGTAAAATGCCTTAGAATGGAGAAAACTGCAAGTTTTTCGAAGATGTCCCGAATAGGTTTTTATTTTCCTTTTCATAGCCTCCAAAAGTGTTTATTAACCACCCCACATTGTACTTTATTTTTATAATAACGACAACAATGTTGTGTAAAAAAATCACAAATATCTTGGAATGAAATCTGTATGCTTTATCTTTCACATGAGATTTGTTGTCCGATTTATTTGTGGTGATGGCCCACAACAAACTTTGACCGTTCAATATGTTGTTAAAGAGGAATTAATATTTTGCTTCACACCTTTTTAGGAGATTACAATTCCGGGTATCGTAAAGATGTATTCTGATCATAATTTCTAATTATCTACAAAAAGCAAAGTCATTCTTTTTAGAGCCCACTCTCTCATGTCTCGTTACTTTTTATGCATAAGATTATAACATGACTTGGTAGCAACATTTAACCGTCACAAACTTTTTGCTGTAGTCTTTTTCATATAATAAAATCAAGTGCTAGTTTTAGTAAATTATTCAAAATACCTTAGAATGGAGAAAACTGCAAGTTTTTCGAAGATTTCCCGAATTGGTTTTTATGTTCCTTTTCACAGCCTCCAAAAATGTTTATTACCCTCCCTATATTTTACTTTATTCTTATAATAACAACAACAATGTTGTGTAAAAAAATCACAAGTGTGTTGGAATAAAATCTGTATGCTTTATCTTTCACATGAGATTTGTTGTCCGATTTATTTGTGGTGATGGCCCATAACAAACTATGGCCGTTTAATATGTTGTTAAAGAGGCAATAATTTTTTTCTTTACTTATTTTTAGGAGATAACAATTCATGGTATCATAAAGGTGTATTCTGATCATAATTTCTAATTATCTACAAAAACCAAAGTCATTCTTTTTAGAGTCGACTCTCTCCCACTCTCTCAAGTCTTGTTACTTTTTATGCATAAGATTATAACATCACTTGGCAGCAACTTTTAACCGTCACAAAATTTTTGTTGTCTTTTTCGTAGATTCAAATCAAGTGCTACTTTTAGTAATTGATGTAAAATGCCTTAGAATGGAGAAAACTGCAATTTTTCGAAGATGTCCCGAATAGGTTTTTATTTTCCTTTTCATAGCCTCCAAAAGTGTTTATTAACCACCCCACATTGTACTTTATTTTTATAATAACGACAACAATGTTGTGTAAAAAAATCACAAAAATCTTGGAATGAAATCTGTATGCTTTATCTTTCACATGAGATTTGTGGTCCGATTTATTTGTGGTGATGGCCCAAACAAACTATGACCGTTCAATATGCTGTTAAAGAGGAAATAATATTTTGCTTCACACCTTTTTAGGAGATTACCATTCCGGGTATCATAAAGATGTATTTTGATCATAATTTCTAATTATTTACAAAAAGCAAAGTCATTCGTTTTAGAGCCCACTCTCTCAAGTCTCGTTACTTTTTATGCATAAGATTATAACATGACTTGGTAGCAACATTTAACCGTCACAAACTTTTTGCTGTAGTCTTTTTCATATAATAAAATCAAGTGCTAGTTTTAGTAAATTGTGCAAAATACCTTAGAATGGAGAAAACTGCAAGTTTTTCGAAGATTTCCGAATTGGTTTTTATGTTCCTTTTCACAGCCTCCAAAAATGTTTATTACCCTCCCTATATTTTACTTTATTCTTATAATAACAACAACAATGTTGTGTAAAAAAATCACAAGTGTGTTGGAATAAAATCTGTATGCTTTATCTTTCACATGACATTTGTTGTCCGATTTATTTGTGGTAATGGCCCATAACAATCTATGGCTGTTTAATATGTTGTTAAAGAGGCAATAATTTTTTTCTTTACTTATTTTTAGGAGATAACAATTCCGGGTATCATAAAGGTGTATTCTGATCATAATTTCTAATTATCTACAAAAAGCAAAGTCATTCTTTTTAGAGTCGACTCTCTCCCACTCTCTCAAGTCTTGTTACTTTTTATGCATAAGATTATAACATCACTTGGCAGCAACTTTTAACCGTCAGAAAATTTTTGTTGTCTTTTTCGTAGATTCAAAACAAGTGCTACTTTTAGTAATTGATGTAAAATGCCTTAGAATGGAGAAAACTGCATGTTTTTCGAAGATCTCCCGAATAGATTTTTATTTTCCTTTTCATAGCCTCCAAAAGTGTTTATTAACCACCCCACATTGTACTTTATTTTTATAATAACGACAACAATGTTGTGTAAAAAAATCACAAATATCTTGGAATGAAATCTATATGCTTTATCTTTTACATGAGATTTGTTGTCCGATTTATTTGTGGTGATGGTCCACAACAAACTATGACCATTCAATATGTTGTTAAAGAGGAAATAATATTTTTCTTCACACCTTTTTAGGAGATTACAATTGCAGGTATCATAAAGATGTATTCTGATCATAATTTCTAATTATCTACAAAAAGCAAAGTCATTCTTTTTAGAGCCCACTCTCTCAAGTCTCGTTACTTTTTATGCATAAGATTATAACATGACTTGGAGCAACATTTAACCGGTCAAAACTTTTTGCTGTAGTCTTTTTCATATAATAAAATCAAGATCTAGTTTTAGTAAATTGTGCAAAATACCTTAGAATGGAGAAAACCAAGTTTTTCAAGATTTCCAATTGGTTTTTATGTTCCTTTTCACAAATAAAAAATTTTTATTACCCTCCCTATATTTTCCTTTATTTTTTTAATAACAACAACAATGTTGTGTAAAAAAATCACAAATTTGTTGGAATAAGATCTGTATGCTTTATCTTTCACATGAGATTTGTTGTCCGATTTATTTGTGGTGATGGCCCACAACAAACTATGGCCGTCTAATATGTTGTTAAAGAGGCAATAATATTTGTTGTTGTATTTTTTCTTTAGAATCAAATCATTTTTAGGAAATGATAACAAGAATGGAGAAAACTAAGTGTTTCAAGATATCCCGAATAGGTTTTTATGTTGTTTTCAATCAAAAATTTTACACTCCCTAATATTACTTTATTTTTATAACAACGACAAAATGTTGTGTGTAAAAAAATCACAAATCAATTCTTTTTATCTTTCACATGAGATTTTATTGTCTGATTTATTTGTGGTGATGGCCCACAACTAACTATGGCCGTCCAATATGTTGTTAAAGAGGCAATAATATTTTGCTTCACACATTTTTAGCAGATAACAATTCCGGGTATCATAAAGATTTACTCTATTCATAATTTCTAATTATCTAAAAAAATAAAAGTCCTTTTTAGAGCCCATTCTCTCCCATTCTCTCAAGTCTCGTAACTTTTTATGGATAAGATTATAACATGACTTGGCAGCAACTTTTAACCGTCAGAAAATTTTTGCTGTTGTCTTTTTCGTAGAATCAAATCAAGTGCTAGTTTTAGTAAATGGTGCAAAATAGGATTTTATGTTCCTTTTCACAGCCTTCAAAAGTGTTTATTACCCAACCCACATTATACTTTTCTTTTATAATAACGACAAATATCTTGGAATGAAATCTGTATGCTCTATCTTTCACATGAGATTTGTTGTCCGATTTATTTGTGGTGATGGCCCACAACAAACTATGACCGTTCAATATGTTGTTAAAGAGGCAGTAATATTTTGCTTCACACCTTTTTAGGAGATTGCAATTCCGGGTATCATCAAGATGTATTCTGATCATAATTTCTAATTATCTACAAAAAGCAAAGTCATTCTTTTTAGAGCCCACTCTCTCAAGTCTCGTTACTTTTTATGCATAAGATTATAACATGACTTGGCAGCAACATTTAACCGTCACAAACTTTTTGCTGTAGTCTTCTTCATATAATAAAATCTAGTGCTAGTTTTAGTAAATTACGCAAAATACCTTAGAATGGAGAAAACTGCAAGTGTTTCGAACATTTCCCGAATAGGTTTTTATGTTCCTTTTCACAGCCTCCAAAAATGTTTATTACCCTCCCTATATTTTACTTTATTTTTATAATAACAACAACAATGTTGTGTAAAAAAAGCACAAGTGTCTTCGAATGAAATCTGTATGCTATATCTTTCACATGATATTTGTTGTCCGATTTATTTGTCGTGATGGCCCACAACATACTATGGCCGTTTAATATGTTGTTAAAGAGGCAGTAATATTTTTTTTTACACATTTTTATGAGATAACAATTGAGTATCATAAAGATGTATTCTGATCATAATTTCTAATTATCTACAAAAAGCAGAAGTCATTCTTTTTAGAGCCCACTCTCTCCCGCCTCTCAAGTCTTGTTATGTTATGCATAAGATTATAACATGACTTGGCAAAAGCTTTTAACCGTCACAAAATTTTACTGTTGTCTTTTTCGTAGATTCAAATCAAGTGCTAGTTTTAGTAATTGATGCAAAATACCTTAGAATTGAGAAGCCTGCAAGTGTTTCGAAGATGTCCCGAATAGGTTTTTATGTTCCTTTTAACAGCCTCCAAAAGTGCTTATTACCCACCCCACATTCAACTTTATTTTTATAATAACGACAACAATGTTGTGTAAAAAAATCACAAATATCTTGGAATGAAATCTGTATGTTTTATCTTTCACATGAGATTTGTTGTCCGAGTTATTTGTGGTGATGGCCCACACCAAACTATGACCGTTCAATATGTTGTTAAAGAGGGAATTAAGATTTTGCTTACACTTTTTTAGGAGATTAAAATTCCGGTATCGATAAAGATGTATTCTGATCATAATTTCTAATTATCTACAAAAAGCAAAGTCATTCTTTTTATAGCCCACTCTCTTAAGTCTCGTTACCTCTTATGCATAAGATTATAACATGACTTGGTAGCAACATTTCACCGTCACAAACTCTTTGCTTTAGTCTTTTTCATATAATAAATTAAAGTGCTAGTTTTAGTAAATGGTGCAAAATTCCTTAGAATGGAGAAAACTGCAAGTGTTTCGAAGATTTCCCGAATTGGTTTTTATGTTCCTTTTTACAGCCTCAAAATATGTTTATTACCCTCCCTGTATTTTACTTTATTTTTATAATAACAACAACAATGTTGTGTAAAAATATCACAAGTGTCTTGGAATGAAATATGTATGCTTTATCTTTCACATGATATTTGTTGTCCGATTTATTTGTGGTGATGGCCCACAACAAACTATGGTCGTTTAATATGTTGTTAGAGAGGCAATAATATTTTTCTTTACACATTTTTAGGAGATAACAATTTCAGGTATCATAAAGATGTATTCTGATCGTAATTTCTAATTATCTACAAAAAGTAAAGTCATTCTTTTTAGAGCCCACTCTCTCCCACTCTCTCAAGTCTCGCTACTTTTTATGCATAAGATTATAACACGACTTTGCAGGAACTTTTTAACTATCACAATATTTTTGTTGGTGTCTTTTCGTAGAATCAAATCGAAAAGTTTTAGTGAATGGAGGAAAATACCTTAGAATGGAGAAAACTGCAAGTATTTCGAAGACGTCCCGAATAGGTTTTTATGTTCCTTATCACAGCCTCCAAAATGTTTATTACCCACCCCACATTCTACTTTATTTTTATAATAACGACAACAATGTTGTGTAAAAAAATCACAAATATCTTGGAATGAAAGCTGTATGCTTTATCTTTCACATGAGATTTGTTGTCCGATTTATTTGTGGTGATGGCCCACAACAAACTATGACCATTCAATATGTTGTTAAAGAGGCAGTAATATTTTGCTTCACACATTTTAAGGAGATTGCAATTCTGGGTATCATCAAGATGTATTCTGATCATAACTTCTAATTATCTACAAAAAGCAAAGTCATTCTTTTAAGAGCCCACTCTCTCAAGTCTCGTTACTTTTTATGCATAAGATTATAACATGACTTGGCAGCAACATTTAACCGTCACAAACTTTTTGCTGTAGTCTTCTTCATATAATAAAATCTAGTGCTAGTTTTAGTAAATTACGCAAAATACCTTAGAATGGAGAAAACTGCAAGTGTTTCGAACATTTCCCGAATAGGTTTTTATGTTCCTTTTCACAGCCTCCAAAAATGTTTATTACCCTCCCTATATTTTACTTTATTTTTATAATAACAACAACAATGTTGTGTAAAAAAAGCACAAGTGTCTTCGAATGAAATCTGTATGCTATATCTTTCACATGATATTTGTTGTCCGATTTATTTGTGGTGATGGCCCACAACATACTATGGCCGTTTAATATGTTGTTAAAGAGGCAATAATATTTTTTTTTACACATTTTTATGAGATAACAATTGAGTATCATAAAGATGTATTCTGATCATAATTTCTAATTATCTACAAAAGGTAGAAGTCATTCTTTTTAGAGCCCACTCTCTCCCAGTCTCTCAAGTCTCGTTACATGTTATGCATAAGATTATAACATGACTTGGCAAAAGCTTTTAACCGTCACAAAATTTTACTGTTGTCTTTTTCGTAGATTCAAATCAAGTGCTAATTTTAGTAATTGATGCAAAATACCTTAGAATTGAGAAGCCTGCAAGTGTTTCGAAGATGTCCCGAATAGGTTTTTATGTTCCTTTTAACAGCCTCCAAAAGTGCTTATTACCCACCCCACATTCAACTTTATTTTTATAATAACGACAACAATGTTGTGTAAAAAAATCACAAATATCTTGGAATGAAATCTGTATGTTTTATCTTTCACATGAGATTTGTTGTCCGAGTTATTTGTGGTGATGGCCCACACCAAACTATGACCGTTCAATATGTTGTTAAAGAGGGAAGAAGATTTTGCTTTACACTTTTTTAGGAGATTAAAATTCCGGGTATGATAAAGATGTATTCTGATCATAATTTCTAATTATCTACAAAAAGCAAAGTCATTCTTTTTATAGCCCACTCTCTTAAGTCTCGTTACCTCTTATGCATAAGATTATAACATGACTTGGTAGCAACATTTCACCGTCACAAACTCTTTGCTTTAGTCTTTTTCATATAATAAATTAAAGTGCTAGTTTTAGTAAATGGTGCAAAATTCCTTAGAATGGAGAAAACTGCAAGTGTTTCGAAGATTTCCCGAATTGGTTTTTATGTTCCTTTTTACAGCCTCAAAATATGTTTATTACCCTCCCTGTATTTTACTTTATTTTTATAATAACAACAACAATGTTGTGTAAAAATATCACAAGTGTCTTGGAATGAAATATGTATGCTTTATCTTTCACATGATATTTGTTGTCCGATTTATTTGTGGTGATGGCCCACAACGAATTATGGTCGTTTAATATGTTGTTAGAGAGGCAATAATATTTTTCTTTACACATTTTTAGGAGATAACAATTTCAGGTATCATAAAGATGTATTCTGATCGTAATTTCTAATTATCTACAAAAAGTAAAGTCATTCTTTTTAGAGCCCACTCTCTCCCACTCTCTCAAGTCTCGCTACTTTTTATGCATAAGATTATAACACGACTTTGCAGGAACTTTTAACTATCACAATATTTTTGCTGGTGTCTTTTGCGTAGAATCAAATCGAGTGCTAGTTTTAGTGAATGGAGGAAAATACCTTAGAATGGAGAAAACTGCAAGTATTTCGAAGACGTCCCGAATAGGTTTTTATGTTCCTTATCACAGCCACCAAAATGTTTATTACCCACCCCACATTCTACTTTATTTTTATAATAACGACAACAATGTTGTGTAAAAAAATCACAAATATCTTGGAATGAAAGCTGTATGCTTTATCTTTCACATGAGATTTGTTGTCCGATTTATTTGTGGTGATGGCCCACAACAAACTATGACCATTCAATATGTTGTTAAAGAGGCAGTAATATTTTGCTTCACACATTTTAAGGAGATTGCAATTCTGGGTATCATCAAGATGTATTCTGATCATAACTTCTAATTATCTACAAAAAGCAAAGTCATTCTTTTAAGAGCCCACTCTCTCAAGTCTCGTTACTTTTTATGCATAAGATTATAACATGACTTGGCAGCAACATTTAACCGTCACAAACTTTTTCCTGTAGTCTTTTTCATATAATAAAATCAAGTGCTAGTGTTAGTAAATTATTCAAAATACCTTCGAATGGAGAAAACTGCAAGTGTTTCGAAGATTTCCCGAATTGGTTTTTATCTTCCTTTTCACAGCCTCCAAAAATGTTTATTACCCTCCCTGTATTTTACTTTATTTTTATAATAACAACAACAATGTTGTATAAAATATCACAAGTGTCTGGGAATGAAATCTGTATGCTTTATCTTTCACATTAGATTTGTTGTCCAATTTATTTGTGGTGATGGCCCACAGCAAACTATGACCGTTCAATATGTTGTTAAAGGGGAAATAATATTTTGCTTCACACCTTTTTAGGAGAATGCCATTACAGATATCATAAAGAGGTATTCTGATCATAATTTCTAATTATCTACAAAAAGCAAAGTCGTTCTTTTTATAGCCCACTCTCTCAAGTCTCGTTACCTTCTATGCATAAGATTAAAACATGACTTGGCAGCACCATTTAACCGTCACAAACTTTTTGCTGTAGTCTTTTTCATATAATAAAATCAAGTTCTAGTTTTAGTAAATTGTGCAAAATACCTTTGAATGGAGAAAACTCCAAGTGTTCCAAACATTTCCCGAATAGGTTTTTCTGTTCCTTTTCACCGCCTCCAAAAATGTTTATTACCCTCCCTATATTTTACTTTATTTTTATAATAACCACAACAATGTTGTGTAAAAAAATCACAAGTGTCTTGGAATGAAATCTGTATGCTTTATCTTTCACATGAGATTTGTTGGTCGATTTATTTGTGGTGAAGGCCCACAACAAACTATGGCCGTTTAATACGTTGGTAAAGAGGCAATAATATTTTTCTTTACACTTTTTTTGGAGATAACAATTCCGAGTATCATAAAGATGTATTCTGATCATAATTTCTAATTATCTACAAAAAGCAAAGTCATAATTTTTAGAGCCCACTCTCTCAGGTCTCGTTACTTTTTACGCATAAGATTATAACATCACTTGGCAGCAACTTGTAACCGTCACAAAAGTTTTGCTGTTGTCTTTTTTGTAGATTCAAATCAAGTGCTAGTTTTAGTAATTGAAGCAAAATACCTTAGAATGGAGAAACCTGCAAGTGATTCGAAGATGTCCCAAATAGGTTTTTATGTTCCTTTTCACAGCCTCCAAAAGTGTTTATTACCCACCCCACATTCTACTTTATTTTTATAATAATGACAACAATGTTGGGTAAAAAAGCCACAAATATCTTGGAATGAAATATTTATGCTTTATCTTTCACATGAGATTTGTTGTCCGATTTATTTGTGGTGATGGCCCACAACAAACTGTGACCGTTGAATGTGTTGTTAAAGGACAATAATATTTTGCTTTACATCTTTTTAGGAGATTACAATTCTGGGTATCATAAAGATGTATTCTCATCATAATTTCTAATTATCTACCAAAAGAAAGTTATTCTTTTTAGAGACCACTCTCTTAAGTCTCATTACTTTTTATGCATAAGATTATACCGTGACTTGGCGGCACCGTTTAACCGTCACAAACTTTTTGTTGAAGTCTTTTACATATAATAAAATCAAGTGCTAGTTTTAGTAAATTGTGAAAAATACCTTAGACTGGAGAAAAATGCAAGTGTTTCGAACATTTCCCGAATAGGTTTTTATGTTCCTTTTCACAGGCTCCAAAAATGTTTATTATCCTCCCTATATTTTACTTTATTTTTATAATAACAACAACAATGTTGTGTAAGAAAATCACATGTGTCTTGGAATGAAATCGGTATGCTTTATCTTTCACATGAGATTTGTTGTTCGATTTATTTGTGGTGATGGCCCACAACAAACTATGGCCGTTTAATATTTTGGTAAAGAGGCAATAATATTTTTCTTTACACATTTTTAAGAGATAACAATTCCGTGTATCATAAAGATGTATTCTGATCATAATTTCTAATGATCTACAAAAAGCAAAGTCATTCTTTTTAGAACCCACTCTCTCCCACTCTCTCAGGTCTCGTTACTTTTTATGCATAAGATTATAACATCACTTGGCAGCAACTTTTAACCGTCACAAAAATTTTTGCTGCTGTCTTTTTCGTAGATTCAAATCAAGTGCTAGTTTTAGTAAATGGTGCAAAATACCTTAGGATGGAGAAAACTGCAAGTGATTCGAACATGTCCTGAATAGGTTTTTATGTTCCTTTTCAAACCCTCCGAAAGTGTTTATTACCCACCCCACATTGTACTTTATTTATATAATAACGACAACAATGTTGTGTAAAAAAATCACAAATATCTTGGAATGAAATCTGTATGGTTTATCTTTCACATGAGATTTGTTGTCCGATTTATTTGTGGTGATGGCCCACAACGAATTATGGCCGTTTAATATGTTGTTAGAGAGGCAATAATATTTTTCTTTACACATTTTTAGGAGATAACAATTTCAGGTATCATAAAGATGTATTCTGATCGTAATTTCTAATTATCTACAAAAAGTAAAGTCATTCTTTTTAGAGCCCACTCTCTCCCACTCTCTCAAGTCTCGTTACTTTTTATGCATAAGATTATAACACGACTTTGCAGGAACTTTTAACCATCACAAAATTTTTGCTGGTGTCTTTTGCGTAGAATCAAATCGAGTGCTAGTTTTAGTAAATGGAGGAAAATACCTTAGAATGGAGAAAACTGCAAGTATTTCGAAGACGTCCCGAATAGGTTTTTATATTCCTTTTCACAGCCTCCAAAATGTTTATTACCCACCCCACATTCTACTTTATTTTTATAATAACGATAACAATGTTGTGTAAAAAAATCACAAATATCTTGGAATGAAATCTGTATGGTTTATCTTTCTCATGAGATTTGTTGTCCGACTTATTTGTGGTGATGGCCCACAACAAACAATGACCGTTGAATTTGTTGTTAAAGAGGCAATAGTATTTTGCTTTACACCTTATTAGGAGTTTACAATTTCGGGTATGATAAAGATCTATTCTAATTATAATTTCTAATTATCTACAAAAAGAAAAGTCATTCTTTTTAGAGCTCACTCTCTCAAGTCTCGTTACTTTTTATGCATAAGATTATAACGTGACTTGGTAGCATCATTTAACCGTCACAAACTTTTTGCTGTAGTCTTTTTCGTATAATAAATTCAAGTGCTTGTTTTAGTAAATTGTGCAAAATACCTTAGAATGGAGAAAACTGCAAGTGTTTCGAAGATTTCCCGAATTTGTTTTTAAGTTCCTTTTCACAGACTCCAAAAATGTTTATTACCCTCCCTATATTTTACTTTATTTTTATAATAACAACAACAATACTCTGTAAAAAAAACATAAGTGTGTTGGAATGAAATCTGTATGCTTTATCTTTCACATGAGAGTTGTTGTTTGATATATTTGTGGCAATGGCCCATAACAAACTATGGCTGTTTAATATGTTGTTAAAGAGGCAACAATATTTTTCTTTACACAGTTTTAGGAGATAACCATTCCAGGGATCATAAAGATGTATTCTGATCATAATTTCTGATTATCTGCAAAAAGAAAAGTCATTCTTTTTAGAGCCCACTCTCTCCCACTCTCTCAAGTCTCGTTACTTTTTATGGATAAGATTATAACGTGACTTGGCAACAACTTTTAACCGTCAGAAAATTTATGCTATTGTCTTTTTCGTAGATTCAAATCAAGTGCTAGTTTTTGTAATTGATGCAAAATACCTTAGAATGAAGAAAACTACAAGTGTTTCGAAGATGTCCCGAATAGATTTTTATTTTCCTTTTCACAGCCTCCAAAAGTGTTTATTACCCACCACACATTCTACTTTATTTTTATAATAACGACAACAATGTTGTGTAAAAAAATCACAAATATCTTCGAATGAAATTTGTATGCTTTATCTTTCACATGACATTTGTTGGCGGATTTATTTGTGGTGATGGCCCACAAAAAACTATGACTGTTGAATATGTTGTTAAAGAGGCAATAATATTTTGCTTCACACCTTTTGAGGAGATTGCGATTCCGGGTATCATAAAGATGTATTCTGATCATAATTTCTAATTATCTTCCAAAAGCAAAGTCATTCTTTTTAGAGCCCACTCTCTTAAGTGTCGTTACTTTTTATGCATAAGATTATAACATGACTTGGCAAAGAACATTTAATCAGAATAAAATTTTTGCTGTACTCTTCTTTATATAATAAAATGAAGTGCTAGTTTTAGTAAATGGTGCAAAATACCTTAGAATGGATAAAACTGCAAGTGTTTCGAACATTGCCCAAATAGGTTTTTATGTCCCTTTTCACACCCTCCAAATGTGTTTATTACCCCCCCCACATTCTACTTTATTTATATAATAACGACAAAAATGTTGTGTAAAAAAATCACAAATTTCTTCTAATGAAATTTGTATGCTTTATCTTTCACATGAGATTTGTTGTCCGATTTATTTGTGGTGATGGCCCACAACAAATAATGACCGTTGAATTTGTTGTTAAAGAGGCAATAATTTTTTTCTGTACACATTTTTAGGAGATAACAATTCCGTGTATCATAAAGATGTATTCTGATTCTAATTTCTAATTATCTACAAAAAGCAAAGTCATTCGTTTTAGAGCCCACTCTCTCCCACTCTCTCAAGTCTCGTTACTTTTTATGGATAAGATTATAACATGACTTGGCAACAACTTTTAACCGTAAGAAAATTTTTGCTGTTCTCTTTTTCGTAGATTCAAATCGAGGCCTAGTTTTTGTAATTAATGCAAAATACCTTAGAATGGAGAAAACTGCAAGTGTTTCGAAGATGTCCCGAATAGGTTTTTATTTTCCCTTTCACAACCTCCAAAAGTGTTTATTACCCACCCCACATTCTACTTTATTTTTATAATAACGACAACAATGTTGTGTAAAAAAATCACAAATATCTTGGAATGAAATCTGTATGCTTTATCTTTGACATGAGATTTGTTGTCCGATTTATTTGTGGTGATGGCCCACAACAAACTATGACCGTTGAATATGTTGTTAAAGAGGCAATAATATTTTGCTTCACACCTTTTTAGGAGATTGCGATTCCGGGTATCATAAAGATGTATTCTAATCATAATTTCTAATTATCTACAAAAAGCAAAGTCATTATTTTTAGAACCCACTCTCTTAAGTCTCGTTACTTTTTATGCATAAGGTTATAACATGACTTGGCAGAACATTTAACCATCCCAAAATTTTTGCTGTAGTCTTTTTCATATAATAAAATCATGTGCTAGTTTTAGTAAATTGTGCAAAATACCTTAGACTGGAGATAACTGCAAGTGTTTCGAAGATTTCCTGAATAGGTTTTTATGTTCCTTTTCACAAGCTCCAAAAATGTTTATTACCCTCCCTATATTTTACTTTATTTTTATAATAACAACAACAATGTTAGGTAAAAAAATCACAAGTGTGTTGGAATGAAATCTGTATGCTTTATCTTTCACATGAGATTTGTTGTTTGATTTATTTGTGGTGATGGCCCATAACAAACTATGGCCGTTTAATATGTTGTTAAAGAGGCAACAATATTTTTCTTTACACAGTTTTAGGAGAGAACCATTCCGGGAATCATAAAGATGTATTCTGATCATAATTTCTAATTGTCTACAAAAAGAAAAGTCATTCTTTTTTGAGCCCACTCTCTCCCACTCTGTCAAGTCCCGTTACTTTTTATAGATAAGATTATAACATGACTTGCGAACAACTTTTAACCGTCAGAAAATTTTTGCTGTTGTCTTTTTCGTAGATTCAAATCAAGTGCTAGTTTTAGTAATTGATGCAAAATACCTTAGAATGGAGAAAACTGCAAGTGTTTCGAAGATGTCCCGAATAGGTTTTTATTTTCCTTTTCACAACCTCCAAAAGTGTTTATTACCCACCCCACATTCTACTTTATTTTTATAATAACGGCAACAATGTTGTGTAAAAAAATCACAAATATCTTGGAATGAAATCTGTATGCTTTATCTTTGACATGAGATTTGTTGTCCGATTTATTTGTGGTGATGGCCCACAACAAACTATGACCGTTGAATATGTTGTTTTAAAGAGGCAATAATATTTTGTTTCACACCTTTTTAGGAGATTGCGATTCCGGGTATCACAAAGATGTATTCTGATCATAATTTCTAATTATCTACAAAAAGCAAAGTCATTCTTTTTAGAACCCACTCTATTAAGTCTAGTTACTTTTTATGCATAAGATTATGACATGACTTGGCAGCAACATTTAACCATCACAAAATTTTTGCTGTAGTCTTATTCATATAATAAAATCAGGTGCTAGTTTTAGTAAACTGTGCAAAATACCTTAGAATGCAGATAACTGCAAGTGTTTCGATGTTTTCCCGAATAGGTTTTTATGTTCCTTTTCACAACCTCCAAAAATGTTTATTACCCTCCCTATATTTTACTTTATTTTTATAATAACAAGAACAATGTTGTGTAAAAAAATCACAAGTGTGTTGGAATGAAATCTGTATGCTTTATCTTTCACATGAGATTTGTTGTTCGATTTATTTGTGGTGATGACCCATAACAAACTATGGCCGTTTAATATGTTGTTAAAGAGGCAACAATATTTTTCTATACACAGTTTTAGGAATTAACAATTCCGGGTATCATAAAGATGTATTCTGATCATAGTTTCTAATTGTCTACAAAAAGAAAAGTCATTCTTTTTTGAGCCGACTCTGTCAAGTCTCGTTACTTGTTATGGATAAGATTATAACATGACTTGGCAACAACTTTTAATCGTCAGAAAATTTTTGCTGTTGCCTTTTTCGTAGATTCAAATGAAGTGCTAGTTTTAGTAATTAATGCAAAATACCTTAGAATGGAGAAAACTGCAAGTGTTTCGAAGATGTCCCGAATAGGTTTTTGTTTTCCTTTTCACAGCCTTCAAAAGTGTTTATTACCCACCCCACATTCTACTTTATTTTTATAATAACGACAACAATGTTGTGTAAAAAAATCACAAATATCTTGGAATGAAATCTGTATGCTTTATCTTTCACATGAGATTTGTTGTTCGATTTATTTGTGGTGATGGCCCATAACAAACTATGGCCATTTAATATGTTGTTAAAGAGGCAACAATACTTTTCTTTACACAGTTTTAGCAATTAACAATTCCGGGTATCATAAAGATGTATTCTGATCATAATTTCTAATTGTCTACAAAAAGAAAACTCATTCTTTTTTGAGCCCACTCTCCCCCACTCTCTTAAGTCTCGTTATTTTTATGGATAAGATTATAACATGACTTGGCAACACCTTTTAACCATCAAAAAATTTTTGCTGTTGTCTTTTTCGTAGATTCAAATCAAGTGCTAGTTTGAGTAATTGATGCAAAATACCTGGGAATGGAGAAAACTGCAAGTGTTTCGAAGATGTCCCGAATAGGTTTTGATTTTCCTTTTCACAGCCTCAAAAAGTGTTTATTACCCACCCCAAATTCTACTTTATTTTTATAATAACGACAACAATGTTGTGTAAAAAAATCACAAATATCTTGGAATGAAATCTGTATGCTTTATCTTTCACATGAGATTTGTTGTCCGATTTATTTGTGGTGATGCCCCACAACAAACTATGACCGTTGAATATGTTGTTAAAGAGGCAATAATATTTTGCTTCACACATTTTTAGGAGATTGCGATTCCGGGTATCATAAAGATGTATTCTGATCATAACTTCTAATTATCTTCAAAAGCAAAGTCATTCTTTTTAGAGCCCACTCTCTGCAGTCTCGTTACTTTTTATGCATAAGATTATAACATGACTTCGCAACAACATTTAACCGTCACAAAATTTTTGCTGTAGTCTTTTTGATATAATAAAATCAAGTGCTAGTTTTAGGAAATTGTGCAAAATACCTTAGAATGGAGAAAACTGCATGTGTTTCGAAGATTACCCGAATAGGTTTTTATGTTCCTTTTCACAGCCTCCAAAAATGTTTATGATCCTCCCTATAGTTTACTTTATTTTTATAATATCAACAATAATGTTGTTTAAATAAATCCCAAGTGTGTTGGAATGAAATCTGTATGCTTTATCTTTCACAAGAAATTTGTTGTCCGATTTATTTGTGGTGATGGCCCATCACAAACTATGGCCATTTAATATATTGTTATAGAGGCAACAATATTTTTCTTTACACAGTTTTAGGAGATAACAATTCCGGGAATCATAAAGATGTATTCTGATCATAATTTCTAATTATCTACAAAAAGAAAAGTCATTCTTTTTAGAGCCCACTCTCTCAAGTCTCGTTACTTTTTATGGATAAGATTATAACATGACTTGGCAACAACTTTTAACCGTCAGAAAATTTTTGTGTTGTCTTTTTTCGTAGATTCAAATCAAGTGCTAGTTTTAGTAATTGATGCAAAATACCTTAGAAAGGAGAAAACTGCAAGTGTTTCGAAGATGTCCCGAATAGGTTTTTATTTTCCTTTTCACAGCCTCAAAAAGTGTTTATTACCCACCCCAAATTCTACTTTATTTTTATAATAACGACAACAATGTTGTGTAAAAAAATCATAAATATCTTGGAATGAAATCTGTATGCTTTATCTTTCACATGAGATTTGTTGTCCGATTTATTTGTGGTGATGGCCCATAACAAACTATGGCCGTTTAATATGTTGTTATAGAGGCAACAATATTTTTCTTTACACAATTTTAGGAGATAACAATTCTGGGTATCATAAAGATGTATTCTGATCATAATTTCTAATTACCTACAAAAAGAAAAGTCATTCTTTTTAGAGCCCACTCTCTCCCACTCTCTCAAGTCTCGTTACTTTTTATGCATAAGATTATAACATGACTTGCCAAAAACTTTTAACCGTCACAAAATTTTTGCTGTTGTCTTTTTCGTAGATTCAAATCAAGTGCAAGTTTTAGTAATTGATGCAAAATACCTTAGAATGGAGAAACCTGCAAGTGTTTCGAAGATGTCCCGAATAGGTTTTTATGTTCCTTTTCAAAGCCTCCAAAAGTGTTTATTACCCACCCCACATTCTACTTTATTTTTATAATAATGACAACAATGTTGGGTAAAAAAGCCACAAATATCTTGGAATGAAATCTGTATGCTTTATCTTTCACATGAGATTTGTTATCCGATTTATTTGTGGTGATGGCCCACAACAAACTATGACCGTTCAATATGTTGTTAAAGATGCAATAATATTTTGCTTTACACATTTTTAGGAGATTACAATTCCGGGTATCATAAAGATGTATTCTAATCATAAATTCTAATTATCTACAAAAAGCAAAGTCATTCTTTTTAGAGTCCACTCTCTCTAGTCTCGTTACCTATTATGGATAAGATTATAACATGACTTGGCAACAACTTTTAACCGTCAGAAAATTTTTCTTTTGTCTTTGTCGTAGATTCAAATCAAGTGCTAGTTTTAGTAATTGATGTAAAATACCTTAGAATGGAGAAAACTGCAAGTGTTTCGAAGATGTCCCGAATAGGTTTTTATTTTCCTTTTCAGAGCCTCCAAAAGTGTTTATTACCCTCCCCACATTCTACTTTATTTATATAATAACGACAAAAATGTTGTCTAAAAAAATTACAAATATCTTGGAATGAAATATGTATGCTTTATCTTTCACATGAGATTTGTTCTCCGATTTATTTGTGGTGATGGCCCACAACAAACTATGACCGCTGAATATGTTGTTAAAGTGGCAATAATATTTTGCTTTACACCTTTTTAGGAGATTACAATCCGGGTATCACAAAGATGTATTCTTATCATAATTTCTAATTATCTGTAAAAAGCAAAGTCATTCTTTTTAGAGCCCACTCTCTCAACTCTTGTTACTTTTTATGGATAAGATTATAACATGACTTGGCAGCAAGTTTTAACTGTCACAAAATTTTTGTTGTTAACTTTTTCGTAGATTCAAATTAAGTGCTAGTTTTAGTATTTGATGTAAATTACCTTAGAATGGAGAAAACTGCAAGTGTTTCGAAGATGTCCCGAATAGGTTTTTATTTTCCTTTTCACAGCCTCCAAATGTGTTTATTACCCACCCCACATTCTACTTTATTTTTGTAATAACGACAACAATGTTGTGTAAAAAAATCACAAATATCTTGGAATGAAGTCTGTATGCTATATCTTTCACATGAGATTTTTTGTCCGATTTATTTGTGGTGATGGCCCACAACAAACTATGACCGTTGAATATTTTGTGAAAGAGGCAATAATATTTTTTCTTTACACCCTTTTAGGAGATTACAATTCCGGGTATCATAAAGATGTATTCTGATCATAATTTCTAATTATCAACAAAAAGCAAAGTCATTCTTTTTGGAGCCCACTCTCTCCCACTCTCTCAAGTCTCGTTACTTTTTATGCATAAGATTATAACATGACTTGGCAGAAACTTTTAACCCTTACAAAAGTTTTATTGTAGTCTTTTTCATAGAATAAAATCAAGTGCTAGTTTTAGTAAATGATGCAAAATACCTTAGAATGGAGAAAACTGCAAGTGTTTCGAAGATGTCCCAAATAGGTTTTTATGTTCCTTTTTACAGCCTCCAAAAGTGTTTATTACCCACCCCACATTCTACTTTATTTTTATAATAATGACAACAATGTTGTGCTAAAAAGTCACAAATATCTTGGAATGAAATCTGTATGCTTCATCTTTCAAATGAGATTTGTTGTCCGATTTATTTGTGGTGATGGCCCACAACAAGCTATGACCGTTCAATATGTTGTTAAAGAGGCAATAATATTTTTCTTTACACCTTTTTAGGAGATTTCAATTCCGTGTATAATAAAGATGTATCCTGATCATAGTTTCTAATTATCTACCAAAAGCAAAGTCAATCTTTTTTGAGCCCACTCTCTCAAGTCTCGTTACCTTTTTATGCACAAGATTATAACATGACATGGTAGCAAATTTTAACCGTCACAAAATTTTTGCTGTAGTCATTTTCATATAAGAAAATCAAGTGCTAGTTTGAGTAAATGGTGCAAAATGCCTTAGAATGGACAAAACTGCAAGTGTTTTGAAGCTATCCCGAATAGTTTTTTATGTCCCTTTTCACAGCCTCCAAAAGTGTTTATTACCCACCCCACATTCTACTTTATTTATATAATAACGACAACAATGTTGTGTTAAAAAATCACAAATATCTTGGAATGAAATCTGTATGCTTTATCTTTCACATGAGATTTGTTGTCCGATTTATTTGTGGTTATGGCCCACAACAAACTATCACCGTTGAATATGTTGTTCAACAGGCAATAATATTTTGCATGACACCTTTTTAAGGGATTACAATTCTGGGTATCATAAAGATGTATTCTGATCATAATTTGTAATTATCTACAGAAAGCAAAGACATTGTTTTTAGAGCCCACTCTCTCCCACTCTTTCTAATCTCGTTACTTTTTACGCATAATATTATAACATGACTTGGGAGCAACATTTAACCGTCACAAAAATTTTGCTGTTGTCTTTTTCGTAGAATCAAATCAAGTGCTAGTTTTAGTAAATGGTGCAAAATACCTTAGAATGTAGAAAACTGCAAGTGTTTCAAAGATGTCCCGAATAGGTTTTTCTGTTCCTTTTCACAGCCTCCAAAAGTGTTTATTACCCACCCTATATTCTACTTTATTTTCGTAATAACGACAACAATGTTGTGTAAAAAAATCACAAATATCTTGGAATGAAATCTGAATGATTTATCTTTCACATGAGATTTGTTGTCCGATTTATTTGTGGTGATGGCCCACAACAAACTATGACTGTTGATTATGTTGTTAAAGAGGCAATAATATTTTTCTTTACACCATTTTAGGAGATTACAGTTCCGTGTATCATAAAGATATATTCTGATCAAACTTTCTAATTATCTACAAAAAGCAAATTCATTCTTTTAGAGTCCACTCTCACAAGTCTCGTTACTTTTTCGGCATAATATTATAACATGACTTGGCAGCAACTTTTAACCGTGACAAAATTTTTGCTTAGTCTCTTTCATATAATAAAATCAAGTGCTAGTATTAGTAAATGGTGCAAAATACCTTAGAATGGACAAAACTGCAAGTGTTTCGAAGATTTCCCGAATAGGTTTTTATGTACCTTTTCGCAGCCTCCAAAAGTGTTTATTACCCACCCCACATTCTACTTTATTTTTATAATAACGACAACAATGTTGTGTAAAAAACTCACAAATATCTTGGAATGAAATCTGTATGATTTATCTTTCACATGAGATTTGTTGTCCGATTTATTTGTGGTGATGGCCCACAACAAACTATGACTGTTGAATATGTTGTTAAAGAGGCAATAATATTTTGCTTTACACCTTTTTAGGAGATTACAGTTCCGTGTATCATAAAGGTGTATTCTGATCATAATTTCTAATTATCTACAAAAAGCAAAGTCATTCTTTTTAGAGTTGACTCTCTCCCACTCTCTCAAGTCTTGTTACTTTTTATGCATAAGATTGTAACATCACTTGGCAGCAACTTTTAACTGTGAGAAAATTTTTGTTGTCTTTTTCGTAGATTCAAATCAAGTGCTACTTTTAGTAATTGATGTAAAATGCCTTAGAATGGAGAAAACTGCAAGTTTTTCGAAGATGTCCCGAATAGGTTTTTATTTTCCTTTTCATAGCCTCCAAAAGTGTTTATTAACCACCCCACATTGTACTTTATTTTTATAATAATGACAACAATGTTGTGTAAAAAAATCACAAATATCTTGGAATGAAATCTGTATGCTTTATCTTTCACATGAGATTTGTTGTCCGATTTATTTGTGGTGATGGCCCACAACAAACTATCACCGTTCAATATGCTGTTAAAGAGGAAATAATATTTTGCTTCACACCTTTTTAGGAGATTAATATAACGGGTATCATAAAGATGTATTCTGATCATAATTTCTAATTATCTACCAAAAACAAAGTCAATCTTATTTGAGCCCACTCCCTCAAGTCTCGTTACCTTTTATGCATAAGATTATAACATGACTTGGCAGCAAATTTTAACCGTCACAAAATTTTTGTTGTAGTCTTTGTCGTATAAGAAAATCTAGTGCTAGTTTTAGTTAATGGTGGAAAATACCATAGAATGGTCAAAACTGCAAGTGTTTCGAATATGTCCCGAATAGGTTTTTATGTACATTTTCACAGCCTCCAAAACTGCATATTACCCACCCCACATTCTACTTTATTTATATAATAACGACAACAATGTTGTGTTAAAAAATCACAAATCTCTTGGAATGAAATCTGTATGCTTTATGATTCACATGGGATTTGTTGTCCGATTTATTTGTGGTGATGTCCCACATCAATCTATGACCGTTGAATATGTTGTTCAAGAGGCAATAATATTTTGCATTACACATTTTTAGGGGATTACAACTCCGGGTATCATAAAGATGTATTCTGATCATAATTTGTAATTATCTACAGAAAGCAAAGACATTGTTTTTAGAGCCCACTCTCTCCCATTGTCTCAAGTCTCATTACTTTTTATGCATAAGATTATAACACTACTTGGCAGCAATTTTTACCGTCACAAAATTTTTACTGTAGTCTTTTACATAGAATAAAATCAAGTGCTAGTTTTAGTAAATTGTGCAAAATACCTTAGAATGGAGAAAACAACAAGTGTTTCAATGATGTCCCAAATAGGTTTTTATGTTCCTTTTTACAAAGTCCAAAAGTGTTTATTACCCACTCCACATTCTACTTTATTTTTATAATAACGACAACAATGTTGTGTAAAAAAATCACAAATATCTTGGAACGAAATCTGTATGTTTTATCTTTCACATGAGATTTGTTGTCCGATTTATTTGTGGTGATGGCCCATAACAAACTATGACTGTTGAATATGTTGTTCAAGAGGCAATAATATTTTTCTTTACACCTTTTTAAGAGATTACAATTCCGGGTATCATAAAGATGTATTCTGATCATAATTTATATTTATCTTCAAAAAGCAAAGTCATTATTTTTAGAGCCCACTCTCTCCCACTCTTTCTAGTCTCGTTACTTTTTAGGCATAAGATTATAACATGACTTGGCAGCAACATTTAACCGTTACAAAATTTTTGCTTTTGTATTTTTCGTAGAATCAAAACAAGTGCTAGTTTTAGTAAATGGTGCAAAATACCTTAGAATGGAGAAAACTGCAAGGGTTTCGAAGATATCCCGAATAGGATTTTTGTTTTTCTTTTCACAGCCTCCAAAAGTGTTTATTACCCACCCCACATTCTACTTTATTTTTATAATAACTACAACAATGTTGTGCGAAAAAGTCACAAACATCTTGGAATGAAATTTGTATGCTTTATCTTTCAGATGAGATTTGTTGTCCAATTTATTTGTGGTGATGGCCAACAACAAACTGTGACTGTTGATTATGTTGTTAAAGAGGCAATAATATTTTGCTTTACACCTTTTTAGGAGATTACAATTCCGTGTATCATAAAGATGTATTCTGATCATAATTTCTAATTATCTACCAAAAACATAGTCAATCTTATTTGAGCCCACTCGCTCAAGTCTCGTTACCTTTTATGCATAAGATTATAACATGACTTGGCAGCAAATTTTAACCGTCACAAAATTTTTGTTGTAGTCTTTGTCGTATAAGAAAATCTAGTGCTAGTTTTAGTAAATGGTGGAAAATACCATAGAATGGTCAAAACTGCAAGTGTTTCGAAGATGACCCGAATAGGTTTTTACGTACATTTTCACAGCCTCCAAAACTGTATATTACCCACCCCACATTCTACTTTATTTATATAATAACGACAACAATGTTGTGTTAAAAAATAACAAATATGTTGGAATGAAATTTGTATGCTTTATCTTTCACATGGGATTTGTTGTCCGATTTATTTGTGGTGATGTCCCACAACAATCTATGACCGTTGAATATGTTGTTAAAGAGGCAATAATATTTTTCTTTACACCTTTTTAGGATATTACAATTCTGTGTATCATAAAGATGTATTCTGATCATAATTTCTAATTATCTACAAAAAGCAAATTCTTTCCTTTTAGAGCCCACTCACTCCAGTCTCGTTTCTTTCTATGCATAAGATTATAACATGGCTTGGCAGCAACTTTAAACAGTCACAAAATTTTTGCTGTAGTCTTTTTCATTGAATAAAATCAAGTGCTAGTTTCAGGAAATGGTGCAAAATACCTTAGAATGGAGAAAACAGCAAGTGTTTCAATGATGTCCCAAATAGGTTTTTATGTTCCTTTTTACAAAGTCCAAAAGTGTTTATTACCCCCTCCACATTCTACTTTATTTTTATAATAACGACAACAATGTTGTGTAAAAAAATCACAACTATCTTGGAACGAAATCTGTATGCTTTATCTTTCACATGAGATTTGTTGTCTGATTTATTTGTGGTGATGGCCCATAACAAACTATGACTCTTGAATATGTTGTTCAAGAGGCAATAATATTTTTCTTTACACCTTTTTAGGAGATTTCAATTCCGGGTATCATAAAGATGTATTCTGATGATAATTTCTATTTATCTTCAAAAAGCAAAGTCATTATTTTTAGAGCCCACTCTCTCCCACTCTTTCTAGTCTCGTTACTTTTTAGGCATAAGATTATAACATGACTTGGCAGCAACATTTAACCGTTACAAAATTTTTGCTTTTGTCTTTTTCGTAGAATCAAAACAAGTGCTAGTTTTAGTAAATGGTGCAAAATACCTTAGAATGGAGAAAACTGCAAGGGTTTCGAAGATATCCCGAATAGGATTTTATTTTTCTTTTCACAGCCTCCAAAAGTGTTTATTACCCACCCCACATTCTACTTTATTTTTATAATAACTACAACAATGTTGTGCGAAAAAGTCACAAACATCTTGGAATGAAATCTGTATGCTTTATCTTTCAGATGAGATTTGTTGTCCAATTTATTTGTGGTGATGGCCCACAACAAACTATGACCGTTGAATATGTTGTTAAAGAGGCAATAATATTTTGCTTTACACCTTTTTAGGAGATTACAATTCCGTGTATCATAAAGATGTATTCTGATCATAATTTCTAATTATCTACCAAAAGCAAAGTCAATCTTATTTTAGCCCACTCTCTCCCACTCTCTCAAGTCTCGTTACCTTTTATGCATAAGATTATAACATGACTTGGCAGCAAATTTTAACCGTCACAAAATTTTTGCTGTAGTCTTTGTCGTATAAGAAAATTAAGTGCTAGTTTTAGTAAATAGTGGAAAATACCATAGAATGGTCAAAACTGCAAGTGTTTCGAAGATGTCCCGAATAGGTTTTTATGTACCTCTTCACAGCCTCCAAAACTGTATATTACCCACCCCACATTCTACTTTATTTATATAATAACAACAACAATGTTGTGTTAAAAAATCACAAATATGTTGGAATGAAATCTGTATGCTTTATCTTTCACATGAGATTTGTTGTCCGATTTATTTGTGGTGATGTCCCACAACAATCTATGACCGTTGAATATGTTGTTCAAGAAGCAATAATATTTTTCTTTACACCTTTTCAGGATATTACAATTCTGTGTATCATAAAGATTTATTCTCATCATAATTTCTAATTATCTACAAAAAGCAAATTCTTTCCTTTTAGAGCCACTCTCTCGTCCTCAAGTCTCATTACTTTTTATGCATAAGATTATAACATGGCTTGGCAGCAACTTTAAACCATCACAAAATTTTTGCTGTAGTCTTTTTCATAGAATAAAATCAAGTGCTACTTTTAGTAAATGGTGCAAAATACATTAGAACGGAGAAAACTGTAAGTGTTTCGAAGATGTCCCGAACAGGTTTTTATGTTCCTTTTCACAGCCTCCAAAAGTGTTTATTACCCACCCCACATTCTACTTTATTTATATAACAACGACATCAATGTTGTGTTAAAAAATCACAAATATCTTTGAATGAAATTTGTAGGTTTTATCTTTCACATTATATTTGTTGTCTGATTTATTTGTGGTGATGGCCCACAACAATCTATGACCGTTGAATATGTTGTTAAAGAGGCAATAATATTTTTCTTTACACCTTTCTACGAGATTACTATTCCGGTATCATAAAGATGTATTCGATCATAATTTCTAATTATCTACAAAAAGCAAACTCATTCCTTTTTAGAACCCACTTCTCCCACTGCTCAAGTCTCATTGTTTTGATGCATAAGATTATAACATGGGGCAAAAGAACTTTGAACCATCACAAAATTTTTGCTGTAGTCTTTTTCATAGAATAAAATCAAGTAATAGTTTTAGTAAATGGTGCAAAATACATTAGAATGGAGAAAATTGCAAGTGTTTCGAAGATGTCCCGAACAGGTTTTTATGTCCTTTTCGCAGCCTCCAAAAGTGTTTATTACCCACCCCACATTCTACTTTATTTATATAATAACGAGAACAATGTTGTGTTAAAAAATCACAAATATCTTGGAATGAAATCAGTATGCTTTATCTTCCACATGAGATTTGTTGTCCGATTTATTTATGGTGATGGCCCACAACAAACTATGATTGTTGAATATGTTGTTAAAAAGGCAATAATATTTTGCGTTACACCTTTTTAGGAGATTACTATTCCGGGTATCATAAAGTTGTATTCTGATCATAATTTCTAAATATCTACCAAAAGCAAAGTCATTCTTTTTAGAGCCCACTCTCTCCCACTATCTCAAGTCTCATTACTTTTGATGCATAAGATTATAACATGACTTGGCAGCAACTTTTAACCGTCACAAAATTTTTTCTGTAGTCTTTTTCAAAAAATAAAATCAAATGCTAGTTTTAGAAAATTGTGCATAATACCTTAGAATGCAGATAACTGCATGTGTTTCGAAGATGTCCCGAACAGGTTTTTTGTGTACCTTTTCACAGCCTCGAAAAGTTTTATTACCCACCCCACATTGTACTTTATTTATATAATAACGAAAACAATGTTGTGTTAAAAAATCACAAATATCTAAGAATGAAATCTGTATGCTTTATCTTTCACATGATATTTGTTGTCTGATTTATTTGTTGTGATGGCTCACAACAAACTATGACTATTGAATATGTTGTTAAAGAGGCAATAATATTTTGCTTTACACCTTTTTAGGAGATTATAATTTCGGGTATCATAAAGATGTATTGGAATCATAATTTCTAATTATCTACAAAAAGAAAAGTCATTCTTTTTAGAGCCCACTCACCACTCTCAAGTCTCGTTACTTTCTATGCATAAGATTATAACATGACTTGACAGCAACTTTAACCGTCACAAAGTTTTTGGTGCACAGTCTTTTTCAAAAAATAAAATCAATTGCTTGTTTTAGTAAATTGTGCATAATACCTTAGAATGGATAAAACTGCATGTGTTTCGAAGATGTCCCGAACAGGTTTTTATGTTCCTTTTCACAGCCTCCAAAAGTGTTTATTCCCACCCCACATTCTACTTTATTTATATAGTAACGACAACAATGTTGTGTTAAAAAATCACAAAGATCTTGGATTGAAATTTGTATGCTTTATCTTTCACATCAGATTTGTTCTCCGATTTATTTGTGGTGATGGCCCACAACAAATTATGACCTTGAATATGTTGTTAAAGAGGCAATAATATTTTGCTTTACACCTTTTTAGGAGATTACAATTTTTTGTATCATAAAGATGTATTCTAATCCTAATTTCTAATTATCTACAAAAGCAAAGTCATTATTTTTAGAGCCCACTCTCTCCCACTCTCTCAAGTCTTGTTACTTTTTAGGCATAAGATTATAACATGACTTGGCAGCAACATTTAACCGTCACAAAATTTTTGCTTTTGTCTTTTTCGTCAAATCAAATCAAGTGCTAGTTTTAGTAAATGGTGCAAAATACCTTAGAATGGAGAAAACTCCAAGCGCTTCGAAGATGTCCCGAATAGGTTTTTATGTTCCTTTTCACCGCCACCAAAAGTGTTTATTAACCACCCCACAATCTACTTTATTTTTATAATAACGACAACAATGTTGTGTTAAAAAGTCACAAATATCTTGGAATGAAATCTGTATGCTTTATCTTTCACATGAGATTTGTTGTTTGATTTATTTGTGGTGATGGCCCACAACAAACTATGACCGTTGAATATGTTGTTAAAGAGGTATTAATATTTTTCTTTACACCTTTTTAGGAGAATGCAATTACGGGTATCTTAAAGATATATTTTGATCATAATTTCTAATTCTCTACCAAAAGAAAACTCATTCTTTTTAGAGCCCACTTTCCCACTCTCTCAAGTCTCGTTACCTTTAATGCATAAGATTATAACATGACTTGGCAGCAACTTTTAATAGTCACAAAATTTTTTGCTGTAGTCTTTTTCATATAATAAAATCAAGTGCTAGTTTTAGTAAATGGTGCAAAATACCTTAGAATGGATAAAACTGCAAGTGTTTCGAAGATGTCCCTGAATTGGTTTTTATGTACCTTTTCACAGCCTCCAAAAGTGTTTATTACCCACCCCACAATCTACTTTATTTATATAATAACAACAACAATGTTGTGTTAAAAAATAACAAATATCTTGGAATGAAATGTGTACTTTATCTTTCACATGAGATTTGTTGTCTAATTTATTTTTGGTGATGGTCCACAACAAACTTTGACCGTTGAATATGTTGTTAAAGAGGCAATAATATTTTGCTTTACACCTTTTTAGGAGATTACAATTACTGGTATCTTAAAGATGTATTCTGATCATAATTTCTAATTCTCTACCAAAAGCAAAGTCATTCTATTTAGAGCCTACTCTCTCCCACTCTCTCAAGTCTCGTTACCTTTAATGCATAAGATTATAACATGACTTGGCAGCAACTTTTAACAGTCAAAAAATTTTTTCCTGTAGTCTTTTTCATATAATAAAATCAAGTGCTAGTTTTAGTAAATGGTGCAAAATACCTTAGAATGGAGAAAACTGCAAGTGTTTCGAAGATGTCCCGAAATAGGTTTTTATGTACCTTTTCACAGCCTCCAAAAGTGTTTATTACCCACCCCACAATCTACTTTATTTATATAATAACGACAACAATGTTGTGTTAAAAAATAACAAATATCTTGGAATGAAATGTGTACTTTATCTTTCACATGAGATTTGTTGTCTAATTTTTTTTTGGTGATGGCCCACAACAAACTATGACCGTTGAATATGTTGTTAAAGAGGAAATAATATTTTGCTTTACACCTTTTTAGGAGATTACAATTACGGGTATCTTAAAGATGTATTCTGATCATAATTTCTAATTCTCTACCAAAAGCTAAGTCATTCTTTTTAGAGCCCACTCTCTCCCACTCTCTTAAGTCTCGTTACCTTTAATGCATAAGATTATAACATGACTTGGCAACAACTTTTAACTGTCACAAAATTTTTGTTGTATTCTTTTTCATATAATAAAATCAAGTGCTAGTTTTAGTAAATGGTGCAAAATACTTTAGAATGGAGAAAACTCCAATGGTTTCGTAGATGTCCCGAACAGGTTTTTAAGTTCCTTTTCACAACCTCCAAAAGTGTTTATTACCCACCCCACATTCTACTTTATTTATATAATAACGACAACAATGTTGTGTTAAAAATCACAAATATCTTTGAATGAAATCTGTATGCTTTATCTTTCACATGAGATTTGTTGTCTGATATATTTGTGGTGATGGCCCACAACAAACTATGACCATTCAATATGTTGTTAAAGAGGCAATAATATTTTTCTTTACACCTTTTTAGGAGATTACAATCCCGTGTTACATAAAGATGTATTCTGATCATAATTTCTAATTATCTACAAAAAGCAAAGTCATTCTTTTTTGAGCCCACTCTCTCAAGTCTCGTTACTTTTCATGCATCAGATTATAATCTGACTTGGCAGCAACTTTTAACCATTAGAAAATTTTTGGTGTAGTCTTTTTCCGTAGAATGAAATCAAATGCTTGTTTTAGTAAATGATGGAAAATACCTTAGAATGGAGAAAACTGCAAGTGTTTCGAAGATATCCCGAATAGGCTTTTATGTTCCTTTTCATAGCCTCCAAAAGTGTTTATTACCCACCCCACATTTTACTTAATTTTTATCAGAACGACAACATTGGTGTGTAAAAAAATCACATTATAACCTGACTAAGCAAAACTTTTTAACCGTTACAAAATTTTTGGTGTAGTCTTTTTCATAGAATCAAATGAAGTGCTTGTTTTTGTAAATGGTGCAAAATACCTTAGAGTGGAGAAAAATGCAAGTGTTTCGAAGATATACCGAATAGGATTTTCTGTTCCTTTTCATTACCTCCAAAAGTGCTTATTACGCACCCCACATTTTACTTTATTTTTAAAAAAACAACAAAAGTGTTGGGTAAAAAAATCACAAGTGTCTTGGAATTAAATCTGTATGCTTTATCTTTCACATAAGATTTGTTGTCCTATTTATTTGTGGTGATGGTCGACAACAAACTATGGCCGTTGAATATGTTATTATGAGGAAATAATATTTTGCTTTACACTTTTTTAGGAGATTACAATTCCGGGTATCATAAAGATGTATTCTGATCATAATTTCTAATTATCTACAAAAAGAAAAGTCATTCTTTTTAGAGCCCACTCTCTCAAGTCTCATTACTTTGCATGCATAAGATTCTAACCCAACATGGCAGCAACTTTTAACGTTACATAATTTTTGTTGTGGTCTTTTTCGTAGAATCAAATCAAGTGCTTGTTTTAGTAAATGGTGCAAAATACCTTAGAGTGGAGAAAATTGCAAGTGTTTCAAAGATATCCCGAATAGGCTTTTATGTTCCTTTTTGGCCTACAAAAGTTTTTGTTAGCCACCCTACATCTTATTATATTTTTATAGTAGCGAAAACAATGTTGTAAAAAAAAATCACAAGTGTCTTTGAATGAAATCCTTATGCATTATCATTCATATGAGATTTCTTGATCGAAATATTTATGGTGACGGCCCACAACAAACTATGGCTGTTGAATATGTTACTAAAAATACAATAATATTTTGCTTTACACTTTTTTAGGAGATTACAATTCTGGGTATCATAACTATGTATTCTAATCATAATTTCTAATTATCTACAAAAAGCAAAGTCATTCTTTTTAGAGCCCACTCTCTCAAGTCTCGTTACTTTTCATGCATCACATTATAACCTGACTTGGCAGCAACTTTTAACCGTTACAAAATTTTAGGTGTAGTCTTTTTTTAGAATCAAATGAAGTGCTTGTTTTAGTAAATGGTGCAAAATACCTTAGAATGGAGAAAACTGCAACTGTTTCGAAGATATCCCGAATAGGCTTTTCTGTTCCTTTTAATAACCTCCAAAAGTGTTTATTACGCACCCCACATTTTACTTTTTTTTAAAAAAAAACAACAAAAGTGTTGTATAAAAAAATCATAAGTGTCTTGGAATGAAATCTGTATGCTTTATCTTTCACATGAGATTTTTTGTCCGATTTATTTGTGGTGATGGTCGACAACAAACTATGGTCGTTGAATATGTTATTATGAGGCAATAATATTTTTCTTTACACTTTTTTAGGAGATTACAATTCAGGGTATCATAAAGATGTATTCTGATCATAATTTCTAATTATCTACAAAAAGAAAAATCATTCTTTTTCGAGCCCACACTCTCAAGTCTCGTTACTTTTCATGCATAAGATTCTAACCTGACATGGCAGCAACTTTTAACCGTTACATAATTTTTGTTGTGGTCTTTTTCGTAGAATCAAATCAAGTGCTTGTTTTAGTAAATGGTGTAGAATACCTTAGAGTGGAGAAAACTACAAGTGTTTCGAAGATATCCCAAATAGGCTTTTATGTTCCTTTTATGGTCTACAAAATTTTTCTTAGGCACCCTACAACTTATTATAATTTTATAATAGCGAAAACAATGTTGTAAAAAAAAATCACAAGTGTCTTTGAATGAAATCCTTATGCCTTGTCATTCATATGAGATTTGTTGATCGAATAATTTGTGGTGATGGCCCACAACAAACTATCATCGGGGACTATGTTGTTAAAGAAGCCATCAAATTTTTCTTTTCACTTTTTTAGACGATTACAATTCAGGGGGTCATAAAGATGTATTCTGATCATAATTTCTAATTATCTACAAAAAGCAAAGTCATTCTTTTTAGAGCCCACTCTCTCAAGTCTCGTTACTTTTCATGCATCACATTATAACCTGACTTGGCAGCAACTTTTAACCGTTACAAAATTTTAGGTGTAGTCTTTTTTTAGAATAAAATGAAGTGCTTGTTTTAGTCA
Source organism: Canavalia ensiformis (assembly GCA_026541065.1). Lineage (NCBI taxonomy): Eukaryota > Viridiplantae > Streptophyta > Magnoliopsida > Fabales > Fabaceae > Canavalia > Canavalia ensiformis. The sequence goes on along the minus strand of JAMKYM010000161.1, from coordinate 97,407 downwards.
ATGGTGCAAAATACCTTAGAATGGAGAAAACTGCAACTGTTTCGAAGATATCCCGAATAGGATTTTCTGTTCCTTTTAATAACCTCCAAAAGTGTTTATTACGCACCCCACATTTTACTTTTTTTAAAAAAAAAACAACAAAAGTGTTGTATAAAAAAAACATAAGTGTCTTGGAATGAAATCTGTATGCTTTATCTTTCACATGAGATTTGTTGTCCGATTTATTTGTGGTGATGGCCCAAACAAACTATGGTCCGTTGAATATGTTATTATGAGGCAATGACATTTTTTTTACACTTTTTTAGAGATTACAATTCAGGGTATCATAAAGATGTATTCTGATCATAATTTCTAATTATCTACAAAAAGAAAAATCATTCTTTTTCGAGCCCACACTCTCAAGTCTCGTTACTTTTCATGCATAAGATTCTAACCTGACATGGCAGCAACTTTTAACCGTTACATAATTTTTGTTGTGGTCTTTTTCGTAGAATCAAATCAAGTGCTTGTTTTAGTAAATGGTGTAGAATACCTTAGAGTGGAGAAAACTACAAGTGTTTCGAAGATATCCCAAATAGGCTTTTATGTTCCTTTTATGGTCTACAAAATTTTTCTTAGGCACCCTACAACTTATTATAATTTTATAATAGCGAAAACAATGTTGTAAAAAAATCACAAGTGTCTTTGAATGAAATCCTTATGCCTTGTCATTCATATGAGATTTGTTGATCGAATAATTTGTGGTGATGGCCCACAACAAACTATCATCAGGGACTATGTTGTTAAAGAAGCCATCACATTTTTCTTTTCACTTTTTAGACGATTACAATTCAGGGGGTCATAAAGATGTATTCTGATCATAATTTCTAATTATCTACAAAAACCAAAGTCATTCTTTTTAGAGCCCACTCTCTCAAGTCTCATTACTTTTTATGCATAAGATTATAACATGACTTGGCAGTAACTTTTAACCGTCACAAAATTTTTGCTGTAGTCTTTTTCGTAGAATCCAATCAAGTGATAGTTTTAGTAAATGGTGCAAAATACCTTAGAATGGAGAAAACTGCAAGTGTTTCGAACTTGTCTTGAATAGGTTTTTATGTTCCTTTTCACAGCCTCCAAAAGTGTTTATTACCCACCCCACATTTTACTTTATTTTTATATGAACGACAACAATGTTGTGTAAAAAAATCACAAGTGTCTTGGAATGAAATATGTATGCTTTATCTTTCACATGAGATTTGTTGTCTGATTTATTTGTGGTGATGGCCCAAAGCAAACTGTGTCCGTTGTAAAAGTTTTTAAAGAGGCAATAACATTTTTCTTTACACTTTTTTAGGAGATTACAATTCCGGTTATCATAAAGATGTATTCTGATCTTAATTTCTAATTATCTAGAAAAGGCAAAGTCATTCTTATTACAGCCAACTCTCTCAAGTCTCGTTAGTTTTTATGCATAAGGTTATAACATGACTTGGCAGCAACTTTTAGCCGTCACAGAATTTTTGCTGTAGTCCTTTTCGTAGAATCAAATCAAGTGCTAGTTTTAGTAAATGGTGCAAAATACCTTAGAATGGAGAAAACTGCAAGAGTTTCGATCATATCCCGAATAGGTTTTTATGTTCCTTTTCACAGCCTTCACAAGTTTTTATTACCAACCCCACATTTTACTTTATTTTTTAATAACGAAAAAGATCTTGTGTAAAGAAATCACAGGTTTCTTGGAATGAAATATGTATGCTTTATCTTTCACATGAGATTTGTTGATCGATTTATTTGTGGTGATGGCCCACAACAAACTATGACCGTTGAATATGTTGTTAAGGAGGCAATAATATTTTACTTTACACTTTTTTGGGAGATTACAATTCTGGGTATCATACAGATGTATTCTGATCATAATTTTTAATTACCTACAAAAAGCAATGTCATTCTTTTTAGAGCCCACTCTCTCAAGTCTCGTTACTTTTCATGCATTAGACTATAACCTGACATGGTAGCAAGTTTTAACTGTCAAAAAAATTTTGTTGTAGTGTTTTTCGTATAATCAAATCAAGTGCTTGTTTTAGTAAATTGTGCAAAATACCTTAGAGTGGACAAAACTGCAAGTGTTTCAAAGATATCTCGAATTTGCTTTTATGTTCCTTTTGTCGCCAACAAAAGTTTTTATTAGCCACCTTACATCTCATTATATTTTTATAATTGTGAAAAAAATGTTGTCAACAAAAATCACAAGTGTCTTCGAATGAAATCCTTATGCTTTATCATTCATATGAGATTTGGTGATCGAATAATTTGTGGTGATGGCCGACAAGAAACTATGAATGGGGAGTATGTTGTTAAAGAAGCCATAACATTTTGCCTTTCAAAAATAAAGTTATTTTTTCAAATATTTTGGGATCTTTGCTCTCACGCAACGGGCTCTAAACGGGGAACTGGCAATTCACCTGCTGTTCAACGTTTAGTAGTTCGTATAGGCCCCCGTGCTGCCTTAGCCTCCTCGGACCTTGTGCACGAGTGGACTAAAGGTTTTTTCAAAAGTAAAGTTCTTTTTTCAAGTATTTTGGGATCTTTGGTGTCACGCAACGGGCTTTAAACGCGGAACTGGCGGTTCACCTATTGTTCGACGTTTAGTAGTTCGTATAGGCCCCCGTGCTGCCGTAGCTGCCTCGGACCTTGTGCATGAGTGGATCGAAAGGCCCTTCAAAAAATAAACTTCTTTTCAAAGTGTCATATTCCTTTTGAATACCTCTGAAGGTCAGGCCTTCACAAACCTTAACTACGTAAGCCTTGAGTTTTCCACTGCACCGGGGAATACGTAGGCGTAGCATCAAGTCCTGTTAGGCTAACTTCCATCAAGTTATTTATATCCATGCTAATTAAAGGGATCAAATAATTTTCAAACAAATCACACACTTAGTTGAAGGGTACCGTTCTTTGGAACGAGCAAGTGGGGTGCCTAACACCTTCCCCACTCATAACCGATTCTTGAACCTAAATTTCTTCCTCGAGTCAGGGTTTTTTCCAAGTATTTTCCCTTAAATAAAAATTTGGTGGTGTCTCCACATGACATAAATAAAATCATTTTCAAATTTTAGTGAGTTCGTCGTCTCATTGGAATTACGGTTGCGATAGATGGCGACTCCACTGGGGACATTAGAGAGTCAAGCCCGTTCGATTGAGTGTGTTTTGTTTTGATACGTTCTCTGTTTATTTGCATGATTTATTTACCTATTTATCTACCTGCGATTTATTGGTTTGTTTATTCTCTGTAAAACCTTAGGGTAGACGAGCAATAAATATATATATAGTTGTGCGATTTCCCCAATTGCAGCTATCCCAAAAATGATGTGCCGTCTATCGCAACCGTAATTCTTACGAGACGAAGAACTCGCTAAAATTTTAACAATAGAGAGTTTTGATTATGTGTGGAGTCGCCACCAAATTTTTATTTAAGGGAAAAAGTTTGGAAAAACCCTAGTTTGAAAATGAGATTCAAAGTTTGGGAGTCGGTTAAGAGTGGGGAAGGTGTTAGGCACCCCACTCACCTCGAATTAAAGTTTAACGCATACATTACGGCAGGTAGGAACGCACCGTGCATGTGGGCTGCCTGGTCTCTCACTAAATAAAGCCTGAGACAAGTCAAAGCTTCTTGAATACACTGTGTGACCCCATGCAAAAAAAAGCGAATTTTTCATAGGTTAAATGGGCTAAACTAAACCTTGCATTCAGTGTTCTATCTTGCAAATCACAAGACAGATTTGGCGCCAATGAATGGAAGATGTTGTAGGAGTTTATTCCTGATCATTCATTAACTCCTCTGCAGAGGACTAACTGGAACCAAATCTGGAAGCTTGGCAACAATAGATTTTTAACTAGATTCAAACCCCGCATTCGAACAACACCATAACTACATAAGTAGCTTAAACTACATGCAAGATTCATGATCCAAGAGTAAACTAAACATGGCTAATATCAGGTTCTTTTGGCTTGTTGATGGAAAGGGATGTAACTGACCTGCTTTGAGATCGATGGAGCATTCTTGTTGTTATGCCTCTACTTCAATCAGAAGAGCAATTCTTCTTTCCCACTTATGGTCTGGATGTTTGTAGGACTGCGTGTGCTTACTCTCCATTGGGAAGGAGCTTCTCCCTTTTCTTCGATGAAGAACCACCAGCCACGCTTCCTTCTAGGATCTCCCAAGAAGAAGCCAGATTTTTCGTCAATCTCCCTTCAATCCTTAAGCTCCTTCTTCCCTTCCCCTTCCAGACCTGAATGCTTCAGCTTGAATTGGTAGGACCCCCTTCTCTTTTAGGTTAGAGGAATTATTTATGGATTCATTCTTTAATAAGGAGCAATCAGAGCGAAACCCTCAGCCTTTCCAGCATCAAGATCCCCACGAGAGAACGCCTCCTCCCCCCTTCTCTCCTTCACATGCACTTCTTTTTCCTTCTAGTACCTCTTGGTTAGGGATCAAGAAAGGTCCCCAGAGGTCTCAATTCTAGCCTCCCAACGCCCTTCGGAGAGCCCCTTTACGTGCATGCTTGGATGCCCTCTCCCTTCTCCCCCCTTTATTCTCTTTTTTTTTGTTTTGTTTCCTTTTGCTGTTATTTAATTCTATTTCTATTTTTTTTATTTCATTAATTAATTTCATTATCTGTCAAAAGGTTTTATTTTTTGTTGATTTTTTTATATTTTTTATTCATTTATTCATTTATTTTTTAATTTTTTAATTTTTTTTTGTTTTTATTGATTGTGTTTTTTCCTTGTTTTTATTAATCCTCTTTTTTTTATTTCCTATATATTTTTTTTTTTTTTTATTTCTAGTTAATTATTTCTTGAATTTTATTATTATTTTTCTGTTTTATTATTATAATATTTTTCATTTTTCAAATTTTTGTTTTTATTATTTTATGTTTATTTCAGTTTTTGTTTTTTTGTTATAAATTTTACTGTTCAATTTTTATTTTTCGCTTTTTCTATTTTTCTTTTCCTTCTGATTGTCTGTTTTTCCTGTATTTGTTTTCTTGTTTCTTTTTCGTTTTCTGCTTTTGTTTATTATTTAATTTAGCATTGGTTTCTTGATTAATTTTAGCAATTGGGGAGGGGGGCTCGGACATAATTGGGTGTTTACACCCTCCATACATTGCATATGCAATTTATCATGAATGGGGCCCTATACCCAGGTCTGAGTGCTGCCTAGGATTAGAGGGATCTAGTGGTGTCACGCTGGGGCCTACGTCCTATGTGGCTATCACGAAAATCCCAGCTAGAGTGCGTCCTATTCATAATGCCCCACAACTAGCGGCTACTTCTACTGTTGTGGCAAGCATTATGGACTGGAACTTGGCTCTAGTGACCTCTACACCTTTAGGATTACAAACCACCTTGGAGAGGTTCATGCATTAAAGGACCTAGATCCATAGGACAGGTTACCTCACTCGGACATGAGGAGGGTACACTCTGGTTTAGCTACATTCGTGTTGTAAGTATGTTATTTACCTGCAATGGGGAATAGATAGGAATATTAAGATAAAAGAGAGAGGAAAAATGAAAAACGAGAGAAAAAGAAACTCCAAAAAAGGGAAAAAGAGAGAAAAGAAATAAGTGAAAAGAGGAGAGAAGAAAATAATAGGAGAAAAGAGAGGAATAGAAGGAGGAAAAGAAAAGAGAATAGATAAAATAAGGGGAAGGAGCAAAAGGGGGGAGAGAGGAAAGAAAAGAAAGGAAAAAGAAAATATATAGAGAAAAAAGAAAAGACAAAATAAAAGGAAAAGAGGGAGAGAAAAGTCGGCGATAAAAAGAATATAACCATATTTATTATCTTCATGCGTTATGCATCATGCATTAACCTTATTCACCCCGAGTCTAACATGTTTACTTTGTTTCCTTTTTCTTTTTCTTTGGGGGGCCAGATTCTCAACGACTGTCGTGAAAGAGGTGAAATGGAAATTAATATGGAATCCGAGCAGTTGAAGAAAAGGAGACGTATTGGGGTCAAGGTGATAGACCTCACAAGCTTGGAAACGTTTGTGAACAAGCTATCAAGCATACAACAGATGTCCTTCAGCAAGAAATATGGCAACATATTAAAGCTCTTGAAGGTCCAGGTACAGGAAGGGGCCCTCACAACTATGGTGCAGTACTACAACCCTCCCCTTCGATGCTTCACATTCTCAGATTTCTAGTTGTGTTCAACGTTGGAGGAGTTCGAACAGATTCTGGATCTGTCGTTGGAGGGGAGTAGGCCATACCAGCACTTGGAACATCACTCCACCTTCCGAGTTATCGCACAGGCCCTAGGTCTACAGTCTGGAGACCGGCTGACTGATTACCAAACCAAGAGCCTAATCAAAGGGTTCACCAGGGATTTCTTGGAGGAATACATGCAACACTTGGCCAGCAGCAACCAGTAGGCCGTGTACATGGATGTGCTAGCTCTCACCATCTATGGGATGGTGCTTTTTCCTTATATGGAGGACTTTGTGGACTTGAATGCTGTGGACATATTCTTGGCCTGGAGAAACAAAGTTGAAAACCCTGTCACGACTTTCTTAGCAGATGTTTACAGTACGCTAAACTTTTGCCACAAGAAGAAGAGGACGAGACTGATCTGCTGTTTGCCCATGCTGTACGTATGGATAACTGCTCACATCTTCAAGAGGAACGTGAAGATACAATGTCCTATATCTGATTTGTTGTGCGGCCAGTTAAAGCGCATGAGCAATGATGAATGGTCGACCCACTTCGCCGGCCTAACTGAAGAACGGATTAGATGGTAACCTTCGTGGTAACAAAGAACAAGCACCATCTATCATTGCAAGGGGTTCCCGAACGTACTTCTCATAGGAGCTAAGGGTTATATCAACTACAATCCAATACTGGGGCAAAGGCAGCTGGCTTATCCCCTCAAGTCCCCGCCATCAGACGAGCAAGTGACCCCTTTCTTCTTGAAATATAAGGAGATTTCGCCGAGAATCTCCAAAAAGTCCGAGAAGCTTGGGAGGATGTCACTCGCAAAGGAAAAGAGCTGGGAATCCGAAGCTACACTGCCAAAGAAGAGTACAAGCAGTGGGTTAGAGACAGAGTACAGCAGATCAAATTACCGTTCAAACCTCCGGTTATCCCTTCTAGGAGTCAACATCCACCCACGGTATTCGAAGATGAGGCTGTGAACAACTTGAAGGAAAAATTAGAAGCCACAACTAATAAGAACAACCAATTGGAAGAAGAACTCTTGAAGGCACAACAGGAATGCGCTGCTTTAAAAAGAGAAAAATAGGTGAATGAAATCGTCATAGAGAGCATCCGAGAACAGAAAAAGGGCGAATGCGAGCACGCTGCCCGGGTTCACCTAAACCTGCAAGCAGCTAACAAGGAGCTTGGGATGAGAGTCCAAGAAAGGGACGCCGTGCTCCAAGAAAACTGAGAGCTGAGAAGCACTCTGCAACAAATGAGGGCTAAAATCCATACAATCAGGGAGGAGAAAAATTAGATTCTATCTATAAAGGATAGAGTCTGAATGGAGGCGAATTATGTGATAGAAGAAAAAACAGATCGATGGCCTACTTATAGCGTGGCAGAATGAGGTGAATGAAGAAAAATGGAAGGTCATCGAGGTTATACGAATGCAACAAAGGGGCATAAGCGACATACAAGATGAAAACAAGTGGTAAAAGGACATGGCCAATCATTGGACCAAGTGTTTCGAGAGGTTAGCCAGTCTAGCAAACACAGTGATAAAGGAAGTACCACAACTACTTAAGAAGGCAGAGGCGTCGCTACATCTGCTCCACACTCCGCCTGAAGTTGAAATCTTCATTCAGTTTTGTAAAGACTTAGTTTTAAGAATGAAAAAGTATGTTGTATTAGCCCAGCAAGAAGAACAAAGTGTAAAATAAACCTTGTCTCTGATTGAATAAAATGGCTTCCTCTCTGCACATGATTCCATATTAATTTCCATCTCATGCTCGAAGCACAAAAGATGCGATCAATTGACAAACGACATTCAAGGAAGATTTTAGTCCCCCCCATATTTATTGTGGACCCAAAGTTTGTTTTTTAATTAATTAATTAATTAATTTTGTGCAGATAACAAAGATAGCGAACTTACGACTTCCCCGACATTCCTATAGCACTCGATCAAGGACGAAAATCATGAGTGAGCTAGAGATGCAAAACGAGGAACTGAGAAACGAGGTGGCCGAGCTGAAAGATCAGGTCGCCAAATTGATGAAGTTGCTGGGAAAGGGAACAGGGACCTTCGGGTACTGAGGCACCGAGGGCTGCCGCTGCATCAATGCCACTTTAGGCTATCGCTGAACAAGAGTGGCCATATGGGATGCCACCAGGCTACGAACCTCCTTATGGGCCAGGTTCTCAAGGGGTTTCTGTTTCTGAAAACCCTAATGCACTTCCGCTCCACATCCCTACCACTTACCAATACCATCCAAATCCCCCTACTGGGCCTCCAAACACAAACCCTACCACTCATCTTAACCCACCAACTTACCTTCCTTCTACCTACACCACCGGTTATCCACCATACTCATACCCGACATATATGAATCCACCACCCTACCCTTACAACACAAACACGTCCTCTACCTTCCCCCCATACATAAACCCATCTTTCCCTCCTCACATTAATCAGCCAACTACATATCCGCCTCACATAAACCCTGACTACACCCATATGAATATGACTGTCACCGAGGACCCTACATACTCAGTCCCGATCACCACTCACCCAGTAAACCCTCACCAACCTCATCCCTACGGTCATGCTGCAAGACCCGAAGGACCACATGTAGTACCCCACCACACCGGCCAACCGCTGAATGAGTCATGGCCAATGCCGGCTGATCAAGAAACCCACTTCGGAGGAAGATGGCAACACCTAGAAGAAAGGGTCAAAGCCATCGAAAGGGGTGGGTACGGAACTGTGGAGGCATCCAACCATTGTCTTGTGCCGGACGTCATCATACCTCCCAAATTTAAAACCCCTGAGTTTGAGAAATAAAAAGGAACTGGCTGTCCAAGGAGTCACCTGACGATGTATTGCCGGAAAATGGCCTCCTACTCTCACAATGACAAACTGCTCATCCACTATTTTTAGGACAGTCTGGTTGGAGCAGCAGCCAGTCGGTATACCCAGTTGCAAAGGTCACAAATCCACACTTGGAAGGATTGGCTGACGCCTTCCTTAAGCAATACAAATACAACATGGAGATGGCTCTTGACCGGACTCAGTCGCAGAACATGATGAAGAAGGAAAATGAGTCCTTGAAAGAGTATGCTCAGCGGTGGAGGGAACTAGCCCCTCAAGTCCAACCACCCCTGTTGGACCATGAAATGATCAGCACTTTCACGTTATATTTATAATAAGGACAACAATGTTGTCAAAAAAAATAGCAAGTTTCTTGGAAGGAAATCTGTATGCTTTATCTTTCACATGAGATTTGTTGACCGAATTATTTGTGGTGATGGCCGACCCCAAACTATGACCGTTGAATATGTTGTTAAAGAAGCAATAAGATTTTGGTTTACACTTTTTTAGGAGATTACAATTCCGAGTATCATAACGATGTATTCAGATCATAATTTCTAATTATCTACCAAAACAAAAGACATTCTTTTTAGAGCCCATTTTCTCAAGACTCGTTATTTTTATGCTTAAGATTATAACATGACTTGGCAGCAACTTTTAACCGTCTCAAAATATTTTCTGAGCCTTTTTTCGTAGAATCAAATCAGGTGCTAGATTTAGTAAATGGAGCAAAATACCTTAGCATGCAGAAAACTATAATTGTTTTGAAGCTGTTCCGAAAAGGTTTTTACGTTCTTTTCACAGCCTCTAAAACTTTTTCTTACCCATCCCACATTTCATGTTATATTTATAATAAGCACAACAATGTAGTCAACAAAAATCGCAAGTGTCTTGGAAGGAAATCTGTATGCTTTATCTTTCACATCAGATTTGTTGATCAAATTATTTGGGGTCACGGCCAACAACAAACTATGACTGTTGAATATGTTGTTAAAGAAGCAATAAGATTTGGCTTTACACCTTTTTAGGAGATTACAATTCGGGGTATTATAAAGATGTATTTTGATCATAATTTCTAATTATCTAAAAGAAACAAAAGTAATTCTTTTTAGAGCCCATTCTCTCAAGTCTCGTTATTTTAATGCATAAGATTATAACATGACTTGGCAGCAACTTTTAACCGTCACAAAATATTTGCCGTAGTCTTTTTTGTAGAATCGAATCAGGTGCAAGATTTAGTAAACGAAGCAAAATACCTTAGAATGCAGAAAACGGCAAGTGTTTCGAAGATGTCCCGAAAAGGTTTTTACGGTTTTTTCATAGCCTCCAAAAGTGTTTATCACGCACCCCACATTTTTACTTCATTTTTATAATAACGACAACAATGTTGTGTAAAAAAATCACAAGTGTCTTGGAAGGAAATCTGTATGCTTTATCTTTCACATGAGATTTGTTGACCGAATTATTTGTGGTGATGGCCCACAACAAATTATGATCGTTGAATATGTTGTTAAAGAAGTAACAAGATTTTGCTTTACACTTTTTTAGGAGATTAAAATTATGGGTATCAAAAGATGTATTCTGATCATAATTTCTAATTATCTACAAAAACAAAAGACATTCATTTTAGAGCCCATTCTCTCAACTCTCGTTATTTTTATGTATAAGATTATAACATGACTTGGTAGCAACTTTTAACCGTCACAAAATATTTGCTCTAGTCTTTTTCCTAGAATCAAATTAGGTGCTAGATTTAGTGAAAGGTGCAAAATGCCTTAGAATGGAGAAAATTGCAAGCGTTTCGAAGATGTCCCGAAAAGGTTTTTATGTTCTTTTCACAGCCTCCAAAAGTTTTTATTACCCTCCCCTCATATTACGCTATATTTATAATAAGGACAACAATTTTGTAAAAAAAAATCGCAAGTGTCTTGAAAGGAAATCTATATGCTTTATCTTTCACATGAGATTTCTTGACGAAATTATTTGTGGTGATGGCCCACAACTAACTATGACCGTTGAATATGTTGTTAAAGCAGCAGTAAGATTTTGATCAGAATTCCGGGTATCGTAAGGATGTATTCTGATCAGAATTTCTAATTATCGAAAAAAACAAAAGACATTCTTTTTAGAGCCCATTTTCTCAAGTCTCGTTACTTTTATGCATATGATTATAACATGACTTGACAGCAACTTTTAACCGCACAAAATATTTGCTGTAGCCTTTTTCCTAGAATCAAATCAGGTGCTAGATTTGGTGAATGAAGCAAAGTACCTTACAATGCAAAAAACTGCATGTGTTTCGAAGATGTTGCAAAAAGGTTTTTACGTTTCTTTCACAGCCTCCAAAAGTGTTTATTACCCACCCCACATTTTACTTTATTTTACTAATAACGACAACAATGTTGTGTAAAAAAATCACAAGTGTCTTGGAAGGAAATCTGTATGATTTATCTTGTTATTTTTATGCATAAGATTATAAGATGACTTGGCAACAACTTTTAACCGTCACAAAATATTTGCGGTAGTATTTTTCGTAGAATCAAATCAGGTGCTATATTTAATAAAAGGAGGAAAATACCTTAGAATGCAGAAAATTGCAAGTGTTTCGAAGATGTCCCGACAAGGTTTTTACGTTCTTTTCACAGTGTCCAAAAGTTTTTATTACCCTCCCCACATTTTATGTTATATTTATAAGAAGGACAAGAATCTTGTCAAAAAAATCGCAAGTGTCTTTGAAGGAAATCTGTATGCTTCATCTTTCACAGGAGATTTGTTGACCGAATTATTTGTGGTGATGGCCAACCACAAACTATGACCGTTGAATATGTTGTTAAAGAAGCAATAAGATTTTTCCCTACACTTTTTTAGGAGATTACAATTCCGGGTATCATAAAGATGTACTGTGATCATAATTTTTAATTATCTACAAAAACATAAGACATTTTTTTAGAGCCCATTTTCTCAAGTCTCGTTATTTTTATGCATAAGATTATAACATGACTTGGCAGCATCTTTTAACTGTCACAAAATTTGTGACGTAGTCTTTATCGTAGAATCAAATCACGAGCAAGATTTAGTAAATGGTGCAAAATACCTTAGAATGGAGAAAACAGCAACTGTTTCAAAGATGTCCCAAAACAGCTTTTAAGTTCTTTTGACAGCCTCCAAAAGTTTTTATTACCCTCCCAACATTTTGAGTTCTATTTATAATAAGGACAACAATGTTTGAAAAAAAAAGCAAGCGTCTCGGAAGGACAGCTGTATGTTTTATCTTTCACATGAGTTTTGTTGAGCGAATTATTTGTGGTGATCGCCCACGACAAACTTTGACCGTGTAAAATGTTGTTAATCAAGCAATAAGATTTTTCTTCACACTTTTTTAGGAGATTATCATTCCGGGTATCATAAAGATGTATTCTAATCATAATTTCTAATTATCTAAAAAAAACGAAAGTCATTCTTTTTAAAGCCGATTTTCTCAAGTCTCGTTATTTTTTTGCATAAAATTATACCATGACATGGCAGCAACTTTTAACCGTCACAAAATATTTGCTGTAGTCTTTTTCATAGAATCAAATCAGGTACGAGATTTAGTAAATGGAGAAAAATACCTTAAAATGCAGAAAATTACAAGTGTTTTGAAGATGTTCCGAAAAGGTTTTTACGTTCTTTTCACAGCCTCCAAAAGTTTCTATTACCCTCCCCAAATTTTATGTTATATTTATAATAAGGAAAACAATGTTATAAAAAAAATTGCAAGTGTCCTGGAAGGATATCTGTATCCTTTACCTTTCACAAGAGATTTGTTGACCGAATTATTTGTGGTGATGGGCCACAACAAACTATGACTATTAAATATGTTGTTAAAGAAGCAATAAAATTTTGCTTTACACTTTTTTAGGAGATTACAATTCGAGGTATCACAAAGATCTATTCTGATCATAATTTTTAAATATCCACAAAAACAAAAAACATTATTTTTAGAGCCCATTCTCTCAAGTCTCGTTATTTTTATGCATAAGATTATAAAATGACTTGGTAGCAACTTTTAACCGTCACAAAATATTTGCTGTAGTCTTTTTCGTATAATCAAATCAGGTGCTAGATTTAGTAAATGCAGCAAAATACCTTGAATGCAGAAAACTGCACGTGTTTCGAAGATGTCCCGAAAAGGATTTTACATTCTTTTCACAGCCTCCAAAAGTTTTTATTACCCTCCCCACATTTTATGTTATATTTATAATAGGACAACAATCTTGTCAAAAAAATTGCAAGTGTCTTTGAAGGAAATCTGTATGCTTCATTTTTCATAGGAGATTTGTTGACCGAATTATTTGTAGTGATGGCCAACCACAAACTATGACCGTTGAATATGTTGTTAAAGAAGCAATAATATTTTTCTCTACACTTTTTTAGGAGATTACTATTGCGGGTATCATAAAGTTGTATTGTGATCATAATTTTTAATTATCTACAACAACATAAGACATTCTTTTTAGAGCCCATTTTCTCAAGTGTCGTTATTTTTATGCATAAGATTATAACATGACTTGGCAGCATCTTTTAACCATCACAAAATTTTTGACGTAGTCTTTATTGTAGCATCAAATCAAGAGCAAGATTTAGAAAATGGTGCAAAATACCTTAGAATGGAGAAAACTGCAATTGTTTCGAAAATGTGCCGAAACAGTTTTTACGTTCTTTTCACAGCCTCCAAAATTTTTATTACCCTCCCAACATTTTATGTTCTATTTATAATATGGACAACAATGTTTGAAAAAAAACGATGTAATTTGATCATAATTTCTAATTATCTACAAGAAACAGAAGTTATTCTGTTTAGAGCCCATTCTCCCAAGTCTCGTTATTTTTATGCATAAGATTATAACATGACTTGGCAGCAACTTTTAACCGTCATAAAATTTTTGCTGTAGTTTTTTTCGTAGAATCAAATCAGGTGCTAGATTTAGTAAATGGAGCAAAATACCTAAGAATGCAGAAAACTGCAAGTGTTTCGAAGATGTCCCGAAAAGGTTTTTACGTTCTTTTCACAGCCTCCAAAAGTTTTTATTACCCTCCCCGCATTTTATGTTATATTAATAATAAGGACAACAATGTTTGAAAAAAAAATAGCAAGTGTCTTGGAAGGAAATCTATATGTTTTATCTTTCACAGGAGATTTGTTGACCGAATTATTAGTGGTGATCGCCCACCACAATCTATTACCGTTGAATATGTTGTAAAAGAAGCATTAAAATTTTGCTTGACACTTTTTTAGGATATTACAATTCGGGGTATCATAAAGATGTATTCTGATCATAATTTCTCATTATCTACAAGAAACAAAACTCATTCTTTTTAGAGCCCATTTTCTGAAGCCTCGTTATTTTTATGCATAAGATTATATCATGACTTGGCAGCATTTCTTAACCGACACAAAATATTTGCTGTAGTTTTTTTTGTAGAATCAAATCAGGTGCTAGATTTAGTAAATGTAGCAAAATACCTTAGAATGTAGAAAACTGCAAGTGTTTCGAAGATGTCCCGAAAAGGTTTTTACGTTCTTTTCACAGCCTCCAAAAGTTTTTATTACCTTCCCCACATTTTATGTTATATTTATCATAAGGACAACAATCTTGTAAAAAAAAATCGCAAGTGTCTTGGAAGGGAATCTGTATGCTTTATCTTTCACATGAGATTTGTTGACCGAATTATTTGCAGTGATCGGCCCCAACAAACTATGACCGTTGAATATGTTGTAAAAGAAGCATTAAAATTTTGCTTGACACTTTTTTAGGATATTACAATTTGGGGTATCATAAAGATGTATTCTGATCATAATTTCTAATGATCTCCAAGAAACAAAAGTCATTCTTTTTAGAGTCCATTTTCTCGAGCCTCGTTATTTTTATGCATAAGATTATATCATGACTTGGCAGCATTTTTTAACCGACACAAAACATTTGCTGTTGTCTTTTTCGTAGAATCAAATCCGGTGCTAGATTTAGTAAATGGAGCAAAATAGCTTAGAATGCAGAAAACTGCAAGTGTTTCGAAGATGTCCCGAAAAGGTTTTTACGTTCTTGTCACAGCCTCCAGAAGTTTTTATTACCATCCCGACATTTTATGTTATATTTATAATTAGGACAACAATCTTGTCAAAAAAAATCGCAAGTGTCTTGGAAGGGAATCTGTATGCTTTATCTTTCACATGAGATTTGTTGACCGAATTTTTTGCAGTGATGGGCCCCAACAAACTATGACCGTTGAATATGTTGTAAAAGAAGCATTAAAATTTTGCTTGACACTTTTTTAGGATATTACAATTTGGGGTATCATAAAGATGTATTCTGATCATAATTTCTAATTATCTACAAGAAACAAAAGTCATTCTTTTTAGAGTCCATTTTCTCGAGCCTCGTTATTTTTATGCATAAGATTATATCATGACTTGGCAGCATTTTTTAACCGACACAAAATATTTGCTGTTGTCTTTTTCGTAGAATCAAATCCGGTGCTAGATTTAGTAAATGGAGCAAAATAGCTTAGAATGCAGAAAACTGCAAGTGTTTCGAAGATGTCCTGAAAAGGATTTTACGTTCTTTTCACAGCCTCCAAAAGTTTTTATTACCATCCCGACATTTTATGTTAGATCTATAATAAGGACAACAACGTTGTAAAAAATAATAGCAAGTGTCTTGGAAGGAAATCTGTATGCTTTATCTTTCACATGAGAGTTATTGACCGAATTATTTTTGGGGATGGATCACAACAAAATATGACCGTTGAATATGTTGTTAAAGAAGCAATAAGATTTTTCTTAACACTTTTCTAGGAGATTACAATTCGGGGTATCACAAAGATATATTCTGATAATAATTTCTAATTATCTACAAGCAACAAAAGTCATTCTTTTTAGAGCCCATTCTCCCAAGTCTCGTTATTTTTATGCATCAGATTATAATATGACTTGGCAGCAACTTTTAACCGCCATAAAATTTTTGCTATAGTCTTTTTCTTAGAATCAAATCAGGTGTTAGATTTAGTAAATGGTGCAAAATACCTTAGAATGGAGAAAACTGCAAGTGTTTCGAAGTTGTCCCTAAAAGGTTTTTACATTCTTTTCACAACCTCCAAAAGTTATTATTACCCTCCCCACATTTGAGGTTATATTTATAATAACGAGAACAATGTTGTCACAAAAAATCACAAGTGTCTTGGAAGGAAATTTGTATGCTTTATCTTTCACATGAGATTTGTTGACCAAATTATTTGTGGTGATAGTCCACAACTAACCATGACCGTTGAATATGTTGTTAAAGAAGCAATAAGATTTTTCTTTACAATTTTTTAGGGGTTACAATTTTCTGGTATCATAAAGATGTATTCTCATCATAATTTCTAATTATCTACAAAAAATAAAAATCATTCTTTTTAGACCCCATTCTCTAACTTCCATTATTTTTATGAATCAGATTATAACATGACTTGGCAGCAACTTTTAACCGTCACAAAATATTTGACGTAGTCTTTGTCGTAGAATCAAATCAAGAGCAAGATTTAGTAAATGGTGCAAAATACCTTAGAATGGAGAACACTGCAACTGTTTCGAAGATGTCCCGAAACAGTTTTTACGTTCTTTTCATAGCCTGCAAAAGTTGTTATTAGCCTCCCCGCAAAATTTCTTTTCACATTAGATTTATAATAAGGACAACAACGTTGTAAAAAAAATAGCAAGTGTCTTGGAAGGAAATCTGTATGCTTTATCTTTCACATGTGAGTTGTTGACCGAATTATTTGTGGGGATGGATCACAACAAACTTTGACCGTTGAATATGTTGTTAAAGAAGCAATAAGATTTTGCTTAACACTTTTGTAGGAGATTACAATTCGGGGTATCACAAAGATGTATTCTGATCATAATTTCTAATTATCTACAAGAAACAAAAGTCATTCTTTTTAGAGCCCATTCTCCCAAGTCTCGTTATTTTTATGCATAAGATTATAACATGACTTGGCAGCAACTTTTAACCGTCGTAAAATTTTTGCTGTAGTTTTTTTCGTAGAATCAAATCAGGTGCTAGATTTAGTAAATGGAGCAAAATACCTAAGAATGCAGAAAACTGCAAGTGTTTCGAAAATGTCCCGAAAAGGTTTTTACGTTATTTTCACAGCCTCCAAAAGTTTTTATTACCATCCCGACATTTTATGTTAGATTTATAATAAGGACAACAACGTTGTAAAAAAAATAGCAAGTGTCTTGGAGGGAAATCTATATGCTTTATCTTTCACATGCGAGTTGTTGACCGAATTGTTTGTGGGGATGGATCACAACAAACTTTGACCATTGAATATGTTGTTAAAGAAGCAATAAGATTTTACTTAACACTTTTGTAGGAGATTACAATTCGGTGTGTCACAAAGATGTATTCTGATCATAATTTCTAATTATCTACAAGAAATAGATGTCATTCTTTTTAGATCCCATTCTCCCAAGTCTCGTTATTTTTATGCATAAGATTATAACATGACTTGGCAGCAACTTTTAACCATCATAAAATTTTTGCTGTAGTCTTTTTTGTAGAATCAAATCATGTGCTATAATTAGTAAATGGTGCAAAATACCTTAGAATGGAGAAAACTGCAAGTGTTTCAAAGATGTCCCTAAAAGATTTTTACATTCTTTTCACAGCCTCCAAAAGTTATTATTACCCTCCCCACATTTGAGGTTATATTTATAATAACGAGAATAATGTTGTCACAAAAAATCGCAAGTGTCTTGGAAGGAAATTTGTATGCTTTATCTTTCACATGAGATTTGTTGACTGAATTATTTGTGGTGATGGCCCACAACTAACCATGACAGTTGAATATGTTGTTAAAGAAGCAATAAGATTTTTCTTTACAATTTTTTAGGAGGTTACAATTTGTGGTATCATAAAGATGTATTCTCATCATAATTTCTAATTATCTTCAAAAATCAAAAGTCATTCTTTTTAGACCCTATTCTCTAAAGTATCATTATTTTTATGAACAAGATTATCACATGACTTGGCAGCAACTTTTAACCATCATAACATTCGTGACGTAGTCTTTGTCGTTGAATCAAAGCAAGAGAAAGATTTAGCTAATGGTGCAAAATACCTTAGAATGAAGAAAACTGCAACTGTTTCGAAGATGTCCCGAAACAGTTTTTTACGTTCTTTTCACAACGTCCACATGTTTTTATTACCCTCCCTACATTTTATGTTATATGTATAATAAGAACAACAATGTTTGAAAAAAAAAAGCTAGTGTCTTGGAAGGAAATCTGTATGTTTTATCTTTCACATGAGATTTGTTGACCGAATTATTTGTGGTGATCGCCCACTACAAACAATGACCGTTGATTATGTTGTTAATCAAGCAATAAGATTTTGCTTTACACATTTTTTGGAGGTTACAATTCCGGGTATCATAAAGATGTATTCTGATTATAATTTCTGATTATCTACAAAAAAAAAAGACATTCTTTTTAGAGCACATTTTCTCAAGTCTCGTTATTTTCATGCATAAGATTATAACATGACTTGTAGCAACTTTGAAGCATCATAAATTTTTTTTTTCATAGAACCAAATCAGGTGCTAGTTTTAGTAAATGCTGCAAAATACCTTAGAATGAAGAAAATTGCAAGTGTTTAGAAGATGTCCTCAATGGGTTTTTATGTTCCTTTTCATAGCCTCCAAAACTTTTTATTAGCCTCCCTACATCTTATTATATTTTTATAATAACGACAACAATGTTGTGTAAAAAAATCACTAGTGTCTTGGAATGAAATCTGGATTCTTTATCTTTCACATGAGATTTGTTACTGAATTATTTGTGGTGATGGCCCACAACAAACTATGACGTGGAATATGTTGTTAAAGAAGCAATAACATGTTGCTTTACACTTTTTTAGGAGATTACACTTCCGGGTATCATAAAGATGTATTCTGATCAGAATTTTAAATTATCTAAACAAAAAACCAAAGTCATTCTTTTTAGAGCCCACTCTCCCTAGTTTCGTTACTTTTTATCAATAAGATTATAACATGACTTCACAGCAACTTTTAACCATCACAAAATTTTTGCTGTAGTCTTTTTCGTAGAATCAAATCAAGTGGTAGTTTTAGGTAATGGTGCAAAATACCTTAGAATGGAGAAAACTGCAAGTCTTTTGAAGATGTCCCGAATAGGTTTTTGTGTTCCATTTCATAGCCTCCAAAACTTTTTATTAGCCTCCCTACATCTTATAAAATTTTTGTAATAACGACAAGAATGTTGTGTAAAAAAATCACAAGTGACTTGTTATGAAATCTATATTCTTTCGCTTTCACATGAGATTTGTTGACCGAATTATTTGAGGTGATGGACGACAACAAACTATGACCTTGAATATGTTGTTAAAGAAGCAATAAGATGTTGCTTTACACTTTTTTAGGAGATTACAATTTCGGGTATCATAAAGATGTATTATGATAAGAATTTTCAATTACCTAAAGAAAATCAAAGTCATTCTTTTTGAGCCCACTCTCCCTAGTTTAGTTACTTTTTACCCATAAGATTATAACATGACTTGGAAGCAACTTTTAATCGTCAGAAAATTTTTACTGTAGTCTTTTTCGTAGAATCAAATCAACTGCTAGTTTTTGTAAATGGTGCAAATTGCCTTAGAATGGATAAAACTGCAAGTGTTGAGAAGATGTCGTGAATAGGTTTTTATGTTCCTTTTCATAGCCTCCAAAAACATTCTGTTAGCCTCCTTACATCATAAATATTTTATATTCACGACAATAATGTTGTGTAAAAAAAGTAGAAGTCTGTTGGAATGAAATCTATATTCTTTATCTTTCACATGAGATTTGTTGACCGAATTATCTTTTTATGCATAAGATTATAACATGACTTCGCAACAACTTTTAACCATCACAAAATTTTTGCTGTAGTCTTTTTCGTAGAATCAAATGAAGTGGTAGTTTTAGTAATTGGTGCAAAATACCTTAGAATGGAGAAAACTGCAAGTCTTTTGAAGATGTCCCAAATAGGTTTTTGTGTTCCATTTCGTAGCCTCCAAAACTTTTTATTAGCCTCCCTACATCTTATTAAAATTTTTGTAATAACGACAAGAATGTTGTGTAAAAAAATCACAAGTGACTTGTAATGAAATCTATATTCTTTCGCTTTCACATGAGATTTGTTGACCGAATTATTTGTCGTGATGGACGACAACAAACTATGACCTTGAATATGTTGTTAAAGAAGCAATAAGATGTTGCTTGACAATTTTTTAGGAGATTACCATTCCGGGTATCATAAAGATGTATTCTGATAAGAATTTTCAATTAACTAAAGAAAACCAAAGTCATTCTTTTTAGAGCCCACTCTCCCTAGTTTCGTTAGTTTTTACGCATAAGATTATAACATGAGTTGGCAGCAACTTTTAACCGTTAGAAAATTTTTTTCGTACTTTTTTCATAGAATCAAATCAACTGCTAATTTTAGTAAATGGTGCAAAATGCCTTAGAATGGAGGAAACTGCCAGTGTTTAGAAGATGTCCGAATAGGTTTTTATGTTCCATTTCATAGCCTCCAAAACTTTTTATTATCCTCCCTACATCTTCTTATGTTTTTATAATAACAACAACATGTTGTGTTAAAAATCACAAGTGTCTTGGAATGAAATCTATATTCTTTTTATCTTTCACATGAGATTTGTTGACCGAATTATTTGCGGTGATGGCCCACAACAAACTATGACATGGAATGTTTTTTTAAACAAGCAATAAGATGTTGCTTTACACTTTTTAGGAGATTACAATTCTGGGTATCATAAAGATGTATTCTGATTAGAATTTTAAATTATCTAAAAAAAACCAAAGTCATTCTTTTTAGAGCCCACTCTCCCTAGTTTCGTTACTTTTTATGCATAAGATTATAACATGACTTGGCAGCAACTCTTAACCGTCACAAAATTTTTGCTGTAGTCTTTTTCGTAGAATCAAATCAAGTGGTAGTTTTAGTAAATGGTGCAAAATACCTTAGAATGGAGAAAAATACAAGTCTTTTGAAGATGTCCCAAATAAGTTTTCACTAGTAGAAAAATAGCTTTTTATAACAGGATTTTACGTCGGTTATTCGCCAACCGATGTAGAAAAAAACGGTGGAATTTTTGTAAATAAATTTGAGACTTTCTACATCGGTTTCTTTATAACTGATGTAGAAAATCAGGCGGTGACATTTTTGTAAAAAAATTTAAACTTTTTACATCGGTTGATTTATAACCGATGTAGAAAATCACTTTCTACATCGGTTGCTTTATAACCGATGTAAAAAGTGACTTTCTACATCGGTTATAAAGCAACCGATGTAGAAAGTGAGACTTTCTACATCGGTTGAGTGGTGTAACCGATGTAGAAAGTCCTTTTTACGTCGGTTCTCTGAAACAACCGACGTAGAAAGTCTGTTTTCCCCCCTCTTTAGCTCATGCGGCCGTTGTCTTCCGCATAAGTTAAACACTCCATTTACGAGCTCCTGCCCTAACTCATCGCTCTGAGCCTCCACAAGTGTAAACCTAAGCACGCCGTCGTTCCCAAAGTTGTCGTCGTCGTCTACGCGAAGAGCACCGTCGTTCTCGAAGCACGCCGTCGTCGTCTACGTCGTCGTCGTCGTCTACACCGGTATGTAGCATTCTGGCTCCCTGTTTAGGGTCTCTGTTCCTGTTTCTGCATTAGTGCTTAGCCTTGGGTTCTCTGTTTTGTTAAATCACTATGTTGCTCTGTTAGCTTATCATTTTCCTTCTTTGTTTCTACATGTTACTTGTTTGCCTTCTCTGTTTCTACATGTTACTCTGTTTTGGCATTGCAAAAAATGTATTTTTAATTTTATTACATTATATTGGAAAGAGAGTACTCTGTTTCTACATATTACATTATATTGCATAAACCAGAATAGATTATATTACTGTTTTGGCATTGCAAAGATAGTGCTAAGAGCTTTGGAATTCAAGAAAGATGGAATAGGTTGAGGCTTGAGGCAGTTTAGTTCAACTTAGGTCCCTACAATTTGTTATTGTGGTGTTTAGAAGATTACTAGAGGTGATGTGTATATGAGCAAGAGTTTTTGGGGAGGGAAAATGAAGATAATATGGTCAGTTAGAATCTGTTAGCAAGACAATAAAAATGAAGGATATTTGGGTATTCAAAGCTTATGAGTGGTTTAATATTAATATGATAGTTAATTGAAGATGGAAACTGCTTAAAAGAAGAGATTGATTGTGGGTAAAATTTTTAACGTTAAATATAAGAAGATATGGGAGCTTGTTTATGACTTTAGAGGGTGGATTGAATCACCAAAACTAGATTAGGTGTTTAATGTACACAAATCACCAAAACTTGTTTATGATTCTACGTTAGCCCACCAAGTTTGGCTATAAGCATGATTAGGTGTTTAATGTACACAAATCACATAGTTCTCCCTTTAAAGGGCTGAGAAGGTATATACGATGATTTATTTGGCATGTAGTTAATTATTTAGTCCTTCGGGTTGTTGAGAAACGATATTATATTCAAGTTTCAAGAAGAGTCTTTTGATTTGGATATATATGTTATTAGATCTGATTAAGATTAGTTTTGATCATAATTTAGATTAAAACTAGATTTTGGTCTTAATTTTACATTAATTAAAATGGATAGATATGTGATTTTCATTTTTGATTGGTGTGCATTCCGTACAATGTGTAAAACTCTTCCATAGTTATTCTGATTACCGGTTAGGAAACCGTTTATATTCCTATAATAATCATACTTTTATTTGTTTATTGTTTATATTTGTTTATATTCCTATAGAGTAAAATGAGCACAATATAAATATGAATTGTATTTATTGTTTCTATTCAATAATTTTTTCATATTTGTTTCCTCTGCTTTTAACAGATACATGGCTGACCCTTCAGAGGTTCCTCCTTCACAAAACCCTTCTTCTCGGCAAAAGAAGGGAAGACGAGCCACACGGTTAAGGGAGTTAACCCTTAGTCGGAGCGGTGAGTAGAAGATTCCCATAGAGTTTGATCAGGCCACTGGGAATCCATTAGGGCCAAACAAGACAAAGTTTAAGAGTTATGTGGCCCTCCTTGGACGAAGCAAGGCCAGTATTTTGAAGAAGGATTGGGATGATGTTGAGATGTGAGTCAAGGATCAAATTTGGGAGACTATCATGGTATTTAACTTTAAAGCTTTAAGTTTTTCCATAAATTTATCATTCACTAACTAATTACATCTTCTTTTATGTAGCTTACATATGATGTACCAAACACTAACTTCCCAAGAGGAAGTGGCTTTCATTTGCTTTGGTGAGCTGGGAGGGGCTTCAAGACACATCTCACCAGCAAAATATATATGGGTCACTCAAGGATGTGTCTCCTTGTGAGGAGTACAGCTTCCTTGATCAAGACACTTGAGATTTGTTGAGTCTCGAATGGATCCTGCATTCGTTGTATGTATCTTTCTAATATTATATTTTTTTAATTGACTAATATAAGCATATTATGATTAATTGATTTGCTTTCTTATAACAGGAGAAAATAAAGAAGGCTCAACAAATTTCTGCTAAGAATTGTTACCCCCACAGATTATCTGGTGGGGGTTATGAGTTGCTTCAGGAGAGGCTGATTGAGCAGAAGTCGAAAGATCGTCAGCAATCATCTGAAGCAGACCCTTCTACACTTCTCTCTCCACCCTCTCCACCTTCACGCCATGAGAAATGGAAGAGGCACGCCAAAAGGCATCACGGAGAGTACACATCAGAGCCTTCTCGCATTGTTGCTGAGAAAATTATAAGTAATCACACAATTTTGTAAATTTCCTTTTTATTTATCTTCAAACATTTACATTACTGATAACAGTCATTTTTTGTTTTGTAGGATTCTTTGGTTGAACAAAGCTCACAAGGAGTCTTTGTTCCAACTGGCCGGGATGACATCTTAAGTACTGCTATTGGTCAACCGGAGCATCCAGGGCGTGTTCATGCAGTTGGTCGAGGTGTTGGCCTTAGACAGTACTTTGGATTGCCTTCTAGACAGACATCCAAAGAAGGTTTGGTGTCTAGAGATCAGTTGGACGCCATGCGTGAAGACATAAGGCAAGCATTGCGACTAGAACTTTGAGAAGAGCTCAGACAAGAGCTTAGGCAAGAGCTTGCATCTTTGGGACTTTCCCAAACACAGACACAGGGTCACCATCCATCACCCTCTCCTAGGCGCGTGAGCACAAAGGGAAGTTGTGCTCCGACGGAGGAGCAACTACAGGGAGAAGAGGATGTGGATGTAGGTACAGAAGATTATGAGTTATATGTTGATGATCGATATCATCTGGTAGCAATTGGGAAAGTCTACTCCTTGGGTTCAACCATCCATCACCAGCAAATTGATGATGATCATGTTAGAGTGGTGGTTGAACGGGTTGAAGATGCAGATGCTCCTGTTCCTGTCCCTATTGAGTAGGTTCATGTTGTGGGGCAAGCCCCCAACCATTTCATTATATGGCCGAGGAGACTTGTGCAGCGAGTTCAACCTCAGGTATTAGATAATTTTAGCCTATGTTATTAATTTTTTAATATATATATTATGTGTGTCTATATATATATATATATATATATATATATATATATATATATTTCTTACTATTTTGTGAATTTATCGTAGGTTTATAAGGAAGATCGTGGGAAGAAGATTGATTTAAATGCTAAAGCAGATCTTCCTGAGCCTCCTACAAAGAAATATGAGGTTGATTTGCTCACACATCTATTTGGTATCGCCATGAACTTGGGCGACCAAACATTGCAAATAACAATGGAACCGGATATCATAGGGAAGCCCACACCTATCCCCTTCTATATTACTAAGAGGATATATTGGAGTTGGTTGTGAGTAACGATCTCCTTTGTGTAACAATTTTACAACTATGGTTGATGTAAGTAAATTTCTAAACCTTACTTGAATTATTTCATTATCCAAAGCTAACATATGAAAATTATTCGCAATATTAGGTACCTGTATCGTATCTACACTGAAAGAGGTAACTTACACCTCTATGGATTCCTGGACCCAGTTCATATGCAAAAAATTGGGAACAAGGCAGCTGAGATACAAGGATATCTTCAGAGGAGATTGCAGTCTGATAAAGACTGTTACCTAGCCCCCTATTTTCAATCGTAAGTCAATACTTAATTGCTTTATTTCATGAATTCAATTAAATTCCTAATTTTTGTTCATTGTCATCCATATTTTGTAGGGCCCATTGGCAATTAATCATTATTTGTCCCAAGCGGAATGTAGTTGTATTTCTATGCTCTGCTTGGCAAAAACCAAAGAAAGACATAAAGGACATTATAGATTTGTAAGTTGTTATGATTTTGATATTTATATTCATATAACTTGTTATTCTCAAAGGTATTCATTTGCTTTTTATTTTACTGTAGAGCAATGAATGCTCGACTTCGGTTAAAAGGGACGCATTCATCAAATATTAAAAAGCCTGTATGGATAATTCCAAAGTTAAGTACTTTATTAAAAGTTATTGAATTATTTTATATTCTTTTATCACTATCTCTAATTATATTTGATACTCTTTTTATTTTTTTGAAGTGTCCAAGACAAACCGGAGGAACCGAGTGTGGATATTATGTGATGAGACATATGTTTCTCATTGTCTCGGCTTCTATTGTTCACTCTTGGCACCAGGTAATTACAATTGTCCTAATTTAATTATTTAATTTGAATGCATAACATGACATGTTCACTAATTTTAATAAAAAATATTTTGTAGATATTTGACAATCCTCAACCTCTGTTAGATGAAGAAATTGATGATATCAGAAGACGTTGGGGGGAATTTCTGATAGACATTGCCAATTTGGGTTGAATTTATGGGTTTTTTAGATTTTTAGTTTGTTTTTATTATATTTTATAATAAATATTGATGTATTTACTTTAAATATATGGACTCTGTAATTTCTGTATTGTTTGCCTGGTATTCTGTTTATATATACAGGTATTGGAATAAATAATATGGCAATTTCCGTAAACAAAAATAACATTTAAAAAAATAAATAAACTTACTACATCGGTTGTGACCTTAACCGATGTAAAAAGTGACTTTCTACATCGGTTGTGACCATAACCGATGTAGAAAGTTCACTTTCTACATCGGTTGTAACTATAAACGATATAAAAAGTCAGACTTTCTTCATCGGTTAAAACTTCAACCGATGTAGAAAGTAAACTTTTTACATCGGTTGTGACCACAACCGATGTAGACTTTCTACATTGGTTGAAGTTTTAACCGATGTAGAAAGTGTACTTTCTACATCGGTTGTAGAACAGATGTAGAAAGTCTAAGTTTCTATATCGCCCGCTTCAATACCGCTCAAATAACCAATGTAAAAAGTCCATAACAACCGATGTAAAAAGCTTATTTTCCACTAGTGTTTTGTGTTCCTTTTCATAGCCTCCAAAACTTTTTATTAGCCTCCCTACATCTTATTATGTTTTTATAATAACAACAAAAATGTTGTGCAAAAAAATCACAAGTATCTTGGAATGAAATCTGTATTCTTTATCTTTCACATGAGATTTATGGACTGAATTATTGGCGGTGATGCCCACAACAAACTATGACGTGGAATATGTTGTTAAAGAAGCAATAAGATGTTACTTGACACTTTTTTAGGAGATTACAATTCCGGGTATCAAAAAGATGTATTCTAATAAGAATTTTCAATTATCTAAAGAAAACCAAAGTCATTCTTTTTAGAGACCACTCTCCCTCGTTTCGTTACCTTTTATGCATAAGATTATAACATGACTTGGCAGCGACTTTTAACCGTCACAAAATTTTTGCTATAGTCTTTTTCGTAGAATCAAATCAAGTGGTAAATTTAGTACATGGTGCAAAATACCTTTGAATGGAAAAAACTACAAGTGTTCAGAAGATGTCCTAAATAGGTTTTTATGTTCCTTTTCATAGCCTCCAAAACTTTTTATTAGTCTCCCTACATCTTCTTATGTTTTTATAATAACAACAACAATGTTGTGTAAAAAAATCACAGTGTCTTGGAATGAAATCTGTATGCTTTATCTTTATCATGAGATTTGTGGACCGAATTATTTGCGGTGATTGCCCACAACAAAATATGATGTTCAATATGTTGTTAAAGAAGCAATAAAATGTTGCTTTACACTTTTATAGGAGATTACAATTCCGGGTATCATAAAGATGTATTCTGATTAGAATTTTCAATTATCTAAAAAAAACCGAAGTCATTCTTTTTAGAGCCCACTCTCCCTAGTTTCGTTACTTTTTACGCATAAGATTATAACATGACTTGGCCGCAACTTTTAACCGTCAGAAAATTCTTGCTGTACTCTTTTTCGTAGAATTAAATCAAATGGTAGTTTTAGTAAATGGTGCAAAATACCTTAGAATGGAGAAAACTACAAGTGTTTGGAAGATGTCCAGAATTGGTTTTTATGTTCCTTTTCATAGCCTCCAAAACTTTTTATTAGCCATCCTACATCTTATTATATTTTTATAACAACGACAACTATGTTCTATAAAAAAATCACAAGTGTCTTGGAATGAAATCTGTATCACTTGTCTTTCACATGATATTTGTTGACCGAATTATTTGGGGTGATGGCCCACAACAAAGTATGACTTTGAATATGTTGTTAAAGAAGCAATAAGATGTTACTTTATACTTTCTTAGGAGAGTATAATTCCGGATATCAAAAAGATGTATTTTGATCAAAATTTTCAATTATCTAAAAAAAACCAAGGTCATTCTTTTTAGAGCCCACTCTCCCCAGTTTCGTTACTTTTTATGCACAAGATTATAACATGACTTGGGAGCAACTTTTCACCGTCACAAAATTTTTGCTATAGTCTTTTTTGTAGAATCAAATCAAATGGTAGTTTTTGGATGAAGTCTCGAATAGGTTTTTATGTTCCTTTTCATAGCCTCCAAAACTTTTTATTAGCCTCCCTACATCTTATTATATTTTTATGATAACGACAACTATATTGTGTAAAAAAATCACAAGTGTCTTGGAATGAAATTTGTATCACTTATGTTTCACATGAGATTTGTTGACCTAATTATTTGTGATGATGGCCCACAAAAAACTATGACGTTGAATGTGTTGTTAAAGAAGCAAAAAGATGTTGCTTTGCACTTTTTTAGGAGATTACAATTCTGGATATCATAAAGATGTATTTCGATCAGAATTTTCAATTATCTAAAAAAGACCCAAGTCATTCTTTATAGACCCCACTCTCCCTAGTCTCGTTAATTTTTATGCATAAGATTATAACATGACTTGGGAGCAACTTTTGACTGTTACAAAATTCTTGATGTAGTCTTTCTCGTTTAATCAAATCAAGGGGTAGTTTTAGTAAATGGTTCAAAATACCTCAGAATGGAGAAAACCTTGCAAGTCTTTTGAAGATGTCCTGAATAGGGTTTTATGTTCCTTTTCATAATCTCCAAAACATTTTATTAACCTCCCTACATCTTATTATATTTTTATAATAACGATAACAATGTTGTGTAAAAAAATCACAAGTGTCTTGGAATGAAATCTGTATTCTTTATCTTTCACATGAGATTGATTGACCGAATTATTTGTGGTGATGGCCCACAACAAACTATGACATTGAATATCTTGTTAAAGAAGCAATCAGATGTTGCCTTACACTTTTTTAGGAGATTACAATTCCGGGTATCATAAAAATGTATTCTGATCAGAATTTTAAATTATCTAAAAAAAACCAAAGTCATTCTTTTTAGAGCCCACTCTCCCTAGTTTAGTTACTTTTTAAGCATAAAATTATAACATGACTTGGCAGCAACTTTTAACCTTCCCAAATTTTTTGCTGTAGTCTTTTTCGTAGAATCAAATCAAGTGGAAGTTTTAGTAAATGGTGAAAAATACCTTAGAATGGAGAAAACTGCAAGTCTATTGAACATGTCCTGAATAGGGTTTTGTGTTCCTGTTCATAGCCTCTAAAACTTTCTATTAGCCTCCCTACATCTTATTATGTTTTTATAATAACGACAACAATGTTGTGTAAAAAAATCACAATTGTCTTGGAATGAAATCTGTATTCTTTATCTTTCACCTGAGATTTATTGACCGAATTATTTGTTGTGATGGCCCACAACAAACTATGACTTTGAATATGTTGTTAAAGAAGCAATAAGATGTTGCTTTACACTTTTTTAGGAGATTACAATTTCGGGTATCATAAAGATGTATTCTGATAAGAATTTTCAATTATCTAAAGAAAACCAAAGTCATTCTTTTTAGAGCCCACTCTCCCTAGTTTCGTTAATTTTTCGCATAAGATTATCACATGATTTGGCAGAAACTTTTAACCGTTAGAAAATTTTTGTTGTACTCTTTTTCGTAGAATCAAATCAACTGCTAGTTTTAGAAAATGGTGCAAAATGCCTTAGAATGGAGAAAACGGCATGTGTTTAGAAGATGTCCCGAATAGGTTTTTATGTTCCTTTTCATAGTCTCCAAAAGTTTTTATAAGCCTCCCTACATCTTATTAAATTTTTATAATAACGACAACTATGTTCTGTAAAAAAATCACAAGTGTCTTGGAATGAAATCTGAATCACTTGTCTTTCACATGAGATTTGTGATCGAATTATTTGTGGTGATGGCCCACAACAAACTATGACGTTGAATATGTTGTTAAGGAAGCAAGAAGATGTTGCTTTACACTTTTTTAGGAGATTACAATTCCGGATATCATAAAGATGTATTTTGATTAGAATTTTAGATTATCTAAAAAAAACCCAAGTCATTCTTTTTAGACCCCACTCTCCCTTGTCTCGTTACTTTTTATGCATAAGATTATAACATGACTTCGCAACAACTTTTAACCATCAAATCATTTTTGTTGTAGTATTTTTCCCAGAATCAAGTGGTAGTTTTAGTAAATGGTGCAAAATACCTTAGAATCGAGAAAACTGCATGTGTTTAGAAGATGTCCCGAATAGGTTTTTATGTTCCTTTTCATAGCCTCCAAAACTTTTTATTAGCCTCCCGACATCTTAGTATATTTTTATAATAACGACAACTACGTTCTGTAAAAAAATCACAAGTGTCTTGGAATGAAATCTGAATCACTTGTCTTTCACATGAGATTTGTTGATCGAATTATTTGTGGTGATTGCCCACAACAAACTATGACGTTGAATAAGTTGTTAAGGAAGCAAGAAGATGTTGCTTTACACTTTTTTAGGAGATTACAATTCCGGATATCATAAAGATGTATTTTGATTAGAATTTTAGATTATCTAACAAAAACCCAAGTCATTCTTTTTAGACCCCACTCTCCCTTGTCTCGTTACTTTTTATGCATAAGATTATAACATGACTTCGCAGCAACTTTTAACCATCAACTCATTTTTGCTGTAGTATTTTTCCCAGAATCAAGTGGTAGTTTTAGGAAATGGTGCAAAATAACTTAGAATGGAGAAATTTGCAAGTGTTTAGAAGATGTCCTGTATAGGTTTTAATGTTCCTTTTCATATCCTCCAAAACTTTTTATTAGCCTCCCTACATCTTAGTATATTTTTATAATAACGACAACTATGTTCTGTATAAAAATCACAAGAGTCTTGGAATGAAATCTGTATCACTTGTCTTTCACATGAGATTTTTTGACCGAATTATTTGTGGTGATGGCCCAGAACAAACTATGATGTTGAATATGTTGTTAAAGAAGCAATAAGATGTTGCTTTACACTTTTTTAGGAGATTACAATTCTGGATATCATAAAGATGTATTTTGATTAGAATTTTAGATTATCTAAAAAAAACCCAAGTCATTCTTTTTAGACCCCGCTCTCCCTTGTCTCGTTACTTTTTATGCATAAGATTATAACATGACTTCGCAGCAACTTTTAACCATCAAATCATTTTTGCTGTAGTATTTTTCCCAGAATCAAGTGGTAGTTTTAGTAAATGGGTCAAAATACCTTAGAATGGAGAAAACTGCAAGTGTTTAGAAGATGTCCCGAATAGGTTTTTATGTTCCGTTTCATAGCCTCCAAAACTTTTTATTAGCCTCCCTACATCTTAGTATATTTTTATAATAACGACAACTATGTTCTGTATAAAAATCACAAGAGTCTTGGAATGAAATCTGTATCACTTGTCTTTCACATGAGATTTTTTGACCGAATTATTTGTGGTGATGGCCCAGAACAAACTATGATGTTGAATATGTTGTTAAAGAAGCAATAAGATGTTGCTTTACACTTTTTTAGGAGATTACAATTCCGGATATCATAAAGATGTATTTTGATTAGAATTTTAGATTATCTAAAAAAAACCCAAGTCAATCTTTTTAGAGCCCACTCTCCCTTGTCTCGTTACTTTTTATGCATAAGATTATAACATGACTTCGCAGCAACTTTTAGCCATCGAATAATTTTTGCTGTAGTCTTTTTCGCAGAATCAAGTGGTAGTTTTAGTAAATGGTGCAAAATACCTTTGAATGGAGAAAACTACAAGTGTTCAGAAGATGTCCTGAATAGGTTTTTATGTTCCTTTTTATAGCCTCCAAAACTTTTTATTTGTCTCCCTACATCTTCTTATGTTTTTATATTAACAACAACAATGTTGTGTAAAAAAATCACAGGTGTCTTGGAATGAAATCTGTATTCTTTATCTTTAACATGAGATTTGTGGACCGAATTATTTGCGGTGATTGCCCACAACAAAATATGATGTTCAATATGTTGTTAAAGAAGCAATAAAATGTTGCTTTACACTTTTATAGGAGATTACAATTCCGGGTATCATAAAGATGTATTCTGATTAGAATTTTAAATTATCTAAAAAAACCAATGTCATTCTTTTTAGAGCCCACTCTCCCTAGTTTCGTTACCTTTTATGCATAAGATTATAACATGACTTGGCAGCACCTTTTTACCGTCACAAAATTTTTGTTGTAGTCTTTTCCTTAGAATCAAATCAAGTGGTAGTTTTAGTAAATGGTGCAAAATACCATAGAATGGAGAAAACTGCAAGTGTTTGGAAAATGGCCCGAATAGGTTTTTATGTTCCTTTTCATAGCCTTCAAAACATTTTATTAGCCTCCCTACATCTTATTATGTTTTGATAACAACGACAACAATGTTGTGTAAAAAAATCACAAGTGTCATGGAATGAAATCTGTATTCTTTATCTTTCACATCAGATTTGTTGACCGAATTATTTGCGGTGATGGCCCACAACAAACTATGACGTTGAATATGTTGTTAAAGAAGCAATAAGATGTTGCTTTACACTTTTTTAGGGGATTACAATTCCGGGTATCATAAAGATGTATTCTAATAAGAATTTTCAATTATCTAAACAAAACCAAAGTCATTCTTTTTGGAGCCCACTCTCCCTAGTTTCATTACTTTTTATGCACAAGATTGTAACATGACTTTGGGGCAACTTTTAACCGTCACAAAATTTTAGCTGTAGTCTTTTTCGTAGAATCAAATCAAATGGTAGTTTTTGTAAATGGTGCAAACTACCTTAGAATGGAGAAAACTGCAAGTGTTTGCAAGATGTCACGAATAGGTTTTTACGTTCCTTTTCATAGCCTCCAAAACATTATATTAGCCTCCTTACATCTTATTATGTTTTTATAATAACGACAACAATGTTATGTAAAAAAATCACAAGTGTCATGGAATGAAATCTGTACTCTTTATCTTTCACATGAGATTTATTGACCGAATTATTTGTGGTGATGGCTCACAATAAACTATGACATTGAATATGTTGGTAAAGAAGCAGTAATATGTTGCTTTACACTTTTTTAGGAGATTACAATTCTGGGTATCATAAAGATGTATTCTGATCAGAAATTTCAATTATCTAAAAAGAACCCAAGTCATTCTTTTTAGAACGCACTCTCCCTAGTCTCGTTACTTTTTATCCATAAGTTTATAATTTGATGTTGCAGCAACTTTTAACCGTCACAAATTTTTGATGGAGTCTTCTTCGTAGAATCAAATTGAGTGCTAGTTTTTTTAATTTGTGTAAAAAGCCTTAGAATGGAGAAAACTCCAAGTGTTTGGAACAAGTCCCGAATCAGTTTTATGTTCCTTTTATGGCCTACAAAAGGTATTATTAGCCCCCTACATCTTATTATATTTTTTTAATAGCGACAACAATGTTGTAAAAAACAATCACGAGTGTCTTCGAATGAAATCTTTAATCACTTTATCTTTAATATGAGATTTGTTGGCCGAATTATTTGTGGTGATGGCCCACAGAAAGTGTGATATTGAGTATATTGTTAAGGAAAAGCAATAAGATTTTGCTTTTACACTTTTTAGACATTACAATTCCAGGATATCATAATGATGTATTTTGATTAGAATTTTAATTATCTAAAAAAAAACCCAAGTCATTCTTTTTTAGAGCCCACTCTTTTCAAGTTTCGTAACTTTTTATGCATAAGAATATAATTTGACTTGGGCAAAACTTTTAAACCGTCCAAATTTTTTGCTAGAGTCTTTTTCGTACAATCAAATCAAGTGCTAGTTTTAGTAAATGGTACAAAACACCTTGGAATGGAGAAAACGGCAAGGGTTTGGAAGATGTCCGGAATAGGTTTTTATGTTCCTTTTCATAGCCTTCAAAATTTTTTATTAGGCTCCCTACATCTTATTATATTTTTATAATAACGACAACAATGTTGTGTAAAAAAATCACAAGTGTCTTGGAATGAAATCTGTATTCTTTATCTTTCACATGAGATTTGTTGACCGAATTATTTGCGGTGATGGCCCACAACAAACTATGACGTTGAATATGTTGTTAAAGAAGCAATAAGATGTTGCTTAACACTTTCTTAGGAGATTACAATTCCGGGTATCATAAAGATGTATTCTGATAAGAATTTTCAATTATCTAAAAAAAACCAATGTCATTCTTTTTAGAGCCCACCCTCCCTAGTTTCGTTACTTTTATGCATAAGATTATAACATGACTTGGGAGAAACTTTGACCGTCAAATATTTTTGCTGTAGTATTTTTCCCCGAAATCAAAACAAGAGGTAGTTTTAGTAAATGGTCCAAAATACCTTAGAATGGGGAAAACTACAAGTCTTTTGAAGATGTTCCGAATAGGTTTTTGTGTTCCTTTTCATAGCCTCCAAAACATTTTATTAGCCTCCCTACATCTGATTATATTTTTATAATAACGATAACAGTGTTGTGTAAAGAAATCACAAGTGTCGTCCATGAATGAAATCTGTATTCTTTATCTTTCACATGATATTTAATTACCGAATTATTTGTGGTGATGGCCCACAACAAACTATGACATTGAATATGTTGTTAAAGAAGCAGTAATATGTTGCTTTACACTTTTTTAGGAGATTACAATCCCAGGTATCATAAAGATGTATTCTGATTAGAAATTTTCATTTATCTAAAAAAAACCCAAGTAATTCTTTTTAGACAGCACTCTCCCTAGTCTCGTTACTTTTTATTGATAAGATTATAATTTGATGTGGTAGCAACTTTTAAACGTCACAAATTTTTGATGGAGTCTTTTCCCAGAATCAAATCGAGTGCTTTTTTTTTAAATGGTGCAAAAAACCTTAGAATGGAGAAAACTGCAAGTGTTTTGGAAGAAATCCCAATAGGTTTTTTGTTCCTTTTATTGCCTACAAAAATATTATTAGCCCCCTACATCTTATAATATTTTTTTAATAGCGACAACAATGTTGTCAACAATAATCACAAGTGACTTCGAACGAAATCCTTATGCTTTATCTTTAATATGAGATTTGCTGACCGAATAATTTGTGGTGATGGCCCACAGAAACTATGATATTGAGTATGTTGTTAAAGAAGCAATAAGATTTTGCTTTACACTTTTTAGGACATTACAATTCCGGATATCATAAGGATGATTTTCTCATCATAATTTCTAATTATCTAAAAAAAAACCAAAGTAATTCCTTTTAGACCCACTCTTGAAGTTTCGTTACATTTTTTTATAAAAAGATTATAATTTGACTTGGCAGCAACTTTTAACCATCTCCAATTTTTGTTGTAGTCTTTTTCCCCTTCAAATCAAGGCCGTTTTAGTAAATGGTGCAAAATACCTTGAATGGATTAAACTAAGTGTTCTAAGATGTCCCGAATAAAGTTTTTATGTTCCTTTTTATTATCCTCATAGCATCAAAAATTTTCTGAGCCTCGAATTATTTAGGGTGATGGCCCACAACAAACTATGAAATTGATATTTTTATAATAACGACAACAATGTTGTGAGATTAAAAATCATAGGTGACTTGTAATGAAATCGTATTTCAGTTTTTCACATGAGATTTGTTGACCAAATTATTTGTGGTGATGGCCCAGAATAAACTATGACGTGAATATGTTGTTAAAATCAGAAGTGTTTAGAACATGATTTTTTATGTTCTTTTACACTTTTAGAGATTACATTTCGACATCTATGTTTCATAAAGATGGAATTTTGATCATAATTACTAATTATCTTAAAAAACGAAAGTAAATATGTTTTAGAGCCTCCAAGTTTCATTACTTTTTGATTATTATAATTTAACTTTTAGCAGCAACTTTTTAAGCGTAAGATTATACAAATTTTTTAACCATCAGGTCTTTTCGTAGAAGCAAATCAAGTGCTAGTTTTCAAAATGGTGTTGAAAACCTTAACAAGGAGAAAATCCAAGTGTTTGGAACAAGTCCCAATAGGTTTTATGTTCCTTTTCATAAGCTCAAAAACATTTTATTAGCCTCCCTATAGATTATATTTTGATAATAACGACAACAATTGTTCTAAAAAAATCACAAGTGTCTTGAAATGAAATCTTGTCTTTCACATGAGATTTGTTGACCGAATTATTGTGGTGATGGCCTGACAAATGTGAAACTATTACGTTATATAATGTTAAAGAAGCAATAAGATGTTGCTTTACACTTTTTAGGAATTACAATTCCGGATATCATAAAGATGTATTCTCGATAAGAATTTTAGATTATCCAAAAAAACAAAAGTCATTCTTTTTAGAGCCCACTCTCCCTAGCCTCAAGTACTTTTTATGCATAAGATTATAACATGACTTGGCAGCAACTTTTAACCATCAAAATTTTTTTCTCGTAGTCTTTTTCCCATAATCAAATGGTAGTTTTAGTAAATGGTGCAAAATACCTTAGAATGGAAAAACTGCAAGTGTTTAGAAGATGTCCCGAATATGTTTTTATGTTCCTTTTCATAGCCTCCAAAAATTGTTATTAGCCTCCCTTTCATCTTATTATATTTTTATAATATCGACAACTAATCTTGTGAAAAAAATCACAAGCGACTTGTAATGAAATATGATCTGTTGTCTTTCACATGAGATTTGTTTTTCCAAATTATTTGTGGTGATGGCCCACAAAAAACTATGACGTTGAATATGTTGTTAAAGAAGCAATATGATTTTGCTTTACACTTTTTAGGAGATTACAATTCCGATATAATAAAGATGTATTCTGATCATAATTACTATTTATCTTAAAAAACCAAAGTAAATATGTTTAGAGCTAACTCTTTCAAGTTTCATTACTTTTAATGCATAAGATTATAATTTGACTTGGCAAAGAATTTTAACCATCACAAATTTTTTGAGTCTTCTTCGTAGAAACAAATCGAGTGGTAGTTTTTGTAAATGGTTGCAAAAACCTTAGAATGGAGAAAACTCCAAGTGTTTAGGAACAGGTCCCGAATAGGTTTTATGTTCCTTTTTATAGCCTCCAAAACATTTTATTAGCCTCCCTAAATATTATTATATTTTTATAAAAACGACAACAATTTTGTGTAAAAATCACAAGTGTCTTGAAATGAAATCTTTATTCTTTATCTTTCACATGAGATTTGTTGACCGAATTATTTTTATGATGACCCACAACAAACTATGACGTTGAATATGTTGTTAAGGAAGCAATAAGATGTTGCTTAACACTTTTTAGGAGATTACATTCCGATATCATAAAGATGTATTTTGGATAAGAATTTTCAATTATCTAAAAAAACCATAGTCATTCTTTTTAGAGCCCACCCTCCCTAGTTTCGTTACTTTTTATGCATAAGATTGAACATGACTTGGGCGACAACTTTTGACCATCCAAATTTTTGCTGTAGTCTTTATCATATAATCAAATCAAGTGGTAGTTTTAGTAAATGGTGCAAAATACCTTAGAATGGAGAAAACTACAAGTCTTTTGAAGTTTTCCTAAATAGGTTTTTGTGTTCCTATTCATAGCCTCCAAAACATTTTATTAGCCTCCCTACATCTTATTATATTTTTATAATAACGATTACAATGTTGTGTAAAAAATTAACAAGTGTCTTGGAATGAAATCTGAATCACTTTATCTTTCACATGAGATTTATTGACTAAATTATTTGTGGTGATGGCCCAAAACAAAACTATGATATCAATATGTTGTTAAAGAAGAAGTAATATGTTGCTTTAAACTTTTTTAGGAGATTACAATTCCGAGTATCATAAAGATGTATTTTGATCAGAATTTTCAATTATCCAAATAAAACCAAAGTCATTCTATTTAGAGCCCATTCTCCCTAGTCTCCTTACTTTTTATGCATAAGATTATAACATCACTTGGCGGCAACTTTTAATCGTCATTAAATGTTTGCTGTAGTCTTTTTTGTACAATCAAATCCAGTGCTAGTTTTAGTAAATGGTGCAAAATACCTTAGAATGGAAAAATTTGCAAGTGTTTCGAAGATTTCCTGAATAGGTTTTTATGTTCCTTATCATGGCCGCCAAAACTTTTTACTATCCTCGCTACACTTTATTATATTTTTATAATAACGACAACAATGTTGTGTAATAAATTCACATGTGTCTTGGAATGAAATCAGAATCACTTATCTCTCACATGTGATTTGTTGATCGAATTATTTGTGGTGATGGCCCACAACAAACTATGACGTTGAATATGTTGTTAAAGAAGCAATATGATTTTTTCTACATTTTTTAGGAGATTACATTTCCTGGATCATAAAGATGTATTTTGATCATAATTTTTAATTATCTAAAAAAGACCAAAGTAATTCTTTTTAGAGCCCATTCTCCTTCAAGTTTCGTTATTTTTATGCATCGATTATAATTTGATCTTCGCAGCAACTTTTAACCATCACAAATTTTTACTGGAGTCTTTTTCGTAGAATCAAATCAAGTGCGTGTTTTTGTAAATGGTGCAAAATACCTTAGAATGGAGAAAACTACAAGTGTTTAGAAGATTTCTCGAATAGGTTTTTATGTTCATTTTCATAGCCTCCAAACGTTTTATTAGCCTCCCTACAACTTATTATATTTTCATAATAACAAAAACAATGTTGTATAAAAATCACTAGTGGTCTTGGAATGAAATCTATATTCTTTGTGTTTCAAATGATATTTTTTGACCAAATTATTTGGCGTGACGGCCCACAACAAACTATGAAGTTGAATATGTTGTTAAAGAAGCAATAAGATGTTGCTTTACACTTTTAGACATTACAATTCCTGGTATCATAAAGATGTATTCCATTAGAATTTTCAATTATCCAAAAAAATCAAAAGTCATTATTTTTAGAGCCCACTCTCCCTATTCTCGTTACTTTTTATGCATAAGATTATAACATGACTTCGCAGCAACTTTTAACCGTCATAAAATTTTTGCTGTAGTCTATTTTGTAGACTCAAATATAGTGCTAGTTTTAGTAAATGGTGCAACATAGCTTAGAATGGAGAAAACTGCAAGTGTTTAGAAGATTTCCCGAATAGGTTTTTATGTTCATTTTCATAGCCTCCAAAACATTTTATTACCCTCCCTACAACTTATTATATTTTTATAATAACGACAACAATGTTGTTTAAAAAATCAATAAGTGGCTTGGAATGAAATCTATATTCTTTATGTCTCAGATGAGATTTTTTTACCGAATTATTTGCGGTGATGGCCCACAACAAACTATGAAGTTGAATATGTTGTTAAAGAAGCAATAAGATGTTGCTTTACACTTTTTCAGGAGATTTCAATTCCGGGTATCATAAAGATGTATTCTGATTAAAATTTCCAATTATCCAAGAAAATCAAAAGTCATTGTTTTTAGAGCCCACTCTCCCTAGTCTCGTTACTTTTTATGCATAAGATTATAACATGACTTGGTAGCAACTTTTAACCGTCATAAAATTTTTGGTGTAGTATATTTTGTAGACTCAAATCTAGTGCTTGTTTTAGTTAATGGTGCAACATACCTTAGAATGGAGAAAACTGCAAGTGTTTAGAGGATTTCCCGAATAGGTTTTTATATTCCTTTTCATAACATCCAAAACTATTTATTAGCCTCCCTACATCTTATTATATTTTTAAAATAACAAAAACAATGTTGTGTAAAAAAATAATAACTGTCTGGGAATGAAATCTATATTCTTCTTCTTTCACAGGAGATTTGTTGACCGATTTATTTGTGGTGATGGCCCCCAACAAACTTTGACGTTGAATATGTTGTTAAAGAATCAATATGATTTTTCTTTACACTTTTTTAGGAGATTACATTTCCGGGTATTATAAAGATGTATACTGATCATAATTTCTAATTATAAAAAAAAACCAAAGTAATTCTTTTTAGAGCCCACTCTTTCAGGTTTCGTTTCTTTATTGCATCAAATTATAATTTGACTTGGCAGCAACTTTTTATCATCAAATCAATTTTTTTTGTAATCTTTCTTGTATAATCAAATCAGGTGGTAGTTTTAGTAAATGGTGAAAAATACCTTAGAATCGAGAAAACTGCAAGTCTTTTGAATATGTCCTGAATAGGTTTTTGTGTTCGCTTCCATAGTCTCCAAAACATTTTATTAGCCTCCCTACATTTTATTATATTTTGATAATAACGATAACAATGTTGTGTAAAAAATCACAAGGGTCTTGGAATGAAATCTGTATTCTTTATCTTTCACATGAGATTTGTTGACTGAATTATTTGTGGTGATGGCCCACAACAAACTATGACATTGAATACGTTGTTAAAGATGGAGTAATATGTTGCTTTACACTTTTTTAGGAGATTACAATTCCGGGTATCATAAAGATGTATTCTGATCAGAAATTTCATTTATCTAAAAACCCAAGTCATTCTTTTTTTTTTAGACCGCACTCCCTAGTTTCAAGTATTTTTTATCCATAAGATTATAATTTCACTTGGCAGCAACTTTTAACCGTCATAAATTTTTGATGGAGTCTTCTTCGTAGAATCAAATCGAGTGCTAGTTTTCTTAATTGGTGTAGAAAACCTTAGAATGGAGAAAACTCCAAGTGTTGGGAACAAGTCTCGAATAGGTTTTATGATCCTTTTTATGGCCTACAAAAGACTTTTATTAGCCCCCTACATCTTATTATATTTTTTGAATAGCGACAACAATGTTGTCAAAAACAATCACAAGTGTCTTCGAATGAAATCCTTATGCTTTATCTTTAATATGAGATTTGTTGACCAAATAATTTGTGGTGGTGGCCAATAGAAACTGTGACCGTTAAGTATGTTGTTAAAGAAGCAATAAGATTTTGCTTTACACTTTTTAGGACATTACAATTGCGAATATCGTAAGGATGTATTCTGATAATAATTTCTAATTATCTAAAAAAAACCAAAGTAATTCTTTTTAGAGCCCACTCTTTCAAGTTTCGTTACTTTTAATGCATAAGATTATAATTTGACTTGGCAGCAACCTTTAACTATCACAAATTTTTTATGGAGTCTTCTTCGTAGATGCAAATCAAGTGCTAGTTTTTATAAATGGTGTA
Source organism: Canavalia ensiformis (assembly GCA_026541065.1). Taxonomy (NCBI): domain Eukaryota; kingdom Viridiplantae; phylum Streptophyta; class Magnoliopsida; order Fabales; family Fabaceae; genus Canavalia; species Canavalia ensiformis. The sequence continues at coordinate 56,422 of JAMKYM010000161.1, read as the reverse complement.
AAAAACCATAGAATGGAGAAAACTCCAAGTGTTTGGAACAAGTCCCGAATAGGTATTATGTTCCTTTTCATAGCCTCCAAAAATTGTTATTAGCCTCCCTACATCTTATTATATTTTTCTAAAAACGACAACAATGTTGTGTAAAAAAATTACAAGTGTCTAGGAATGAATTCTGTATTCTTTATCTTGCACATGAGATTCGTTGACCGAATTATTTGTGGTGATGGGCCACAACACACTATGACGTTGAATATGTTGCTAAAGAAGCAAAAAGATGTTGGTTAACACTTTTTTAGGAGATTACAATTCTTGGTATCATAAACATCTATTCTGATCAGAAATTTCAATTATCCAAAAAAAACCAAAGTCATTCTTTTCAGAGCCCACTCTCCCTAGTCTCGTTACTTTTTATGCCTAAGATTACAACATGACTTGGCAGCAACTTTTAACCGTCAAAAATTTTTTGCTATAGTCTTTTTCATAGAATCAAATCAAGTGCTAGTTTTAGTAAATGGTGCAAAATACCTTAGAATGGAGAAAATTGCAAATGTTTAGAAGATTTCCTGAATTTGTTTTTATGTTCCTTTTCATAGCCTCCAAAACTTTTTATTAGCCTCCCTACAAGTTATTATATTTTTATAATGACGACCACAATGTTGTGTAATAAATTCACAGGTGTCTTGGAATGAAATCTGTATTCATTATCTTTCACATGAGATGTGTTGACCGAATTATTTGTGGGGATGGCCCATAAAAAACTTTGACGTTGAATATGTTGTTAAGGAAGCAATATGATCTTTCTTTACACTTTTTAAGGAAATTACATTTCCGGGTATCATAAAGATGTATTCTGTTAAGAATTTTCAATTATCTAAAAAAAACTAAAGTAATTGTTTTTAGAGCCCACTCTTTCATGTTTCGTTACTTTTTATGCATCATATTATAATTTGAGTTGGCAGAAACTTTTAACAGTCACAAATTTTTACTGGAGCCTTTTTCGTAGAATCAAATCAAGTGATTTTTTTTGTAAATGGAGCAAAATACCTTAGAATAAAGAAAACTGCAAGTGTTTGGAATGTCCCGAATAGGTTTTTATGTTCCTTTTCATAGTCTCCAAATCATTTTATTAGCCTCCCTACATCTTATTTATTTTTATAATAACGACAACAATGTTGTGTAAAAAAATCATAAGTGTCTTGGAAAGAAATCTGTATTCATTATCTTTCACATGAGATTTGTTGACCGAATTATTTGTAGTGATGGCCCACAACAAACTATGAAGTTGAATATGTTGTTAAAGAAGCAATAAGATGTTTCTTTACACTTTTTTCCGAGATTACAATCCCGGGTATCATAAAGATGTATTGTGATCAAAATTTTCAATTATCCGAAAAAACCAAAAGTCATTCTTTCTAGAGCCCACTCTCCCTAGTCTCGTTACTTTTTATGCATAAGATTATAACATTACTTGGCAGCAACTTTTAATCGTCATAAAATTTTTGTTGTAGTCTTTTTTGTAGACTCAAATCAAAAGCTAGTTTTAGTAAATGGTGCAAAAAACCTTAGAATGGAGAAAAAAACAAGTGTTTCGAAGATTTCCCAAATAGGTTTTTATGTTTCTTCTCATAGCCTCAAAAAATTTTGATTAGCCTCCCTACATCTTATTATATCTTTATAATATCGACAACAATGTTGTGTAAAAAAATGACAAGTGGCTTGGAATGAAATCAATATTTTTTATCTTTCACTTGAGATTTGTTGACCAAATTATTTGTGGTGATGCCCCACAATAAATTATGAAGTTGAATATGTTGAAAAAGAAGCAATAAGATGTTGCTTTACACTTTTTAAGGAGATTACAATTCTGGGTATCATAAAGATGTATTCTGATAAGAATTTTCAATTATCTAAAAAAAACCAAAGTCATTCTTTTTAGAACCCACTCTCCTTAGTCTCGTTACTTTTTATGCATAACATTATAAAATGACTTTCTGCAACTTTTTACCGTCACCAAATTTTTTCGTAAAATCAAATCAATTGCTAGTTTTAGTAAATGGTGCAAAATACCTTAGAATGGAGAAAACTGCAAGTGTTTAGATGATTTCCCGAATAGGTTTTTATGTTCCTTTTCATAGCCTCCAAAAACTTTTATTAGCCTCCCTGCATCTTATTATATTTTTATAATAGCGACAATAATGTTGTGTAAAAAAAACACAAGTGTCTTGGAATGAAATCTGTATTCTTTAACTTTCAGACGAGATTTGTTGACCGAATTATTTGTGGTGATGGCCCACAACAAACTATGACGTTGTATATGTTGTTAAAGAAGCAATAAGATGTTGCTTTACATGTTTTTAGGAGATTACAATTCCGGGTATCATAAAGATGTATTCTGATCAGAATTTTCAATTATCCAAAAAAAACCAAAGCCATTCTTTTTAGAGCCCACCCTCCCTAGTCTCGTTACTTTTTATGCATAACATTATAACATGACTTTGCTGCAACTTCTTTACCGTCACCAAATTTTTTCATAGAATCAAATCAATTGCTAGTTTTAGTAAATGGTGCAAAATACCTTAGAATGGAGAAAACTGCAAGTGTTTAGATGATTTCCTGAATAGGTTTTTATGTTCCTTTTCATATCCTCCAAAACTTTTTATTAGCCTCCCTACATCTTATTATTTTTATAATCAATGACAACAATGTTGTATATAAAAAATCATAGGTGTCTTGGAATGAAATCAGATTCTTTATCTTTCACATGAGATTTGTTTACCGAACTATTTGTGGCGATGGCTCACAAGAAACTATGACGTTGAATATGTTTTTAGAGATGATATATAACTTTGCTTTACTCTTTTTCAGGAGATTACATATCCGGGTATCTTAAAGATGTGTTCTAATCATAATTTCTAATTATCTAAAAAAAACCAAAGTTATTCTTTTTAGAGGCCACCCTTTCATGTTTCGTTACTTTTTATGCATCAGATTATAATTTGACATGGCAAAGAACTTTTATCCATCACAAATTTCTTCCTGAGTCTTTTCCCCGATTTTAAACCAAGTGCTAGTTTTTGTAAATGGTGCAAAATACTTTAGAATGGAGAAAAACTTGCATGTGTTTGGATGATTTCTAAATAGGTTTTTATGTTCCTTTTCATAGCCTCCAAAACTTTTTATTAGGCTCCCCTACATCTTATTATATATTTTTATAATAACGACAACAATGTTGTATAAAAAAATAAGTGTCTTGGAATGAAATCTGAATTCTTTATCTTTCACATGAGATTTATCGACCGAATTATTTGTAGTGATGGCCCACAACAAACTATGACATTGAATATGTTGTTAAAGAAGCAATAATATGTTGCTTTACACTTTTTAGGAGATTACAATTCTGGGTATCATAAAGATGTATTTTGATCCTAAACTTTAATTATCTAAAAAACCCAAGTCATTCTTTTTAGGACCGCACTCTCCCTAGTCTCTTACTTCTTATCCATAAGATTATAACATGACTTGGCAGCAACTTTTAACCATGCAATAATTTTTTAATGTAGTCTTTTTCGAGAATCAAGTGCTAGTTTTAGTAAATGATGCAAAATACCTTAGAATGGAGAAAAACTGCAAGTTGTTCAAGATGATCCGAATAGGCTTTTATGTTCCTTTTCATAGCCTTAAAAGATTTTATTAGCCTCCTAAATTTATTATATATTTTTGAATAGCGTGACAACAATGTTACGTCAAAAACAATCACAAGTGTCTTCTAATGAAATCTTATGCTTGTCTTTAATATGAGATTTGTTGACCAATTAATTTGTGGTGATGGCCCACAATGGCAAATCGTGGATCGTTAATATGTTGTTAAGAAGCAATAAGATTTTGCTTTACACTTTTTAGGACATTACAATTCCGGGTATCATAAAGATGTATTCTAATCATAATTTTAATTATCTAAAAAAACCAAAGTAATTCTTTTAGAGCCCGCTCTTTTCAAGTTTCGTTACTTTTTATGCATAAGATTTTAATTTGACTTGGCAGCAACTTTTAACCATCAAAATTTTTATTGAGTCTTTTTCAGAATCAAAATCAAGTGCTTGTTTTTAGTAAATGGTGCAAAATACCTTACAATGGGAGAAAAACAAGAAGTGTTTGGAAGATGACCCGAATAGGTTTTTATGTTCCTTTTCATAGTCTCCAAAACAATTTATTAGCCTCCCTACATCTTATATATTTTTATAATAACGAAACAATGTCAGTAAAAAATCACAAGTGTCTTGGAATGAAATCTGTATTCTTTTCTTTAACATGAGACTTGTTGACCGATTTATTTGTGGTGATGGCCCCCAACAAACTATGACGTTGAATATGTTGTTAAAGAATCAATAAGATTTTTCTTTACATTTTTTTAGGAGATTACATTTCCGAATATCACAAAGATGTATTTTGATCATAATTTCTAATTATCTAAAAAAAACCAAGTAATTCTTTTTAGAGCCCACTCTTTCAAGTTTCATTAATTTTTATGCCTCAGATTATAATTTGAGTTGGCAGCAACTTTTAAACGCTACAAAATTTTTTATCGAGTCTTTTTTCGTAAAAATCAAATGAAGTCTTTGTTTTTGTAAATGGAGAAAAATACCTTTAGAATGGAGAAAACTGCAAGTGTTTGGAAGATGTCCCCGAATAGATTTTACGCTCCTTTTTCACAAAATTTCTAAAAACTTTTATTAGCTCCTACATCTTATTATATTTTTATAATGACGACAATAATGTTGTGTAAAAAAATCACAAGTGTCTTGGAATGAAATCTGTATTCTTTAACTTTCAGATGAGATTTGTTGACCGATTTATGTTGAATATGTTGTTAGAGAAGAAATAAGATGTTGCTTTACATGTTTTTAGGAGATTACAATTTCGGGTATCATAAAGATGTATTCTCGATCAAGAACTTTTTATGCATAAGATTATAACATGTCCTTGCGAAGAATTTTTAACAAATATAAAATTTTTTTCTATAGTCTATTTTCAGAGACCCAAATCAAGTGCTAGTTTTAGTAAATGGTGCAACATACCTTTAGAATGGAGAAAACTGCAGTGTTTAGAAGATTTCCTAATTGGTTTTTATGTTCCTTTTCAGCCTCTAAAACTTTTTATTAGCCTGCCTACATCTTATTATAATTTTAAAATAACGAAAACAATGTTGTGTAAAAAAATCAGAAGTGTCTTGGAATGAAATCTGTATTCTTTTTCTTGCACAAGAGATTTGTTGACCGATTTAATTTTTGTGATGGCCCCCCACAGACTATGATGTTGAATATGTTGTTAAAGAATCAATAAGATTTTTCTTTACACTTTTTTAGGAGATTACATTTCCGGTTATCATAAAGATATATACTGATCAGAATTTCTAATTATTTAAAAAAAACCAAAGTAATTCTTTTTAGGGCCCACTCTTTCAAGTTTCGTTACTTTTATGCATCAGATTATAATTTGACTTGGCAGCAACATTTAACCGTCACAAACTTTTGCTGTAGTCATTTCAGTAGAATCAAATAAAGTGCTAGTTTTTGTAAACGGTACAAAATACCTTAGAATGGACAAAACTGCAAGTGGTTGGAAGATATCCCTAATAGGTTTTAATGTTCATTTCCATAGCCTCCAAAACATTTTATTAGCCTCCCTACAACTTATTATATTTTCATAATAAAGAAAACAATGTTGTGTAAAAGAATCATAAGTGTCTTGGAATGAAATTTATATTCTTTTTCTATTACATCAGATGTGTTGACCGAATTAATTGTGGTGATGGCCCAAAACAAACTATGATGTTGAATATGTTGTTAAAGAAGCAATATGATTTTGCTTTATACTTTTTTAGGAGATTACATTTCCGGGTATCATAAAGATGTATTCTAATCAGAATTTTCAATTATCCAAGAAAATTCAAAGTCATTCTTTTTAGAGCCCACTCTCCCTAGTCTCGTTACTTTTTATGCATAAGATTATAACATCACTTGGCAGCAACTTTTAACCGTCATAAAATTTTTGCTGTAGTCTTTTTCGTAGAATCAAATCAAGTGCTAGTATTAGTAAATGGTACAAAAAACCTTAGAATGGAGAAAGCTCCAAGTGTTTAGAAGATTTCCCGAATAGGTTTTTATGTTCCTTTTCATAGCATCCAAAACTTTTTATTAGCCTCCGTACATCTTCTTATATTTTTATAATAATGACAACAATGTTGTGTAAAAAAATCACAAGTGTCTTGGGTTGAAATCTCTATTCTTTTTCTATCACATGAGATTTGTTGACCGAATTATTTGTGGGGATGGCCCACAACAAACTATGACGTTTCATATGTTGTTAAAGAAGCAATATGATTTTGCTTTACACTTTTTTAGGAGATTACATTTCCGGGTATCATAAATATGTATTCTGGTCATAATTTATAATTATCTAAAAAAAACCAAAGTAATTCTTTTTGGAGCGCACTCTTTCAAGTTTCATTACTTTTTATGCATCAGATTATAATTTGAGTTGGCAGCAACTTTTAACCGTCACAAATATTTACTAGAGTCTTTTTCGTAGAATCAAATCAAGTGCTTGTTTTTGTAAATGGTGCAAAATACCTTAGAATGGAGAAAACTGCAAGTGTTTCGAAGATGTCCCGAATAGGTTTTTATGTTCCTTTTCATAGTCTCCTAAACATTTTATTAGCCTCCCTACATCTTATTATATTTTTATAATAACGACAACAATGTTGTGTAAAAAAATCACAAGTGTCTTGGAATAAAATCTGTATTCTTTATCTTTCACATGAGATTTGTTGACAGAATTATTTGTGGTGATGGCCCACAACAAACTATGACGTTGAATATGTTGTTAAAAAAGCAATATGATTTTGCTTTACACTGATTTAGGAGATTACATTTCTGGGTATCATTAAGATCTATTCTGATCATAATTTCTAATTATCTAAAAAAAAACCAAAGTAATTCTTTTTTGAGCCAACTCTTTCAAGTTTCATTACTTTTTATGCATCAGATTATAATTTGACTAGGAGAATAGACACTTTTAACCGTCACAAACTTTTACTAGAGTCTTTTTCGTAGAATCAAATCAAGTGCTATTTTTTGTAAATGGTGCAAAATACCTTAGAATGGAGAAAACTGCAAGTGTTTGGAAAATGTCCCAAATAGGTTTTTATGTTCCGTTTCATAGCCTCAAAAAAATTTTATTAGCCTCCCTACATCTTATTATATATTTTTATAATAACGACAACAATGTTGTGTAAAAAAATCACAAGTGTCTTGGAATAAAATCTGTATTCTTTATCTTTCACATGAGATTTGTTGACAGAATTATTTGTGGTGATGGCCCACAACAAACTATGACGTTGAATATGCTGTTAAAGAAGCCATAAGATGTTGCTTTACACTTTTTTAGGAGATTACGATTCCGGGTATCATAAAGATGTATTCTGATTAGAATTTTCAATTATCCAAAAAAAACCAAAGTCATTCTATTTTAAGCCCATTCTCCCTAGTCTTGTCACTTTTTATGCATAAAATTATAACATGACTTGGCAGCAAGTTTTAACCGTCATTAAATGTTTGCTGTAGTCCTTTTTGTACAATCAAATCCGGTGCTAGTTTTAGTAAATGGTGCAAAATACCTTAGAATGGAAAAATTTGGAAGTGTTTAGAAGATTTCCCGAAAAGTTTTTTATGTTCCTTTTCGTAGTCTCCAAAACTTTTTATTAACCTCCCTACATCATATTATATTTTTATAATAACGATAACAGTGTTGTGTAAAAAAATCACAAGTGTCTTGGAATGAAATCTCTATTATCTTTCTGATGAGATTTGATGACCGACCATTTGCTTAGGTGATGGCCCACAACAACCTATGACGTTGAATATGTTGTTAAAGAAGCAATAAGATTTTGCTGTATACTTTTTTAGCAGATTAACATTCTAGGTATCATAAAGATGTATTTTGATCATAATTTCTAATTATCTAAATAGAACCAAAGTAATTCTTTTCAGAGCCCACTCTTTCAAGTTTCGTTACTTTTTATGCATATGATTATAATTTGACTTGGTAAGAACTTTAATCATTCTGGCCCCAAGGTTTTGCTTGAGTCTTTTTCGTAGAATCAAATCAAGTGCAAGTTTTAGTAAATGATGCGAAATACCATAGAATGGAGAAAACTGCAAGTATTTAGAAGATGTCCTAGATAAGGCTTTTATGTTCCTTTTCATAGCCTCTAAAACTTTTTATTTGCCTCCCTACATCTTATTTTCTATTTATAATAACGAAAACAATGTTGTGTAAAAAAATCGCAATTGTCATGGAATGAAATCTGTATTCTTTATCTTTCACATGAGATTTGTTGACCGATTTATTTGTGGTGATGGCCCACAACAAACTATGACGTTGAATATGTTGTAAAAGTTAAAGCAAGTAAGATTTTGCTTTTACACTTATTTAGGAGATTACAATTCTGGGTATCATAAATATGTACTCTAATTATAATTTCAAATTATCTAAAAAAACTAAAGTAAATCCTTTCGTAGCCCACCCTTTCAAGTTTCGTTAGTTTTTACGCATCGATTATAAACCGACTTGGCAGCAACTTAACCGTCCTAAGGGTTTTGCTTGAGTCTTTTCGTAGAATCAAATCAAGTGCAAGATTTAGTAAATGGTTCAAAATACCATAGAATGGAGAAAAACTGCAAGTATTTAGAAGATGTCCCATAAGGCTTTATGTTCCTTTTCATAGCCTCTAAAACTTTTTTATTTGTCTCCTGCATCTTATTTTCATTTATAATAACGAAAACAATGTTGTGTAAAAAATCGCAATTGTCATGGAATGAAAATCTGTATTCTTTATCTTCACATGAGATTTGTTGACCGATTTATTTGTGGTGATGGCCCACAACAAACTATGACGACGTTGAATATGTTGTAAAAGAAGCAATAAGATTTTTTTGCTTTACACTTATTTAGGAGATTACAATTCTGGGGTATCATAAATATGTACTCTAATTATAATTTCAAATTATCTAAAACTAAAGTAAATCCTTTCGCAGCCCACCCTTTCTAAGTTTCGTTAGTTTTTACGCATCGATGGTAATTTGACTTACAAAGAATTTTAACCGTCCCAAGGTTTTGCTTGAGTCTTTTCAGAATCAAATCAAGTGCAAGTTTTAGTAAATGATGCGAATACCATAGAATGGAGAAAACTGCAAGTATTTAGAAGATGTCCCAGATAAGGCTTTTATGTTCCTTTTCATAGCCTCTAAAACTTTTTATTTGCCTCCCTACATCTTATTTTCTATTTATAATAACGAAAACAATGTTGTGTAAAAAAATCGCAATTGTCATGGAATGAAATCTGTATTCTTTATCTTTCACATGAGATTTGTTGACCGATTTATTTGTGGTGATGGCCCACAACAAACTATGACGTTGAATATGTTGTAAAAGAAGCAATAAGATTTTGCTTTACACTTATTTAGGAGATTACAATTCTGGGTATCATAAATATATACTCTAATTATAATTTCAAATTATCTAAAAAAAACTAAAGTAAATCCTTTCAGAGCCCACCCTTTCAAGTTTCGTTAGTTTTTACGCATCAGATTATAATTTGACTTGGCAGCAACTTTTAACCGTCCCAAGGTTTTGCTTGAGTCTTTTTCGTAGAATCAAATCAAGTGCAAGATTTAGTAAATGGTTCAAAATACCATAGAATGGAGAAAACTGCAAGTATTTAGAAGATGTCCCAGATAAGGCTTTTATGTTACTTTTCATAGCCTCTAAAACTTTTTAATTTCCTCCCTACATCTTATTTTATATTTATAATAACGAAAATAATGTTGTGTAAAAAAATAACAAGTGTCATGGAATGAAATCTGTATTCTTTATCTTTCACATGAGATTTGTTGACCGATTTATTTGTGGTGATGGCCCACAACAAACTATTACGTTGAATATGTTGTAAAAGAAGCAATAAGATTTTGCTTTACACTTATTTAGGAGATTACAATTCTGGGTATCATAAATATGTACTCTGATTATAATTTCAAATTATCTTAAAAAAACTAAAGTAAATCCTTTCAGAGCCCACTCTTTCAAGTTTCGTTACTTTTTACGCATCAGATTATAATTTGACTTGGCAGCAACTTTTAACCGTCCCAAGGTTTTGCTTCAGTCTTTTTCGTAGAATCAAATCAAGTGCAAGTTTTAGTAAATGGTGCAAAATACCATAGAATGGAGAAAACTGCAAGTATTTAGAAGATGTCCCAGGTAAGGCTTTTATGTTCCTTTTCATAGCCTGTTAAACTTTTTATTTGCCTCCCTACATCTTATTTTATATTTATAATAACGAAAACAATGTTGTGTAAAAAAATCACAAGTGTCATGGAATGAAATCTGTATTCTTTATCTTTCACATGAGATTTGTTGACCTATTTATTTGTGGTGATGGCCCACAACTAACTATGAGGTTGAATATGTTGTAAAAGAAGCAATAAGATTTTGCTTTACACTTATTTAGGGGATTACAATTCTGGGTATCATAAATATGTACCCTCATTATAATTTCTAATTATCTAAAAAAAACTAAAGTAAATCCTTTTAGATCCCACTCTTTCAAGTTTCGTTACTTTTTACGCATCAGATTATAATTTGACTTGGCAGCAACTTTTAACCGTCCCAAGGTTTTGCTTGAGTCTTTTTCGTCGAATCAAATCAAGTGTAAGTTTTAGTAAATGGTGCAAAATACCATAGAATGGAGAAAACTGCAAGTATTTAGAAGATGTCCCAGATAAGGCTTTTATGTTCCTTTTCATAGCCTCTAAAACTTTTTATTTGCCTCCCTACATCTTATTTTATATTTATAATAACGAAAACAATGTTGTGTTAAAAAATCACAAGTGTCATGGAATGAAATCTGTATTCTTTATCTTGCACATGAGATTTGTTGACCAATTTATTTGTGGTGATGGCCCACAACAAACTATGACGTTGAATATGTTGTAAAAGAAGCAATAAGATTTTGCTTTACACTTATTTAGGAGATTACAATTCTGGGTATCATAAATATGTACTCTAATTATAATTTCTAATTATCTAACAAAAACAAAAGTAAATCCTTTTAGAACCCACTCTTTCAAGTTTCGTTACTTTTTTACGATCGTATTATAATTTGACTTTGGCAAAGAACTTTTAACCGTCCCAAGGATTTGCTTGAGTCTTTTTCGTAGAATCAAATCAAGTGCAAGTTTTAGTAAATGGTGCAAAATACCATAGAATGGAGAAAACTGCAGGTATTTAGAAGATGTCCTAGATAAGGCTTTTATGTTCCTTTTCATAGCCTCTAAAACTTTTTATTTGCCTCCCTACATCTTATTTTATATTTATAATAACGAAAACAATGTTGTGTAAAAAATCATAAGTGTCATGGAATGAAATCTGTATTCTTTATCTTTCACATGAGATTTGTTGACCGATTTATTTGTGGTGATGGCCCACAACAAACTATGACGTTGAATATGTTGTAAAAGAAGCAATAAGATTTTGCTTTACATTTATTTAGGAGATTACAATTCTGGGTATCATAAATATGTACTCTAATTATAATTTCTAATTATCTAAAAAAAACTAAAGTAAATCCTTTTAGAACCCACTCTTTCAAGTTTCGTTACTTTTTACGCATTAGATTATAATTTGACTTGGCAGCAACTTTTAACCGTCCCAAGGATTTGCTTGAGTCTTCTTCGTAGAATCAAATCAAGTGCAAGTTTTAGTAAATGGTGCAAAATACCATAGAATGGAGAAAACTGCAAGTATTTAGAAGATGTCCTAGATAAGGCTTTTATGATCCTTTTCATAGCCTCTAAAACTTTTTATTTGCCTCCCTACATCTTATTTTATATTTATAATAACGAAAACAATGTTGTGTAAAAAAATCACAAGTGTCATGGAATGAAATCTGTATTCTTTATCTTGCACATGAGATTTGTTGACCAATTTATTTGTGGTGATGGCCCACAACAAACTATGACGTTGAATATGTTGTAAAAGAAGCAATAAGATTTTGCTTTTACACTTATTTAGGAGATTACAATTAAATATCATAAATATGTACTCTAATTATAATTTCTAATTATCTAACAAAAACAAAAGTAAATCCTTTTAGAACCCACTCTTTCAAGTTTCGTTACTTTTTACGCATCAGATTATAATTTGACTTGGCAGTAACTTTTAACCGTCCCAAGGATTTGCTTGAGTCTTTTTCGTAGAATCAAATCAAGTGCAAGTTTTAGTAAATGGTGCAAAATACCATAGAATGGAGAAAACTGCAGGTATTTAGAAGATGTCCTAGATAAGGCTTTTATGTTCCTTTTCATAGCCTCTAAAACTTTTTATTTGCCTCCCTACATCTTATTTTATATTTATAATAACGAAAACAATGTTGTGTAAAAAATCATAAGTGTCATGGAATGAAATCTGTATTCTTTATCTTTCACATGAGATTTGTTGACCGATTTATTTGTGGTGATGGCCCACAACAAACTATGACGTTGAATATGTTGTAAAAGAAGCAATAAGATTTTGCTTTACATTTATTTAGGAGATTACAATTCTGGGTATCATAAATATGTACTCTAATTATAATTTCTAATTATCTAAAAAAAACTAAAGTAAATCCTTTTAGAACCCACTCTTTCAAGTTTCGTTACTTTTTACGCATTAGATTATAATTTGACTTGGCAAAGAACTTTTAACCGTCCCAAGGATTTGCTTGAGTCTTTTCGAGAATCAAATCAAGTGCAAGTTTTAGTAAATGGTGCAAAATACCATAGAATGGAGAAAAACCGCAAGTATTTAGAAGATGTCCTAGATAAGGCTTTTATGATCCTTTTCATAGCCTCTAAAACTTTTTATTTGCTTCCTACATCTTATTTTATATTTATAATAACTTCCAAACAATGTTGTGTAAAAATCACAAGTGTCATGGAATGAAATCTATATTCTTTTTATCTTTCACATGAGATTTGTTGATGATTTTTTGTGGTGATGGCCCACAACAAACTATGACGTTGAATATGTTGTTAAAGAAGCAATAAGATTTTTGTTTACACTTATTTAGGAGATTACAATTCCGGGTATCATTAGGATGTACTCTGATTATAATTTCTAATTATCTAAGAAAAACTAAAGTAATTCTTTTTATAGCCCACTCTTTGAAGTTTCGATTACTTTTTTATGCATCGATTATAATTTGACTTAGCAGAACTTTAACCATCACAAATTTTTACTGCAGTCTTTTTCATAGAAACAAATCAAGTGCAAGTTTTTGTAAAAGGTGCAAAAAACCTTAGAATGGAGAAAACTCCAAGTGTTTAAAATATATCCCTAACAGGTTTTTATGTTTGTTTTTACAGGCTCAAAAACTTTTTATTACCCACCCAACATTTTATTTGATATTTATAATAACGACCACAATGTTGTCAAAAAAAAAAATCATAAGTGTCTACGAAGGAAATCGTTATTCTTTATCTTTCATATGAGATTTGTTGGCCGAATAATTGATGGTGATGGCCCACAACAAACTATGACCGTTGAGTATGATGTTAAAGAAGTAATCAGATGTTGCTTTACACTTTTTTTGTACATTACAATTTCGGGTATCATAAAGATGTATTCTGATCATAATTTCTAATTATCTAAAAAAAACAAAACTCATTCATTTTAGAGCCCACTCTTTCAAGTCTCGTTACTTTTTACGCATTAGATTATAACATGACTTGCAGCACAACTTTTAACCGTCACAATGTTTTTGCTGTAGTCATTTTGGTATTATCAAATCAAGTGCTAGTTGTTGTAAATGGTGCAAAATTCCATAGAATGGAGAAAACTGCAAGTGTTTCGATGATGTCCTGAATAGGTTTTGCTATTCATTTGCACACCCGCCAAAACTTTTTATTAACCTTACCACATTTTATTTTATTTTTATAATTACAACAACAAACTTGTCAAAAAATAATCGCAAGTGTCTTTGATTGAAATCCTTTTGCTTTATCTTACATATGGGATTTGTTGACCGAATAATTTGTGGTGATGGCCCACAACAAACAATGTCCATTGAATATGTTGTTCAAGCAGCAATAAGATTTTGCTTTACCCTTTTATAGGAGGTTATAATTCTGGGTATCATAAAGATGAATTTTGATCATAATTTCTAATTATCTAAAAAAAACCAAAGTCATTCTTTTTTTAGCCCACTCTCTCAAGTCTCGTTACATTTTATCCATAAGATTATAACATGACTTGGTAGCAACTTTTAACCGTCACAAAACTTTTGCTGTAGTCTTTTTCCTAGAAACAAATCAAGTTCTACTTTTAGTAAATGGTGCAAAATACCTTAGAATGGAGAAAACTGCAAGTGTTTCGAACATGTCCCGAAGAGGGTTTTCTGTTCCTTTTCACAACCTCTAAAAGTTTTTATTAGCCTCCCCGCAATTCATTATATTTTTATAACAACGACAACAATGTTGTCCAAAAAAATGACAGGTGTCTTGGAAGGAAATCCTTATGCTTTATCATTCGCATGAGTTTTGTTAATCGAAATATTTGTAGGGATGGCCCAGAACAAAGTATGACCGTTGAATATGTTGTTAAAGAAAAATAAGATTTTGCTTTACACTTTTTTAGGAGATTACAATTTCAGGTATCATAAAGATGTGTTCTGATAAGAATTTTCAATTATCTAAAAAAAACCGCAGTCATTCTTTTTAGAGCCCACTCTCTCAAGTCTCGTTACTTTTTATGCATAAGATTATAACATGACTTGGCAGCAACTTTTAACCGTCACAATGTTTTTGATGTAGTCGTTGTTGTAGAATCAAATCAAGTGCTAGTTTTTGTACATGGTGGAAAATACCTTAGAATGGAGAAAACTCGCAAGTGTTTCGATGATGTCCTGAATATGTTTTTATGTTGCTTTGCACACCCTCCAAAACTTTTTACTAACCTTCCCACATTTTATTTTATTTTTATAATAACGACAACAATCTTCTCAAAAAAAATCACAAATGTCTTTGATTGAAATCCTTGTGCTTTATCTTTCATATGAGATTTGCTGACCGAATAATTTGCGGACATGGCCCATAACAAACAATGTCCGTTGAATGACGTGTTAAAAAAGCAATCAGATTTTGCTTTATCCTTTTTTAGGACATTATAATTCTGGGTATCATAAAGATGAATTCTAATCATAATTTCTAATTTTCTAAAAAAATCCAAGTCATTCTTTTTTTAACCCTCTCTCTCAAGTCTTGTTACTTTTTATCCATAAGATTATAACATGACTTGGCAGCAACTTTTAACCGTCACAAAATTTTTACTGTAGTCTTTTTCCTAGAAACAAATCAAGTGCTACTTTTAGTAAATGGTGCAAAATACCTTAGAATGGAGAAAACTGCAAGTGTTTCGAACATGTCTCGAAGAGGTTTTTTCTGCTCACAACCTCTAATAGTTTTTATTAGCCTCCCCACAATTCATTATATTTTTATAACAACGACAACAATGTTGTCGAAAAAATCACAGGTGTCTTGGAAGGAAATCCTTATGCTTTATCATTCGCATGAGTTTTGTTAAACGAAATATTTGTAGGGATAGCCCAGAACAAAGTATGACCGTTGAATATGTTGTTAAAGAAAAATAATATTTTGCTTTACACTTTTTTTTTTGGAGATTACAATTTCTAATCTTAAAGATGTGTTCGATAAGAATTTTCAATTATCTAAAAAAAACCGCAGTCATTCTTTTTAGAGCCCACTCTCTCAAGTCTCGTTACTTTTTATGCATAAGATTATAACATGACTTGGTAGCATTTTTTAAACCGTCACAATGTTTTTGATGTAGCCGTTGTTGTAGAATCAAATCAAGTGCTAGTTTTTGTACATGGTGCAAAATACCTTAAAATGGAAAAAACTGCAAGTGTTTCGATGATGTCCTGAATATGTTTTTATGTTCCTTTGCACACCCTCCAAAACTTTTTACTAACCTTCCCACATTTTATTTTATTTTTATAATAACGACAACAATGTTGTCAAAAAAAATCACAAATGTCTTTAATTCAAATCCTTATGCTTTATCTTTCATAGGAGATTTGTTGACCGAATAATTTGCGGACATGGCCCACAACAAACAATGTCCGTTGAATGACGTGTTAAAGAAGCAATCAGATTTTGCTTTATCCTTTTTTAGGACATTATAATTCTGGGTATCATAAAGATGAATTCTAATCATAATTTCTAATTTTCTAAAAAAATCCAAGTCATTCTTTCTTTAACCCTCTCTCTCAAGTCTTGTTACTTTTTATCCATAAGATTATAACATGACTTGGCAGCAACTTTTAACCGTCACAAAATTTTTGCTGTAGTCTTTTTCCTAGAAACAAATCAAGTGCTACTTTTAGTAAATGGTGCAAAATACCTTAGAATGGAGAAAATCAGATGTTTTCGAACATGTCTCAAGAGGTTTTTCTGTTCCTTTTCACAACCTCTAAAAGTTTTTATTAGCCTCCCCACAATTCATTATATTTATATAACAACGACAACAATGTTGTCCAAAAAATCACAGGTGTCTTGGAAGGAAATCCTTATGCTTTATCATTCGCATGAGTTTTGTTAAACGAAATATTTGTAGGGATAGCCCAGAACAAAGTATGACCGTTGAATATGTTGTTAAAGAAAAATAATATTTTGCTTTACACTTCTTTTGGAGATTACAATTTCGGGTATCTTAAAGATGTGTTCTGATAAGAATTTTCAATTATCTAAAAAAAATCGCAGTCATTCTTTTTAGAGCCCACTCTCTCAAGTCTCGTTACTTTTTATGCATAAGATTATAACATGACTTGGTAGCAACTTTTAACCGTCACAATGTTTTTGATGTAGCCGTTGTTGTAGAATCAAATCAAGTGCTAGTTTTTGTACATGGTGCAAAATACCTTAAAATGGAGAAAACTGCAAGTGTTTCGATGATGTCCTGAATATGTTTTTATGTTCCTTTGCACACCCTCCAAAACTTTTTACTAACCTTCCCACATTTTATTTTATTTTTATAATAACGACAACAATGTTGTCAAAAAAAATCACAAATGTCTTTAATTCAAATCCTTATGCTTTATCTTTCATAGGAGATTTGTTGACCGAATAATTTGCGGACATGGCCCACAACAAACAATGTCTGTTGAAAGACGTGTTAAAGCAGCAATAAGATTTTGCTTTATTCTTTTTTAGCACATTATAATTCTGGGTATCATAAAGATGAATTCTAATCATAATTTCTAATTTTCTAAAAAATCCAAGTCATTCTTTTTAACCCTCTCTCAAGTCTCAAGTACTTTTTATCCTTAAGATTATAACATGACTTGGCAAAGCAACTTTTAACCGTCAAAAATTTTTGCCAGTAGTCTTTTTCCTAGAAACAAATCAAGTGCTACTTTTAGTAAATGGTGCAAAATACCTTAGAATGGAGAAAACTGCAAGTGTTTCGAACATGTCTCGAAGAGGTTTTTCTGTTCCTTTTCACAACCTCTAAAAGTTTTTATTAGCCTCCCCACAATTCATTATATTTTTATAACAACGACAACAATGTTGTCCAAAAAATCACAGGTGTCTTGGAAGGAAATCCTTATGCTTTATCATTCGCATGAGTTTTGTTAAACGAAATATTTGTAGGGATAGGCCAGAACAAAGTATGACCGTTGAATATGTTGTTAAAGAAAAATAATATTTTGCTTTACACTTTTTTTGGAGATTACAATTTCGGGTATCTTAAAGATGTGTTCTGATAAGAATTTTCAATTATCTAAAAAAAACCGCAGTCATTCTTTTTAGAGCCCACTCTCTCAAGTCTCGTTACTTTTTATGCATAAGATTATAACATGACTTGGTAGCAACTTTTAACTGTCACAATGTTTTTGATGTAGCCGTTGTTGTAGAATCAAATCAAGTGCTAGTTTTTGTACATGGTGCAAAATACCTTAGAATGGAGAAAACTGCAAGTGTTTCGATGATGTCCTGAATATGTTTTTATGTTCCTTTGCACACCCTGCAAAACTTTTTACTAACCTTCCCACATTTTATTTTATTTTTATAATAACGACAACAATCTTGTCAAAAAAAATCACAAATGTCTTTGATTAAAATCCTTATGCTTTATCTTTCATATGAGATTTGTTGACCGAATAATTTGCGGACATGGCCCACAACAAACAATGTCCGTTGAATGACGTGTTAAAGCAGTAATAAGATTTTTCTTTATTCCTTTTTAGGACATTATAATTCTGGGTATCATAAAGATGAATTCTGATCATAATTTCTAATTTTCTAAAAAAACCAAAGTCTTTTTTTTTTAACCCTCTCTCTCAAGTCTCGTTACTTTTTATCCAAAAGATTATAACATGACTTGGGAGCAACTTTTAACCGTCACAATTTTTGCTGTAGTCTTTTTCCTAGAAACAAATCAAGTGCTACTTTTAGTAAATGGTGCAAAATACCTAAGAATGGAGAAAACTACAAGTCTTTCGAACAAGTCCCGAAGAGGTTTTTCTGTTCCTTTGCACACCCGCCAAAACTTTTTTTTAACCTTACCACATTTTATTTTATTTTTATAATTACAACAACAATCTTGTCAAAAATAATCGCAAGTGTCTTTGATTGAAATCCTTTTGCTTTATCTTACATATGGGATTTGTTGAACGAATAATTTGTGGTGATGGCCCACAACAAACAATGTCCATTGAATATGTTGTTAAAGCAGCAATAAGATTTTGCTTTATCCTTTTTTAGGACATTATTATTCTGGGTATCATAAAGATGAATTCTGATCATAATTTCTAATTTTCGAAAAAAAACCAAAGTCATTCTTTTTTTAGCCCACTCTCTCAAGTCTCGTTACTTTATATCCATAAGATTATAACATGACTTGGCAGCAACTTTTAACCGTCACAATGTTTTTGCTGTAGTCATTTTGGTAGAATCAAATCAAGTGCTAGTTTTAGAAAATGGTGGAAAATACCTTGGAATGGAGAAAACTGCAAGTGTTTTGAACATGTCCCGAAGAGGTTTTTATGTTCCTTTTCACAGCCTCCAAATGTTTTTATTAGCCTCCCCACATTTCATTCTATTTTTATAATAACAACAACAACGTTGTAAAAAAAAATCACAACTGTCTTGGAAGGTAATCCTTATGCTTTATCATTCACATGAGTTTGGTTAAACGAATTATTTATAGGGATGGCCCAGAACAAACTATGACCGTTGAATATGTTGTTAAAGAAGCAATAAGCTTTTGCTTTACACTGTTTTAAGAGAATACAATTCTCGGTATCATAAAGATGTATTCTGATCAAATCAAGTGCTAGTTTTAGTAAATGGTGCAAAATACCGTAGAATGGAGAAAACTGTAAGAGTTTCGAAGATATCCTGTATAGGCTTTTATGTTCCTTTTATGGCCTCAAAAAGTTTTTATAAGCCGCTTAACATCTTATTATATTTTTATTATAGAGACAACAATGTTCTAAAAAATCACAGAACTGAATGAAATCCTTATTCTTTATCTTTCGTATGGGATTCTTTGACCAAATAATTTGTGGGGATGGCCCACAACAAACTATGGCCGTTGAATATGTTGTTAAAGAAGGAATAAGATTACAATTTCGGGTATCATGAAGATGTATTCGGATCATAATTTATAATTATCTAAGAAAAGCCAAAGTCATTCTTTTTAGAGGCCACTGTCTCAAGTCTCGTTACTTTTTGTGCATAAGACTATAACATGTCTTGGCAGCAACTTTTAACCGTCACAACATTTTTGCTGTAGTCAGTTTGGTAGAATCAAATCAAGTGCTAGTTTTTGTCAATGGTACATAATACCTTGGAGTGGAGAAAACTGCAAGTGTTTCGACGATGTCCTGAATAGGTTTTTATGTTCCTTTTGACAGCCTACAAAACTTTTTATTACCCTACCCACATTTTTGTTTATTTTTATAATAACGACAACAATCTTGTTAAAAAAAATCACAAGTGTCTATGATTAAAATCCTTATGCATTATCTTTCATATGAGATTTGTTGACCGAATCATTTGTGGTGATGGCCCAAAACAAAGAATGTCCGTTGAATATGTTGTTAAAGCAGCAATAAGATTTTGCTTTACCCTTTTATAGGAGATTACAATTTCCGGTATCATAAAGATGTATTCGGATCATAATTTATAATTATCTAAGAAAAGCCAAAGTCATTCTTTTTAGAGGCCACTCTCTCAAGTGTCGTTACTTTTTATGCATAAGACTATAACATGACTTGGCAGCAACTTTTAACCATCACAACATTTTTGCTGTAGTCGGTTCGGTAGAAACAAATCAAGTGCTAGTTTTTGTCAATGGTACAAAATAACTTAGAGTGGAGAAAACTAGAAGTGTTTCGACGATGTCCTGAATAGGTTTTTATGTTCCTTTTGACAGCCTACAAAACTTTTTATTACCCTACCCACATTTTATTTTATTTTAATAAAAACGACAACAATCTTGTTAAAAAATATTACAACTGTCAATGATTGAAATCTTTATGCATTATCTTTCATATGAGATTTGTTGATCGAATAATTTGTGGTGATGGCGCACAACAAAGAATGTCCGTTGAATATGTTGTTAAAGCAGCAATAAGATTTTGCTTTATCCTTTTGTAGGAAATTATAATTCTCGGTATCATAAAGATGAATTCTGATCATAATTTCTAATTTTCTAAAAAAAACCAAAGTCATTCTTTTTTTAGCCCACTCTCTCAAGTCTCGTTACTTTCTATCCATAAGATTATAACATGACTTGGCAGCAACATTTAACCGTCACCATGTTTTTGCTGTAGTCATTTTGGTAGTATTAAATCAAGTGCTAGTTGTTGTAAATGGTGCAAAATTCCTTAGAATGGAGAAAACTGCACGTGTTTCAATGATGTCCTGAATAGGTTTTTATGTTCCTTTGCACACCCGCCAAAACTTTTTATTAACCTTACCACATTTTATTTTATTTTTATAATTACAACAACAATCTTTTCAAAAAAAATCGCAAGTGTCTTTGATTGAAATCCTTTTGCTTTATCTTACATATGGGATTTGTTGACCGAATAATTTGTGGTGATGGCCTACAACAAACAATGTCCGTTGAATATGTTGTCAAAGCAGCAATAAGATTTTGCTTTATCCTTTTTTAGGACATTATAATTCTGGGTATCATAAAGATGAATTCTGATCATAATTTCTAATTTTCTAAAAAAAACCAAAGTCATTCTTTTTTTAGCCCACTCTCTCAAGTCTCATTACTTTATATCCATAAGATTATAACATGACTTGGCAGCACCTTTTAACCGTCACAATGTTTTTGCTGTAGTCATTTTGGTAGAATCAAATCAAGTGCTACTTTTAGAAAATGGTGGAAAATACCTTAGAATGGAGAAAACATCAAGTGTTTTGAACATGTCCCGAAGAGGTTTTTATGTTCCTTTTCACAGCCTCCAAATGTTTTTATTAGCCTCCCCATATTTCATTCTATTTTTATAATAACAACAACAATGTTGTAAAAAAAAATCACAACTTTCTTGGAAGGAAATCCTTATGCTTTATCATTCACATGAGTTTTGTTAAACGAATTATTTATATGGATGGCCCAGAACAAACTATGACCGTTGAATATGTTGTTAAAGAAGTAATAAGCTTTTGTTTTACACTGTTTTAAGAGAATACAATTCTTGGTATCATAAAGATGTATTCTGATCAAATCAAGTGCTAGTTTTAGTAAATGGTGCAAAATACCGTAGAATGAAGAAAACTGCAAGAGTTTCGAAGATATCCTGTATAGGCTTTTATGTTCCTTTTATGGCCTCAAAAAGTTTTTATAAGCCGCTTAACATCTTATTATATTTTTATAATAGAGACAACAATGTTCTAAAAAAAAATCACAAGTGTCTTGGAATGAAATCCTTATTCTTTATCTTTCGTATGGGATTCTTTGACCAAATAATTTGTGCGGATGGCCCACAACAAACTATGGCCGTCGAATATGTTGTTAAAGAAGCAATAAGATTTTGCTTTACACTTATTTAGGAGATTACAATTTCGGGTATCATGAAGATGTATTCGGATCATAATTTCTAATTATCTAAGAAAAGCTAAAGTCATTCTTTTTAGAGGCCACTGTCTCAAGTCTCGTTACTTTTTATGCATAAGACTATAACATGACTTGGCAGCAACTTTTAACCGTCATAACATTTTTGCTGTAGTCAGTTTGGTAGAATCAAATCAAGTGCTAGTTTTTGTCAATGGTACATCATACCTTGGAGTGGAGAAAACTGCAAGTGTTTCGACGATGTCCTGAATAGGTTTTTATGTTCCTTTTGACAGCCTACAAAACTTTTTATTACCCTACCCACATTTTTGTTTATTTTTATAATAACGACAACAATCTTTTTAAAAAAAAATCACAAGTGTCTATGATTAAAATCATTATGCATTATCTTTCATATGAGATTTGTTGACCGAATAATTTGTGGTGATGGCCCCAAACAAAGAATGTCCATTGAATATGTTGTTAAAGCAGCAATAAGATTTTGCTTTACCCTTTTATAGGAGATTAAAATTTCAGGTATCATAAAGATGTATTCGGATTATGATTTCTAATTATCTAAAAAAACCCAAAGTGTCATGGAAGGAAATCCTGATGCTTTATCTTTCAGATTAGTTTTGTTGACCGAATTATCTGTGGTGGTTGCCCAGAACAAACTATGACCGTTGAATATGTTGTTAAAGAAGCAATAAGATTTTGCTTTACAATATTTTAAAAGATAACAATTTCGGGTATCATAAAGATGTCTTCTGATCATAATTTCTAATTATCTAAAAAAAAACTGCAGTCATTCTTTTTAGAGCTCACCCTCTCAAGTCGTGTTACTCTTTATGACTAAGATTATAACATGAAATCGCAGCAACTTTTAACCGTCACAAAATTTTTGCTGTAGTCTTCTCCGTAGAATCAAATCAAGTGCTAGTGTTAGAAAATGGTGCAAAATACCTTAGAATGGAGAAAAATGCAAGTGATTCGAAAATGTCCTGAATAGGTTTTTTATTTTCCTTTTATAGCCTCCAAAAGTTTTCATTAGTCTCCCTACATCTTATTATATATTTATAATAACGACAACAATGTTGTCAAAAGAAATCACAAGTGTCTTGGAATGAAATCGTTAGGCTTTATCTTTCATATGAGATTTGTTGACCGAATAATTTGTGGTGATGGCCCACAACAAACAATGAACGTTGAATATGTTGTTAAAGAAGAAATAGGAATTTGTTTACACTTTTATGGGACACTACAATTCCGGGTATCATAAAGATGTATTCTGATCATAATTTCTAATTATCTAAAAAAAACCAAAGTCATTCTTCTTTGAGCCCACCCTCTCAACTCCGATCATAATTTCTAATTATCTAACACTTTTATGCATAAGATGTTAACCTGAGTTGGCAGTAGCTTTTAACCGTCACCAAATTGTCGCTGTAGTGTTTTTCATAAAATCAAATCAGGTGGTAGTTTTAGTAACTGGTGCAAAATACCATAGAATGGAGAAAACTGCAAGGGTTTTGAAGATTTCCTGAATGGGCTTTTATCTTCCATTTGTGGCCTCCAAAATTTTTTATTAGCCTCCCTTCATCTTATTATATTTTTATAACATCGACAACAATGTTGTCAAAAAAAATTACAAGTGTCCTTGAATGAAATCCTTAGGCTTTATCTTTCATATCAGATTTTTTGACTGAATAATTTGGGATGATGGCCCACAATAAACAAAGACCATTGAATATGTTGTGAAAGAAGCAATAAGATTTTGCTTTACACTTTTTTAGGGGATTACAATTCCGGGTATCATAAAGATGTATTCTGATCATAGTTTTTAATTATCTAAAAAAAACCAAAGTCATTCTTTTTAGAGCCCACTCTCCCAAGTCTCATTACTTTTTATGTGTAAGATAGTAACATGACTTGGCAGCAACTTTTAACAGTCACAAAATTTTTGCTGTAGTCTTGTTCGTAGATTTAAATCAAGTGCTAGTTTTAGCAAATGGTGCAAAATACCTTAGAATGGAGAAAACTTCCAGTGTTTTGTAGATGTCCCGAATAGGTTTTATTTTATTTTTCTAATAACACAACAATGTTGTCAAAAAAACTCACAAGTGTCTTGGAAGGAAATTTGTATGCTTTATCTTTCACATGAGTTTCGTTGACAATTATTTATGGGGATGGCCCACAACAAAATATTACCGTTGAATATGTTGTTAAAGAAGAAATAAGTATTTGTTTATACTTTTTTTGGAGATTACAAGTCCGGGTATCATAAAGATGTATTCTGATCATAATTTCTAATTATCTAAAAAAAACCAAATGCTTTTTTTTGTAGCCCACTCTCTCAAGTCTCGTTACTTCTAATGCATAAGATTATAACATGACTTGGTAGTAACTTTTAACAGTCACAAAATTTTTGCTGTACTCTTTATCTTAGAATCAATTCAAGTTCTAGTTTTAGTAAATGGTGAAAAATACCTTAGAAGGGAGATAACTGTATGTGTTTCGAAGATTTCCTAAATAGGATTTTATCTTCCTTTTGACAGCCTCCAACACATTTTATTAGGCTCCCCACATTTTATTTCAATTTTATAATAACGACAACAATGTTGTAAGAAAAAATCACAAGTGTCTAGGAAGGAAATCTGAATGCTTTGTCTTTCACATGAGTTTCGTTGATGGAATTCTTTGTGGTGATGGCCCACAAAAAAATAGGACCGTTGAATATGTTGTTAAAGAAGAAATAGGAATTTGTTTACACTTTTTTGGGACATTACAATTCCGGGTATCATAAAGATGTATTATGATCATAATTTCTAATTATCTAAAATATACAAAGTCATTCTTCTTTGAGCCCACCCTCTCAATTCTCGTCATTTTTTATGCATAAGATTATAACCTGACTTGGCAGTAGGTTTTAATCGTCACCAAATTGTCGCTGTAGTGTTTTTCGTAGAATCAAATTAGGTGGTAGTTTTAGTAACTGGTGAAAAATACCTTAGAATGGAGAAAACTGAATGGGTTTTGAAGATGTCCTAAATGGGCTTTTATCTTCCTTTTGTGGCCTCCAAAATATTTTATTAGCCTCCCTACATCGTATTATATTTTTATAACTTCGACAACAATGTTGTCAAAAAAAATCAAAAGTGTCTTGGAATGAAATCCTTAGGCTTTATCTTTCATATCAGATTTGTTGACCGATTAATTTGAGGTGATGGCCCACAACAAACAAAGACGGTTGAATATGTTGTTAAAGAAGAAATAAGATTTTTCTTTACACTTTTTTACGAGATTACAAGTCCGGGAATCATAAACATGTATTCTGATCATACTTTCTAATTATCTAAAAAAACCAAAGTCATTCTTTTTTGAGCCCACTCTCCCAAGTCTCGTTACTTTTTATGCATAAGATTATAACATTACTTGGCAGTAACTTCTAACCGTCCCAAAATTTTTGCTGTTGTCTTTTTCATAGATGCAAATCAAGTGCTAGTTTTAGAAAATGGTGCAAAACACCTAAGAATGGAGAAAACTGCCAGTGTTACGGAGATGTCCCGAATAGGTTTTTATGTTCCTTTAAATAGCCTCCAAGACTTTTTATTAGGCTCCCCACATTTTATTTTATTTTTCTAATAAAACAACAATGTTTTCAAAAAAAATCACATGTGTCTTGGAAGGAAATCTGTATGCTTTATCTTTCACATGAGTTTCGTAGACCGAATTATTTCTGAGGATGGGCCACAACAAAATATTACTGTTGAATATGTTGTTAAAGAAGAAATAAAAATTTGTTTACACCTTTTTTGGAGATTACAAGTCCAGGTATCATAAAGATATATTCTGATCATAATTTCTAATTATCTAAAAAAAACCAAAGTCATTCTTTTTGTAGCCCACTCTCTCGAGTCTCGCTACTTTTTATGCATAAGATTATAACATAACTTGGCAGCAACTTTTAGCAGTCACAAAATTTAAGCTGTACTGTTTATCGTAGAATCAGTTCAAGTGCTAGTTTTAGTAAATGGTGAAAAATACCTTACAATATAGATAACTGTATGTCTTTTGAAGATGTCCTAAATAGGATTTTATCTTCCTTTTGACAGCCTCCAACACATTTTATTAGGCTCCCCACATTTTATTTGAATTTTATAATAACAACAACAATGTTGTAAGAAAAAATCACAAGTCTCTAGGAAGGAATTCTGAATGCTTTGTCTTTCACACGAGTTTCGTTGATGGAATTCTTTGTGGTGATGGGCCACAACAAAATCAACCGTTGAATATGTTGTTAAAGAAGAAATAAGATTTTGCTTTACGCTTTTTTGGGAGACCACAATTCCGGGTATCATAAAGATGTATCCTGATCATAATTTCTAATAAAACCCTAAACCCTAAATTTCTAATTATTTAAATAAAACCAAAGTCATTCTTCTTAGAGCCCACCCTCCCAAGTCTCGTTACTTTTTATGCATAAGATTATAACATGACTTGGCAGCAACTTTTAATCGTCACCAAATTGTCGCTGTAGTGTTTTTCGTAGAATCAAATCAGGTGCTAGTTTTAGTAACTGGTGCAAAATACCTTGGAATGGAGAAACTGCAAGGGTTTTGAAGAAGTCCTGAATAGGGTTTTATGTTCCTTTTGTGGCCTCCAAAATTTTTTATTAGCCTCCTTACATCTTATTTTAGTTTTATAACATCGACAACAATGTTGTAAATTAAAATCACTAGTGTCTTGGAATGAAATCCTTAGGCTTTATCTTTCATATAAGATTTTTTGACTGATTAATTTGTGGTGATGGCCCACAACAAACAAAGACGGTTGAATATGTTGTTAAAGAAGCAATAAGATTTTCCTTTACACTTTTTTAAGAGATTACAAGTCCGGGAATCATAAATATGTATTCTGATTATAATTTCTAATTATCTAAAAAAACCAAAGTCATTCTTTTTGGAGCCCACTCTCCCAAGTCTCGTTACTTTTTATGCATAAGATTATAACATAAATTGGCAGCAACTTTTAACCGTCCCAAAATTTTTGCTGTAGTCTTTTTCGTAGATGCAAATCAAGTGCTAGTTTTAGAAAATGGTGCAAAATACCTTACAATGGAGAAAACTGCCAGTGTTACGGAGATGTCCCGAATAGGTTTTTATGTTCCTTGTGATAGCCTCCAAGACTTTTTATTAGGCTCCCCACATTTTATTTTATTTTTCTAATAATACAACAATGTTTTCAAAAAAAATCACAAGTGTCTTGGAAGGAAATCTGTATGCTTTATCTTTCACAAGAGATTCGTTGACCGAATTATTTGTGAGGATGGGCCACAAAAAAATATTACCGTTGAATATGTTGTTAAAGAAGAAATAAAAATTTGTTTACACCTATTTTGGAGATTACAAGTCCAGGTATCATAAAGATGTATTCTGATCATAATTTTTATTTATCTAAAAAAAACCAAAGTCATTCTTTTTGTAGCCCAATCTCTCAAGTCTCGTTACTTTTTATGCATAAGAGTATAACATGACATGGCAGCAACATTTAACAGTAACAAAATTTTTGCTGTACTCTTTATCGTAGAATCAATTCAAGTGCTAGTTTTAGAAAATGGTGAAAAATACCTTAGAATAGAGATTACTGTATGTGTTTCGAAGATGTCCTAAATAGGATTTTATCTTCCTTTTGACAGCCTCCAACACATTTTATTAGGCTCCCCACAATTTATTTGGATTTTATAATAACGACAACAATGTTGCAAGAAAAAATCACAAGTGTGTTGGAAGGAATTCTGAATGCTTTGTCTTTCACATGAGTTTCGTTGATGGAATTTTTTGTGGTGATGGCCCACAAAAAAATCAACCATTGAATATGTTGTTAAGGAAGAAATAAGATTTTGCTTTACGCTTTTTTGGGTGATTACAATTCCGGGTATCATAAAGATGTATCCTGATCATAATTTCTAAATAAACCCTAAACCCTATATTTCTAATTATCTAAACAAAACCAAAGTCATTCTTCTTAGAGCCCACCCTCTCAAGTCTCGTTACATTTTATGCATAAGATTATAACATGACTTGGCAGCAACTTTTAACCGTCGCCAAATTATCGTGTAGTGTTTTTCGTAGAATCAAATTAAGTGCTAGTTTTAGTAACTGGTGCAGAATACCTTAGAATGGAGAAAACTGCAAGGGTTTCGATGATGTCCCGAATAGGATTTGATGTTCCTTTTGTGGCCTCCAAAATTTTTTATTGGCCTCCACACATCATATTATATTTTTATAACATCGACAACAATGTTGTCAAAAAAAATCACTAGTGTATTGGAATGAAATCCTTAGGCTTTATCTTTCATATCAGATTTGATGACTGATTAATTTGTGGTGACGGCCTACAACAAACAAAGACCATTGAATATGTTGTTAAAGAAGCAATAAGATTTTTCTTTACACTTTTTTCAGAGATTACAAGTCTGGGAATCATAAAGATGTATTCTGATCATAATTTCTAATTACTTCAAAAAAACCATTATCATTCTTTTTTTAGCCCACTCTCCCAAGTCTCGTTACTTTTTATGTATAAGATTATAACATGACTTGGCAGCAACTTTTAACCATCCCCAAATTTTTGCTGTAGTCTTTTTCATAGATGCAAATCAAGTGCTAGTTTTAGTAAATGGTGCAAAATTCCTTAGAATGGAAAAAACGACAAGTGTTGCGAAGATGAGCCGAATAGGGTTTTATGTTCCTTTTATGCACCCCTAAAGTTCTTATTACCCTCCTTACATCTTATTATATTTTTATAATAACGACAACAATCTTGTAAAAAAAATCACAAGTGTCTTTGATTGAAATCCTTATGCTTGATCTTTCATATGAGATTTGTTGACCGAACAATTTATTGTGATGGCCCACAAAAAATTATAACCGTTGAATATGTTGTTAAAGATGCAATAAAATTTTGCTTTACACTTTTTTAGGAGATTACAATTCCGGTTATAATTTCTAATTATGTAAAATAAACCAAAGTCATTTTTTTAGAGCCCACTCTTCAAGTCCTGTTACTTTATATGCATAAGATTATAACATGACTGGGCTGAACCTTTTAATCGTCAAAATATTTTTCCTGTAGTCTTTTTCGTAGAATCAAATCAAGTGCTAGTTTTAGTAAATGGTGCAAAATACCTTAGAATGGAGAAAACATAAAGTGTTTCGGAGATGTCCCAAATTGGTTTTTATGTTCCTTTGCACATCCTCCAAAAGTTTTTATTACCCTCCCCATATTTTATTTCATTTTTACAATAACGACAGCAATGTTGTGTAAAAAAATCACAATTGTCTAAGATTGAAATCTGTATGCTTTATCTTTAATATGAGATTTGTTGACCGAATTATTTGTAGTGATGGCCCACAACAAACTATGACCGTTGAATATGTTGTTAAAGAAGTAATAAGATTTTTCTTTGCAACTTTTAGAAGATTATAACTCTGGGTATCATCAAGATGTATTCTCATCCCGACTCCAAATTATCTAAAAAAAACCAAATTGATTCTTTTTAGAGACCACTCTCTCCGATCTCCTTACATTTTATGGATAAGGTTATAACATGACTTGGGAGAAACATTTAACCGTCACAAAATTTTTGCTGTATTCTTTTTCATACAATCAAATCAAGTGCTACTTTTAGTAAATGCTGCCAAATACCATAGAATGGAGAAAACTGCAAGTGTTTCGAAGATGTCCCGAATAGGTTTTTATCTTGCTTTTCACAGCCTCCAAAATATTTAATTATCCCCACATTTTATTTTATTTTATTTATTCACGATAACAATGTTGTGTAAAAAAATCATAAGTGTCTTGGAATTAAATCTGTAGGCTTTGTCTTCAACATGAGATTTGTTGACCGAATTATTTGTGGTGATGGCCCATAACAAACTATGACCGTTGAATAAGTTGTTAAAGAACCAATAAGATTTTGTTTTACACTCTTTTCGGAGATTACAATTCTAGGTATCATAAGGATGTATTCTGATCATAATTTCTAATTATCTAAGAAAAACCAAAGTCTTTTTTTTAAAGCCCACTCTCTCAAGTGTCGTTACTTTTTATGCATAAGATTATAACATGACTTGGCAGAACCTTTTATATAACACCTTAAAAACGAATATCGAATTCACACTTAAGTCGATCATTCGGTTCCATTTTTAGTTTGTTATCTCATGATGTGGAATTCATCTTAGAAAATACTTATATGAAAATACGGTAAATTTTTTTTTTAAAACTGTTTGATATAAACTGCGAGCCTCGTCGATAAAATGTGCGTAGCGGTAAAGTAAATCATTACTTAGATTTCTACATATGTTTAAAACCTTAGGAATACTAAGCGCTTATATTATTCTTTTCGTTTATCTTTTTCCTATAATAAATAAACAAGATTAAATCATAACGCACATGTCACATAATAATTATACATAACATTTCATACATACCATAAGTCATAGGCCCGTGGGCCTTATCATGTAGTTATTACAAACCATAAACTTACAAATATTATACAATATTTATACATAAGTTAGCTAATACTACATATTAGTAGTAAGGATGCTCGCATCCAATTTTTCTTTTTTTTTGCGGTATACACCTCCTAGAGAGAGCGCCTCACGTCTACTTCAAGTACGCGAACTGCTACCATAATGATCAGCATCCAAGGTGTCTGGGAAGAAAGTGGGAAGAAGTAGGGATGAGAAACCAAGCTTCTCGCAGGGCTATCTACTTAGTTCTAATGTCATCACTTTAGTCCCAGCCACTTCAGTTTATTTCAAAAATCATTTCTTACATAAAAGGTTACTTTCAATTCTTTGAAAACATTTCTCTGAAATGGATCAATTTTCTTCAAAACATACAACTTAGTGTCTCACCATACATTCTTCTTAACATTCATACCTTTGGGATCACAAATAAGATATCATTTGACATACAATTATTCTATGTCTTAAACTTTGTTCTTTACTACTTTTCTTTGTCTTCATCATTTCTTTGTCCAACCTTTGGGACACTTTATGAATCTAGTTTCACCACCTTTGGGAGAAAACAATTAGACATAGACATGTATTAAATTTTGTCAAACAATATCTTCTCACTGACTCTACTCCCACCTCCTACTAAAATTAAGGATATGAGTTCATTCCTAGGTGATCGTCACCACCACATAAGGGATGAAGGACTCAATGCCTTCACAGTAGAAGGATTTTTGGAGAAAACTTTGGCTCCTAGAAGCAACCTTTTGGCTTCAAGAAGCAACCTTTGGCTTCTCTTCAGTAGAGCTTTTTAGGGCCTTCTGGATACTAGTGCACATAAGGCACAAAGAGAGTAGCATTATGTTTTCACATAAGGTTTGCTTTAGTGATCCCTTAATCTTTTTAAGTTCATTTTAGTGGCTTCCAAATAATTATGCATGCTCAAACAAATTTCCAACCAAAATGAAATGCACATATAGGTTTCGAATTGTCATCTCAATCATCATCATAAACCAATCTCATACATGATCATCATCCTTTCTCATTTATGAGTATTCATCATTTATTCATTCATAGATAGTGAGCATTCATAACTAATAATGAAATTTGATTGGTAAATCACATAGCATAATGTCACATTTACACCACCAATCTAATGCTTCAATTCGGTATGATGTTGAAATCACACAAAGGACTTACATCACTCATCCTTCTAAGTTACCTCTCATCCTTTCCTTTTCTCATTTCTATATTTGTTCATTAAGATTTTACATATTAACATCTTAATCTAGGTGGCCGAATGGCACCTTTCAAGTTCTTTTATCTTTGTGTTCTCTTTTGTTTCAAGTCTTATGCATATCCTAGTTATTCTAAGTTCAAGTATTAAGTATTCACAAATCTTTTATAACTTCTTCTCATTAAGGTATGTTATGATCAAATTACTTAGTGAACTTCTAACTTCAAGTTTAAGTCATATCCACCCTTCTTAATCATGCCTCTAATAAACCTTTGAAATATATTACCTTATGTTCTCCTTTGTACTACCTTAATAATTTGGTCTAATTGACTCTTAAACTTTTAAAGTCTCTTTCATTCCAAACCAAATAATATCTAAGTAGAAATTAATTAATCTTCTAGGACAATTTATTCCTAAATGGACGAATGACCTACTTCCTCAAATTCCACCTTTCATACACCTTAATTATATTTTGCTTACATATTTAGGATCATTATTTGGGCCTAGTTAAGGATTGAA
Source organism: Canavalia ensiformis (assembly GCA_026541065.1). Classification (NCBI taxonomy): domain Eukaryota; kingdom Viridiplantae; phylum Streptophyta; class Magnoliopsida; order Fabales; family Fabaceae; genus Canavalia; species Canavalia ensiformis. The sequence goes on along the minus strand of JAMKYM010000161.1, from coordinate 23,962 downwards.
ACTCATTCTTAGTTAATTTAAAACATGGTAGCCGAATTCCAACCTCCTAGACTTAGGTCTCCACAATTTCCTTCTTCACCATAAAATCACTTGTCTAAAAAAGATCAATATGTCTCTTTATCCACCTTAAAACTTTTTCATACTTTAAATTCGTCCTATTCACATAAAAATGGTTCTTAATTAACCCTTATTGGAAATTAAAACCTCCTTTAAGTTAATTAACTACTAAGTGGCCGAATGCCACTCTTTTAGGTTTAGGGTTTCCTTCTTCCTAACCCTAGTTGACTTAGGTCTTAACCCTAATTGACCTTTACTTAGGGGCCAAGTTTAAACTTTATAATTGACATATTATAAGTTAATCTTAATTATTTTTACCCAAAATTTAATGGCATGGCCGAATTTGACATTTACCCTTGCTTAAGTTATGGTAGATTTCCTAGTTACCCATTTTAAGCTTATTTTGAAATTTTATCACTTAGTAATTTTGAGATTTTTCCCTAAGCTTACCTAGGCCATATATTCTGAAACTTAACCCATGAAATAATGATTAAACCTCCAAATAAGTTATTTACTTGTTGAAAATACTTGATTTTTCGTTAATCCCATTTTAAGCGCATTTTTTTTTTGCCAAAATCTCTCTGGATGGCCGAATGCACTCCTAGAGGTTTTTAACTTATTTTTTGTTTTGTTTAACTTTATTTAAAGGTTGATTTAGTTCATTTAAAACCTTATTTCAGAGCTTATGTTACCTATAAAAATTTGAATGAAAGTAAAGCTTTCTTGGGAGTTGTGGCCGAAAGCCTTCCTTGGTAGCCAAGGTAATTTCTTCAAATCTTCCATCTCACACCAACTTGGTTCAGTTGTGTTAGGTTTGTGCAGCCCCTCTTGCCTCTGGTCCATGCTTATTTCATCCATGTTTTGATGCTTAAGTGTTGGCCATGATGAGTCTAGGGTGCCATACAAAGATTTTAGCCACTTTTGGCTACAAATTACATCATTTGCGTGGTAGCTTTCTATCTAATGTCCAAAGGAAACCTTTGGAACTTATTACAAAAATTTATTCCACCTCTTAACATGCATACTTAGAGGTGCAGATCCAGCACAAAGGTCATACCAAACTCATCACAAAAGAAAATCACAAGGTTAAAACTTAAGCATAAAAATAAGCATGAAAACAACAACATAGTACATTTTTCCAAGCCACAAAGAGTAGATTTTCATGATCTACTCCAAGATCCAAAAATACTCTTTCAAATAAGCTTTAAAAACCTTTCTCATGAGAAAATTAAACTGATCAAATCTTCAAAAATAATTTTAAAACAAAACCCACCGATTAAATTTCCTATAAGTGCCTTAGAAGCACTTTTAACCAAACAAACTTTGTTTTTCTTTTCAAAAATCACAAAAAATGGGTGGGGCTTATTTTGAATGGTTAAAATACAGTTTTAAACTCTAACAAGTGAAAATAAAAGAAGAAAAACAGATCTTGGAGAAAAGATGCATGAAAGAAAACAAACACACCATAAAAAGGCAAGTTAAAAGCATAAAAAGACAAGTAGAAAGATCCTACTTGTTGAAGACCTCCTTAGTGTTTTTGTGTGCTTTAAAGGCTGCCTTGGGTCCCCTTTGGTCTGCTCTGGACGTGGACAAAGGATGGTGGTGGGGCTTAAGTGTTTATAGCTTTAATATAGCTTAAGTCTTAAAGATGAAGGCTTAGGCTTAAAGTGTAAGTTTTGGGTGTTTTGGAGTTATGGCGAGCTTGGAGAGGATTTTGATGAGTTTCTAAGCTGAAAAATCTGAAGCAAATGGGGTCCCAAGGGTCCCAAAAATTTCGGACACTTATGGGCCAAGTGAAATTAGTTTTGCACTAGGGGTATTTTTGTAATTTTGCCTAGATTTTTCCTAGTTTCCAAAATAAATCAAAATTCAAGGAATTATCCTTTTAGGCTTAGATTAGTGTTAATTAGGCTGATATTTCCTCTAATTATGATTAATTTAACCTAAGCATGCTTTACTTTTAATTAACCAAGGTTAGTTAGTCTTAACCATAGTTAAAGTAACCTTTTTACTATTCACTTTTGTCTTTTTGTGGAAGACTTGGTTGACTTCATTTTGGTGACTCACCACCACATTTCCAGCTGTTGAATTTCGTGCACATGGGTGTGGGGCCCACTTTTGGCATGTTTATCACCTTATCCTGCCCTCCCGGCCTTCCAGGGGCATTTTCATAATTTTTCTCAGCATTGCCGGAAAATTTCCCAAATTGTTCCTCTGATATTTCTAAGACTTTTTGGTTTGTTCCCATGTTAATCTAAGGTCGTTTGCTATTTTTATGGGAACTGAATAGCTTTGTGCAAAAAGTACAGCTCCTAGGGGCATTTTGGTCATTTTCGGGGTTTTCGAAGGGCGTTTTCATCCCTTCTCAGATTTCTAAATTTTTCTCAGTACTTTTAACCATACATGATGTTTATAATCCCTCCAATATTTCTTATACTTGTATTTCCATTTTTCTGGCTCATTATTTGAGCTGCCCAGGTGCAAGGGCATTTTCGTCATTTGCACCAAACTTCCTAATTTCTCTGCTTTTGGCTCCTAATTTCACCTAGTTTTATTCTAGAAACTATTTGTAGCCTCAAACATTTATCATAGAAAAATTGGGATGTTACATTTCTCCCCCCTTTTAAAAAAATTTTGTCCCCAAAATTCCGTACTTGCAAATAACTGTGGGTAGACTTTCCTCATTTATGCTTCAAGCTCCCACATTTGTTCTTCCATCTTCCCTTTTCCCCAGACCACTCGTACCAAGGGTACTATCTTACTCCTCAACTGCTTTTATTTTCTGTCCAAAATCTTTCTTGGTTCGAGACTTATTGTTAAGTCTTCCTTTAATTGTATCGTATCTGACTCAATAATGTGACCGGGATCGGGATTATATTTACGTAACTAAGATACATGGAAGACATCATGAAGACTTTCCAAATTTGGCGAAAGAGCAACTTGATAAGCAACTGGCCCAACTCTTTTAAGAATTTCGTATGGACCTATAAACCTAGGACTTAGCTTCCTAACTTTCATGGCTTTGCCTATACCAGTTATAGGTGAGATCCGCAAGAACACATGTTCTCCCACTGCAACCTCTAGAGGTTTTCTTCTCTTATCGCCATAGCTCTTTTGTCTGCTTTGGGAGGTAAGAATCCTATCTTTGATCTTTCTAATTTGATCTGTTGTTTGCTTGACTAAATCTGGACCTAATAGGCTTTGCTCCCCTAATCTGGACCGAATTATTTGTGGTGATGGCCCACAACAAACTATGACTGTTCAAGATGTTGTTAAAGAAGCAATAAGATTTTGCTTTACACTTTTTAGAAGATTATAATTCCGGGTATCATCAAGATGTATTCTTACCATATCTTCTATTTATCTAAAAAAAATTAAAGTGATACTTTTTGGAGACCACTCTGTCAAGTCTCCTTACTTTTTATGCATAAGTTTATAACATAACTTGGGAGCAACTTTTAACCATCACAAAATTTTTGCTGTAGTCTTTTTCATATAATGAAATCAAGTGCTAGTTTTAGTAAATGGTGCAAAATACCCTAGAATGGAGAAAATTGCAAGGGTTTCGAAGATGTCCAGAATAGGTTTTGATGTTCCTTTTCACAGCCTCCAAAAGCCTTTATTACCCACCCCATATTTTATTTTATTTTTATAATAACGACAGCAATGTTGTGTAAAAAAACCATAAGTGTCTTCGAATGAAATTTGTATGCTTTATCTTCTGCAAGAGATTTGTTGACCGAATTACGTATGGTGATGGCCCGCAACAAACTTTGACCGTTGAATATGTTGTTAAAGAAGCAATAAGATTTTTCTTTACACTTTTTTAGGAGATTACAACTCCGGCTATCATCAAGATGTATTTTGATCACAATTTCTAATTATCTAAAAAAAACAAAAGTCATTTTTTTAGAGCCTACTCTGTCAAGTCTCGTTACTTTTTACGCATCAGATTATAACATGACTTGAAAGCAACTTTTAGCTGTCAAAAAATTTTTGCTGTAGACTTTTTCGTATAATCAAATCGAGTGCCAGTTTTATTAAATGGTGAAAAATACATTATAATGGAGAAAAATGTAAATGTTTCAAATATTTTTATTACCCTCCCCACATTTTATTTTAATTTTATCATCACGATAGCAATGTTGTGTAAAAAAATCACAAGTGTCTTGGACTGAAAACTGTATGCTTTATCTTTCACGTGAGATTTGTTAATCGAATTATTTGTGGTGATGGCCCACAACAAATAATGACCGTTGAATATGTTGTTAACGAAGCAATAAGATTTTGCTTTACACTTTCTTAGGAGATTACAACTCTGGTTTTAATCAAGATGTTTTCTGATCATAATCTCTAATTATCTAAGAAAAACCAAAGTCAATCTATTTAAAGCCCACTCTTTCATGTCTCGTTACTTTTTCAGCATAAGATTGTAACATGATTTGACAGCAGCTTTTAACCATCACAAAATTTTTGTTGTAGTCTTTTTCGTAGAATCAAATAAAGTGCTAGTTTTAGTAAATGGTGCAAAATACCTTATAATGGAGAAAACTGCAAGTGTTTCGAAGATGTCCTGAATAGGTTTCTATGTTCCTTTTCACAGCCTCCAAAAGTTTTTATTCCTCCCCACATTTTATTTTATTTTTATAATAACGACAGCAATGTTGTGCAAAAAAATCACAAATGTCTTCAAATGAAATTTGTATGCTTGATGTTTCACATGAGATTTGTTGACCGAATTATTTGTGGTGATGGCCCATAACAAACTATGACCGTTGAACATGTTGTTAATGAAGCAATAATAATTTTTTTTACACTTTTTTAGGATATTACAATTTCGGGTATCATCAAGATGTATTCTTATCATAATTTCTAATTATCTAAGAAAAACCAAAGTCATTATTTTTAAAGCCCACTCTCTCAAGTCTCGTTACTTTTAATGCATAAGATTATAACATGACTTGGCAGCAACGTTTAACCGTCACAAAACTTTTGCGGTAGTCTTTTTCGTATAATCAAATCAAGTGTTACTTTTAGTAACTTGTGCAAAATACGTTACAATGGAAAAAACTGCAAATGTTTCGAACGTCCCGAATAGGTGTTTATGTTCCTTTTCATAGACTCCAAAAAATTTTTTTACCATCCCCACATTTTATTTTGTTTTTATAATAACAACAGTAATGTTGTGTAAAATAATCGATGTGTCTTGGAATGAAATCTAGATGCTTTATCTTTCACAAGAGACTTGTTGACCGAATTATTTGTGTTGATGGCCCACAAGAAAGAATGACCGTTGAGTACGTTGTTAAAGAAGCAATAAGATTTTGCTTTACACTTTTTTAGGAGATTATAATTCCGGGTATCATCAAGATGTATTGTAATCATGATTTTTAATTATCTAAGAAAAACCAAAGTCATTGTTTTTAAAGCCCACTCTCTCAAGTCTGGTTACTTTTTATGCATAAGGTTATAACATGACTTGGCAGCAACTTTTAACCGTCACAAAATTTTTGCTGTAGTCTTTTTCATAGAATCAAATCAAGTGGTACTTTTAGTAACTAGTGCAAAATACGTTAGAATGGATACTCATGAATGAGAAAGGATGATGATGATGTATGAGATTGGTTTATGATGATGATTGAGATGAAAATTCGAAACCTATATGTGCATTTCATATTGGTTGGAAATTTGTTTGAGCATGCATAATTATTTGGAAGCCACTAAAATGAACATAAAAAGATTAAGGGATAACTAAAGCAAACTTTATGTGAAAACGTAATGCTACTCTCTTTGTGGCTTATACGCACTAGTATCCAGAGGGCCCTAAAAAGCTCTACAGAAGAGAAGCCAAAGGTTGCTTCTAGGAGCCAACGGTCGCTCCAAAAATCCTTCTACTGTGAAGGCATTGAGTCCTTCACCCCTTATGTGGTGGTGACGATAACCTAGGAATGAACTCATATCCTTAATTTTTAGTAGGAGGTGGGAGTAGAGTCAGTGAGAAGATATTGTTTGACAAATTTAATACAAGTCTATGTCTTATTGTTTCTCCCTAAGGTGGTGAAACTAGATTCATAAAGTGTCTCAAAAGTTCAACAAAGAAATGATAAAGACAAAGATAAGTAATAAAGAATGAAGTTTAAGGCATAGGATAATTGTATGTCAAATGATATCTTATGTGTGATCCCAAAGTTATGAATGTTAAGAAGAATGTATGGTGAGACATTAAGTTGTATGTTTTGAATAAAATTGATACACTTCAGAGAAGTTTTTTCAAAGAATTAAAAGTAACCTTTTATGTAAGAAATGATTTCTGAAATAAACTGAAGTGGCTGGGACTAAAGTCATGACATTAGAACTAAGTAGATAACCTACTGAGAAACTTAGTTTCTCATCCCTACTTCTTCCCACTTTCTCCCCAGACACCTTGGATGATGATCATTATGGTAGCAGTTCACGTACTTGAAGCAAACGTGAGGCGCTCTCTCCGGGAGGTGTACATCGCACTAATGTCAAAAAATAATTGGATGCGAGCATCCTAACTACTAATATGTAGTATTAGCTAACTTATGTATAAATATTGTATAATAGTTATAAGTCTATGGTTGTAATAACTATATGATAAGGCTCATGGGCCTAAGACTTATGGTCTATATGATATGTTATGTATAATTATTGTGTGACATGTGTGTTATGATTGAATCTTGTTTATTTATTATAGGCAAATGATAAATGATAAGAATAATATAAACGGTTTAGTATTCGAAGGTTTTAAACGTATGTAGAAATCTGCTTAACGATTTATTTTACCGCTACGCACGTTTTATCGACGAGGCTTGCAGTTTATATTAAACAGTTTTTTTAAAAAAAAAAATTACCGTATTTTCATCTAAGTATTTTCTAAAATGAATTATGAATCATGAGATAACAACCTAAAAATGGAATTGAATGATCGACTTAAGGGTGAACTTGGTATTCATTTTTAGGGTGTTATAAAATGTGTCGCACATGTCCCGAATAGGTTTTTATGTTCCTTTTCACAGACTCCAAATGTTTTTATGACCCTCCCCACATTTTATTTTATTTTTATAATAACGATAGCAATGTTGTGTAAAAAATTCATAAGCGTCTTGGAATGAAATCAATATGCTTTACCTTTCACATGAGATTTCTTGACCGAATTATTTGTGGTGATGGCCCACAACAAACAATGATCGTTGAATATGTTGTTAAAGAAGCAATAAGATTTTACTTTACACATCTATAGGAGATTACAATTCCTAGTATCATCAAGATGTATTCTTATCATAATTTCTAATTATATAAGAAAAACCAAGGTGATTCTTTTTAGAGACCACTCTCTTAAGTCTCCTTACTTTTTATGCATAAGTTTATAACATGACTTCGCAGCAACTTTTAACTGTCACAAAATATTTCCTGTAGTCTTTTTTGTAGAATCAAATCAAGTGCTAGTTTTAGTAAATCCGGCAACATACCTTAGAATGGAGAAAACTGCAAGTGTTTCGGAGAAGTCCCGAATAGGTTTTAATGTTCCTTTTCACAGCCTCCAGAAGTTTTTACTACCCTCCCCACATTTTATTTTCATTTTCTAACAAAGACAACAATGTGGTGTAAAAAAATTACAAGTGTCTTCAATGAAATCTTTATGCTTTATCTTTCCTATGAGATTTGTTCACCGAATTATTTTTGGTGATGGCCCACAACAAACTGTGACCGTTGAATATGTTGTTAAAGCAGCAATAAGATTTTGCTTTACAATTTTTTAGGAGATTATAATTCCGGGTATCATAAAGATGTATTCTGATCATATTTGCTTATTATCTAAACAAAACCGAAGTCATTCTTTTTAGAGCCCACTCTCTCAAGTCTCGTTACTTTTTAAGCATAAGATTATACCATGACTTGGCAGGAACTTTTAACCCTCACAAAATTTTTTCTTTAGTCTTCTTCGTACATTCAAATAAAGTGCTAGTTTTAGTAAATGGTGCATATTATTACCTTATAATGGAGAAAACTGCAAGGGTTTCGACGATGTCCCGAATAGGCTTTTCTGTTCCTTTTATAGCCTCCAAAAGTTTTTATTATCCCCCCTACATCTTATTATATTTTTATAATAACGACAAAAATGTTGTCAAAAAGAATCAAGTGTCTTGAAATGAAATCTTTATGCTTTCTCTTTCACATGAGATTTGTTTACCGAATTATTTTTGGTGATGACCCACAACAAACTATGATCGTTGAATACATTGTTAAAGAAGGAATAAGATTTTGCTTTAATCTTTTTTAGGTGATTACGATTCCGGGTATCATAAAAATGTATTATGCTAATAATTTCTAATTATCTAAGATATAATCAAAGTCATTATTTTTTAAGCCTATTTTTGTCTAGTCTCGTTACTTTTGATGCATAAGATTATAACATGACTTGCCAGCAAATTTTAACCATCAGAAAATTTTGCTGTCGCCTTTTTGGTAGAATCAAATAAAGTGCTAGTTTTAGTAAATGGTGCAAATAACCTTAGAATGGGGAAAAGTGCAAGTGTTTCGATTTTTTCCCAAATATGTTTTTATGTTCCTTTTCACAGCCTCCAAAAGTTTTTGTACCCTCCCTACATCTTATTCAATTTTTATATTATCGAGAACAATGTTGTTAAAAAAAATCACCAGTGTGTTGGAATGAAATCCGTATGCTTTATCTTTCACATGAGATTCGTTGACCGAATTATTTGTGGTTATGGCCCACAACGAACTCTAACCGTTGAATCTATGTTTAAAGAAGTAAGAAGATTTTTCTTTTAAATTTTTTAGGTGATTACAAGTTCGGGTATCATAAAAATGTATTCTGATTATAATTTCTAATTTTCTAAAAAATAACCAAAGTCATTACTTTTTGAACCTACATTCTCAAGTCTCGTTACATTTTATGCATAAGATTATAACAAAAGTTGCCAATGACTTTTCACCGTCAAAAAATATTTTCGTAGTCTTTTGGTAGGATCAAACAAGTGCCACTTTTTATTAAATGGTGCAAAATATATTAGAATGGAGAAAAGTGCAAATGTTCCGAGGATGTCCCGAATAGATTTTTATGTTCCTTTTCAGTCTCCAAATGTTTTTATTAACCCTCCTACATCTTATTCTTTATATAATAAATAGAATAATGTTGTCAAAAAAATCTCAAATTGTCTTGGAATGCAATCCGTATGCTTTATCTTTCATATGAGATTGGTTGACCGAATTATTTCTGGTGATAGCCCGCAACAAACTATGACCGTTAAATATATTGTTAGAGAAGCAATAAGATTTTTCCTTAAACTTTTTTAGCTGATTACAATTCCGGGTATCATAAAAATTTATTCTAATGATAATTTCAAATTATCTAAAAAATAACCATAGTCATTAATTTTAGAGCCTACTCTCTCAAGTCTCGTTTAAATTTTAAGCATAAGATTATCACATAATTTGGCAACGTATTTTAACCGTCACAAATATTTTTTGTAGCCTTTTTTGGTAGGATCAAATCAAGTGCTTGCTTTTAGTAAATGGTGAAAAATACGTTAGAAAGGAGAAAACTGCAAGTGTTCCGAAGATGTCCCGAATAGGATTTTATGTTCCGTTTCACAGCCCCCAAAAGTTTTTACTATGCTCCTTACATGTTATTCTATTTTTATAATAACGAAAACAATGTTGTCAAAAGAAGATCGCAAGTGTCTTGGAATGAAATCTGTACGGTTTATCTTTCACATGAGATTTGTTGACCGAATTATTTGTGGTGATGGCCGACAACAAACTATGACCGTTGAATATGTTGTTAAACAAGCAATAAGATTTTGCTTTGCACTTTTTTAGGAGACTACAGTTCCGGGTATCATAAAGATGTATTCTGATCATAATTTCTAATTATCTAAAGAAAACCAAATTCATTATTTTTAGAGCCCACTCTCTCAAGTCTCGTTATTTTTTTTGCAAAGATTATAAAATGACTTGGTAGCAACTTTTAACCGTCCCAAACTTTTTGCTGTGATCTGTTTCGTAGAATCAAATCTATTTCTAGTTTTAGTAAATGGTGCACAATACAATGGAATGGAGAAAAAAGCAACTGTTTCGAAGATGTCCGGAATAAGCTTTTATGTTCCTTTTATAGGCTCCAAAATATTTTATTACCCTTCCTACATCTTATTATATTTCCATAATAACAACAATGTTGTAAAAAAAAAGCACGTATCTTGGACTGAAATCCTTATGCTTTATCTAGCACATGAGATATGTTGACCGAATAATTTGTGATCATGGCCCAGAACAAACTATGACCGTTGAATATATTGTTAAAGAAGCAATAAGATTTTGCTTGAAACTTTTTTAGGTGATTACAATTTTGGGTATCCTAAAAATGTATTCTAATGATAATTTCTAAATATCCAAAAATAACCAACGACATTATTTTTAGAGCCTACTCTCTCAAGTCTCGTTTACTTTTTATGCATAAGATTAGAACATAATTTGGCAACGACTTTTACCGTCACAAATATTTTTTTGTAGTATTTTTAGTAGGATCAAATCAAGTGCTTGTGTTTAGTAAATGCTGCAAAATACGTTAGAAAGGAGAAAACTGCAAGTGCTGCGAAGATATCCGAATAGGATTTTATGTTCCGCTTCACATCCCCCAAAAGTTTTTATTACGCTCCTTACATGTTATTATATTTTTATAATAACGACAACAATGTTGTCAAAAGAAGATAACAAGTGTCTTGGAATGAAATCTCTACAGTTTATCTTTCACATGAGATTTGTTCACCGAATTATTTGTGTTGATGGCCGACAACAAACTATGACCGTTGAATATGTTGTTAAAGAAGCAATAAGATTTTGCTTTGCACTTTTTTAGGAGACTACAATTCCGGGTATCATAAAGATGTATTCTGATCATAATTTCTAATTATCTAAAGAAAACCAAATTCATTATTTTTAGAGCCCACACTCTTAAGTCTCGTTTTTTTTTTTGCAAAGATTATAAAATGACTTGGTATCAACTTTTAACCGTCACAAACTTTTTTCTGTACTCTTTTTCGTAGAATCAAATCAATTTATAGTTTTAGTAAATGGTGCACAATACAATGGAATGGAGAAAAGAGGAAGTGTTTCGAAGATGTCCCGAATAGGCTTTTATGTTCCTTTTCTAGGATCCAAAAGATTTTATTACCCTCCCTACATCTTATTATATTTCTATAATAACAACAATGTTGTAAAAAAAAAAGCACGTATCTTGGACTGAAATCCTTATGCTTTATCTAGCATATGAGATTTGTTGACCGAATAATTTGTGGCGATGGCCCAGAACAAACTATAACCGTTGAATATATTGTTAAAGAAGCAATAAGATTTTGCTTGAAACTTTTTTAGGTGATTACAATTTCGGGTATCCTAAAAATGTATTCTAATGATAATTTCTAAATATCCAAAAATAACCAACTTCATTATTTTTAGAGCCTACTCTCTCAAGTCTCGTTTACTTTTTATGCATAATATTATAACATAATTTGGAAACGACGTTTACCGTCACAAATATTTTTTTGTAGCCTTTTTGGTAGGATCAAATCAAGTGCTTCCTTTTAGTAAATGGTGAAAAATACGTTAGAAAGGAGAAAACTGCAAGTGTTCCGAAGATGTCCCAAATAGGATTTTATGTTCCGTTTCACAGCCCCCAAAAGTTTTTACTATGCTCCTTACATGTTATTCTGTTTTTATAATAACGAAACCAATGTTGTCAAACGAAGATCACAAGTGTCTTGGAATGAAATCTGTACGGTTTATCTTTCACATGAGATTTGTTGACCGAATTATTTGTGGTGATGGCCGACAACAAACTATGACCGTTGAATATGTTGTTAAAGAAGCAATAAGATTTTGCTTTGCACTTTTTTAGGAGACTACAGTTCCGGGTATCATAAAGATGTATTCTGATCATAATTTCTAATTATCTAAAGAAAACCAAATTCATTATTTTTAGAGCCCACTCTCTCAAGTCTTATTATTTTTTTCGCAAAGATTATAAAATGACTTGGTAGCAACTTTTAACCGTCACAAACTTTTTGCTGTACTCTTTTTTCGTAGAATCAAATCAATTTCTAGTTTTAGTAAATGGTGCACAATACAATGGAAAGGAGAAAAAAGCAAGTGTTTCGAAGATGTCCCGAATAGGCTTTTATGTTCCTTTTATAGGCTTCCAAAGATTTTATTACCCTCCCTACATCTTATTATATGTCTATAAGAACAACAATGTTGTCAAAAAAAAGCACGTATCTTGGACTGAAATCCTTATGCTTTATCTAGCATATGAGATTTTTTGACCGAATAATTTGTGGCGATGGCCCAGAACTAACTATGACCATTGAATAATTTGTTAAAGAAGCAATAAGATTTTGCTTGAAACTTTTTTAGGTGATTACAATTGTGGGTATCCTAAAAATGTATTCTAATGAGAATTTGTAGATATCCAAAAATAACCAACGTCATTATTTTTAGAGCCTACTCTCTCAAGTCTCGTTTACTTTTTATGCATAAGATTTTAACATAATTTGGAATAGACGTTTACCATCACAAATATTTTTTTGTAGCCTTCTTGGTAGGATCAAATCAAGTGCTTGCTTTTAGTAAATGGTGCAAAATACGTTAAAAAGGTGAAAACTGCAAGTGCTCCGAAGATGTCCCGAATAGGATTTTATGTTCCGTTTCACAGCCCCCAAAAGTTTTTACTATGCTCCTTACATGTTATTCTATTTTTATAATAACGAATACAAAGTTGTCAAACGAAGATCACAAGTGTCTTGGAATGAAATCTGTACGGTTTATCTTTCACATGAGATTTGTTGACCGAATTATTTGTGGTGATGGCCGACAACAAACTATGACTGTTGAATATGTTGTTAAAGAAGCAATAAGATTTTGCTTTGCACTTTTTTAGGAGACTACATTTCCGGGTATCATAAAGATGTATTCTGATCATAATTTCTAATTATCTAAAGAAAACCAAATTCATTATTTTTAGAGCCCACTCTCTCAAGTCTCGTTATTTTTTTTGCAAAGATTATAAAATGACTTGGTAGCAACTTTTAACCGTCACAAACTTTTTCCTGTGGTCTGTTTCGTAGAATCAAATCAATTGCTAGTTTTAGTAAATGGTGCACAATACAATGGAATGGAGAAAAGAGCAAGTGTTTCGAAGATGTCCCGAATAAGCTTTTATGTTCCTTTTATAGGCTCCAAAATATTTTATTACCCTTCGACATCTTATTATATTTCTATAATAACAACAATGTTGTAAAAAAAAGGACGTATCTTGGACTGAAATCCTTATGCTTTATCTAGCATATGAGATTTGTTGACCGAATAATATGTGGCGATGGCCCAGAACAAACTATGACCGTTGAATATATTGTTAAAGAAGCAATAAGATTTTGCTTGAAACTTTTTTAGGTGATTACAATTTTGGGTATCCTAAAAATGTATTCGAATGATAATTTCTAAATATCCAAAAATAACCAACGTCATTATTTTTAGAGCCTACTCTCTCAAGTCTCGTTTCCTTTTTATGCATAAGATTAGAACATAATTTGGCAACGACTTTTACCGTCACAAATATCTTTTTGTAGTCTTTTTGGTAGGATCAAATCAAGTGCTTGCTTTTAGTAAATGGTGCAAAATACGTTAGAAAGGAGAAAACTGCAAGTGGTGCGAAGATATACCGAATAGGATTTTATGTTCCGTTTCACATCCCCCAAAACTTTTTATTATGGTCCTTACATGTTATTATATTTTTATAATAACGACAACAATGTTGTCAAAAGAAGATCACAAGTGTCTTGGAATTAATTCTCTACGGTTTATCTTTCACATGAGATTTGTTGACCGAATTATTTGTGTTGATGGCCGACAACAAACTATGACCGTTGAATATGTTGTTAAAGAAGCAATAAGATTTTGCTTTGCACTTTTTTAGGAGACAACAGCTCCGGGTATCATAAAGATGTATTCTGATTATAATTTCTAATTATCTAAAGAAAACCAAATTTATTATTTTTAGAGCCCACTCTCTCAAGTCTCGTTATTTTTTTTGCAAAGATTATAAAATGACTTGGTAGCAACTTTTAACCGTCACAAACTTTTTTCTGTACTCTTTTTCGTAGAATCAAATCAATTTCTAGTTTTAGTAAATGGTGCACAAAACAATGGAATGGAGAAAAGAGCAAGTGTTTCGAAGATGTCCCGAATAGGCTTTTATGTTCCTTTTATAGGCTCCAAAAGATTTTATTACCCTCCCTACATCTTATTATATTTCTATAATAACATTATGTTGTAAAAAAAAAGCACGTATCTTGGACTGAAATCTTTATGCTTTATCTAGCATATGAGATTTGTTGACCGAATAATTTGTGGCGATGGCCCAGAACAAACTATGAACGTTGAATATATTGTTAAAGAAGCAATAAGATTTTGCTTGAAACCTTTTTAGGTGATTACAATTTTGGGTATCCTAAAAATGTATTCTAATGATAATTTCTAAATATCCAAAAATAACAAACGTCATTATTTTTAGAGCCTACTCTCTCAAGTCTCGTTTACTTTTTATGCATAAGATTAGAACATAATTTGGCAACGACTTTTACCGTCACATATATTTTTTTGTAGTCTTTTTGGTAGGATCAAATCAAGTGCTTTTTTTAGTAAATGGTGCAAAATACGTTAGAAAGGAGAAAACTGCAAGTGCTGCGAAGATATCCCGAATAGGATGTTATGTTCCGTTTCACATCCCCCAAAAGTTTTTATTACGCTCCTTACATGTTATTATATTTTTATAATAACGACAACAATGTTGTCAAAAGAAGATCACAAGTGTCTTGGAATGAAATCTCTACGGTTTATCTTTCACATGAGATTTGTTGACCAAATTATTTGTGTTGATGGCCGACAACAAACTATGACCATTGAATATGTTGTTAAAGACGCAATAAGATTTTACTTTGCACTTTTTTAGGAGACTACTGTTCCAGGTACCATAAGGATGTATTCTGATCATAAATTCTAATTATCTAAAGAAAACCAAATTCATTATTTTTAGAGCCCACTCTCTCACGTCTCGTTATTATTTTTGGAAAGATTATAAAATGACTTGGTAGCAACTTTTAACCGTCCCAATATTTTTGCTGTACTCTTTTTCGTAGAATCAAATCAATTTCTAGTTTTAGTAAATGGTGCACAATACAATGGAATGGAGAAAAAAGCAAGTGTTTCGAAGATGTCCCGAATAGGCTTTTATGTTCCTTTTATAGGCTCCAAAAGATTTTATTACCCTCCCTACATCTTATTATATGTCTATAATAACAACAATATTGTCAAAAAAAAAGCACGTATCTTGGATTGAAATCCTTATGCTTTATCTAGCATATGAGATTTGTTGACCGAATAATTTGTGGCGATGGCCCAGAACAAACTATGACCGTTGAATATATTGTTAAAGAAGCAATAAGATTTTTCTTGAATCTTTTTTAGGGAATTACATTTTTGGGTATCCTAAAAATGTATTCTAATGATAATTTCTAAATATCCAAAAATAATAAACGTCATTATTTTTAGAGCCTACTCTGTCAAGTCTCGTTTACTTTTTATGTATAACATTAGAACATAATTTGGCAACGACTTTTACCGTCAAAAATATTTTTTTGTAGTCTTTTCGGTAGGATCAAATCAAGTGCTTGCTTTTAGTAAATGGTGCAAAATACGTTAGAAAGGAGAAAACTGAAAGTGCTGCGAAGATATCCCGAATAGGATTTTATGTTCCGTTTCACATCCCCCAAAAGTTTTTATTACGCTCCTTACATGTTATTATATTTTTATAATAACGACAACAATGTTGTCAAAAGAAGATCACAAGTGTCTTGGAATGAAATCTCTACCGTTTATCTTTCACATGAGATTTGTTGACCGAATTATTTGTGTTGATGGCCGACAACAAACTATGACCGTTGAATATGTTGTTAAAGAAGCAATAAGATTTTGCTTTGCGCTTTTTTAGGAGACTACAATTCCGGGTATTATAAAGATGTATTCTAATCATAATTTCTAATTATCTAAAGAAAACCAAATTCATTATTTTTAGAGCCCACTCTCTCAAGTCTCGTTATTATTTTTGCAAAGATTATAAAATGACTTGGTAGCAACTTTTAACCGTCACAAACTTTTTGCTGTACTCTTTTTCGTAGAATCAAATCAATTTCTAGTTTTAGTAAATGGTGCACAATACAATGGAATGGAGAAAAAAGCAAGTGTTTCGAAGATGTCCCGAATAGGCTTTTATGTTCCTTTTATAGGTTCCAAAAGATTTTATTACCCTCCCTACATCTTATTATATTTCCATAATAACAACAATGTTGTAAAAAAAAGCACGTATCTTGGACTGAAATCCTTATGCTTTATCTAGCATATGAGATTGTTTGACCGAATAATTTGTGGCGATGGCCCAGAACAAACTATGACCGTTGAATATATTGTTAAAGAAGCAATAAGATTTTGCTTGAAACTTTTTTAGGGGATTACAATTTTGGGTATCCTAAAAATGTATTCTAATGATAATTTCTAAATATCCAAACATAACCAACGTCATTATTTTTAGAGCCTACTCTCTCAAGTCTCGTTTACTTTTAATGCATAAGATTAGAACATAATTTGGCAACTTTTTTAACGTCACAATATTTTTTGTAGTCTTTTTTGGTAGGATCAAATCAAGTGCTTGCTTTTAGTAAATGGTGCAAAATACGTTAGAAAGGAGAAAACGCAAGTGCTCAAGATATCCCGAATAGGATTTTATGTTCCGTTTCACATCCCCCAAAAGTTTTTATTACGCTCCTTACATGTTATTATATTTTTATAATAACGACAACAATGTTGTCAAAAGAAGATCACAAGTGTCTTGGAATGAAATCTCTACGGTTTATCTTTCACATGAGATTTGTTGACCGAATTATTTGTGTTGATGGCCAACAACAAACTATGACCGTTGAATATGTTGTTAAAGAAGCAATAAGATTTTGCTTTGCACTTTTTTAGGAGACTACAGTTCCGGGTATCATCAAGATGTATTCTGATCATAATTTCTAATTATCTAAAGAAAACCAAATTCATTATTTTTAGAGCCCACTCTCTCAAGTCTCGTTATTATTTTTTGCAAAGATTATAAAATGACTTGGTAGCAACTTTTAACCGTCACAAACTTTTTGCTGTACTCTTTTTCGTAGAATCAAATCAATTTCTAGTTTTAGTAAGTGGTACACAATACAATGGAATGGAGAAAAAAGCAAGTGTTTCGAAGATGTCCTGAATAGGCTTTTATGTTCCTTTTATAGGCTCCAAAAGATTTTATTACCCTCCCTACATCTTATTATATTTCCATAATAACAACAATGTTGTCAAAAAAAACCACGTATCTTGGACTGAAATCCTTATGCTTTATCTAGCATATGAGATTTTTTGACCGAATAATTTGTGGCGATGGCCCAGAACAAACTATGACCGTTGAATATATTGTTAAAGAAGCAATAAGATTTTTCTTGAATCTTTTTTAGGGGATTACATTTTTGGGTATCCTAAAAATGTATTCTAATGATAATTTCTAAATATCCAAAAATAATAAACGTCATTATTTTTAGAGCCTACTCTCTCAAGTCTCGTTTACTTTTTATGCATAAGATTAGAACATAATTTGGCAATGACTTTTACCGTCAAAAATATTTTTTTGTAGTCTTTTTGGTAGGATCAAATCAAGTGCTTGCTTTTTGTGAATGGTGCAAAATACGTTAGAAAGGAGAAAATTGCAAGTGCTGCGAACATATCCCGAATAGGATTTTATGTTTCGTTTGACATCCCCCAAAAGTTTTTATTACGCTCCTTACATGTTATTATATTTTTATGATAACGACAACAATGTTGTCAAAAGAAGATCACAAGTGTCTTGGAATGAAATCTCTACGGTTTATCTTTCACATGAGATTTGTTGACCGAATTATTTGTGTTGATGGCCAATAACAAACTATGACCATTGAATATGTTGTTAAAGAAGCAATAAGATTTTGCTTTGCACTTTTTTAGGAGACTACAGTTCCGGGTATCATAAAGATGTATTCTGATCATAATTTCTAATTATCTAAAGAAAACCAAATTCATTATTTTTAGAGCCCACTCTCTCAAGTCTCGTTATTATTTTTGCAAAGATTATAAAATGGCTTGGTAGCAACTTTTAACCGTCACAAACTTTTTGCTGTACTCTTTTTCGTAGAATCAAATCAATTTCTAGTTTTAGTAAATGGTGCACAATACAATGGAATGGAGAAAAAAGCAAGTGTTTCGAAGATGTCCCGAATAGGCTTTTATGTTCCTTTTATAGGTTCCAAAAGATTTTATTACCCTCCCCACATCTTATTATATTTCCATAATAACAACAATGTTGTCAAAAAAAAGCCCGTATCTTGGACTGAAATCCTTATGCTTTATCTAGCATATGAGATTGTTTGACCGAATAATTTGTGGCGATGGCCCAGAACAAACTATGACCGTTGAATATATTGTTAAAGAAGCAATAAGATTTTGCTTGAAACTTTTTTAGGGGATTACAATTTTGGGTATCCTAAAAATGTATTCTAATGATAATTTCTAAATATCCAAACATAACCAACGTCATTATTTTTTTGAGCCTACTCTCAAGTCTCGTTTACTTTTAATGCATAAGATTAGAACATAATTTGGCAACGACTTTTACCGTCACAAATATTTTTTTGTAGTCTTTTTGGTAGGATCAAACCAAGTGCTTGCTTTTAGTAAATGGTGCAAAATACGTTACAAAGGAGAAAACTGCAAGTGCTGCGAAGATATCCCGAATAGGATTTTATGTTCCGTTTCACATCCCCCAAAAGTTTTTATTACGCTCCTTACATGTTATTATATTTTTATAATAACGACAACAATGTTGTCAAAAGAAGATCACAAGTGTCTTGGAATGAAATCTCTACGGTTTATCTTTCACATGAGATTTGTTGACCGAATTATTTGTGTTGATGGCCAATAACAAACTATGACCATTGAATATGTTGTTAAAGAAGCAATAAGATTTTGCTTTGCACTTTTTTAGGAGACTACAGTTCCGGGTATCATAAAGATGTATTCTGATCATAATTTCTAATTATCTAAAAAAACCAAATTCATTATTTTTAGAGCCCTCTCTCAAGTCTCGTTATTATTTTTGCAAAGATTATAAAATGACTTGTAGCAACTTTTAAATCACAAACTTTTTACTGACTTCTTTTTTCGTAGAATCAAATCAATTTCTAGTTTTAGTAAATGGTGCACAATACAATGGAATGGAGAAAAAAGCAAGTGTTTCGAAGATGTCCCGAATAGGCTTTTATGTTCCTTTTATAGGCTCCAAAAGATTTTATTTCCCTCCCTACATCTTATTATATTTCCATAATAACAACAATGTTGTCAAAAAAAAGCACGTATCTTGGACTGAAATCCTTATGCTTTATCTAGCATATGAGATTTTTGACCGAATAATTTCTGTGATGGCCCGAACAAACTATGACCGTTGAATATATTGTTAAAGAAGCAATAAGATTTTGCTTGGAAACTTTTTAGATTACAATGTTGGGTATCCTAAAAATGTATTCTAATGATAATTTCTAAATATCAAAAAATAACCAACGTCATTATTTTTAGAGCCTACTCTCTCAAGTCTCGTTTACTTTTAATGCATAAGATTAGAACATAATTTGGCAACGAATTTTACCGTCACAAATATTTTTTTGTAGTCTTTTTGGTAGGATCAAATCAAGTGCTTGCTTTTAGTAAATGGTGCAAAATACGTTAGAAAGGAGAAAACTTGCAAGTCTTTGAAGATATCCCGAATAGGATTTTATGTTCCGTTTCACATCCCCCAAAGTTTTTTATTCGCTCCTTACATGTTATTATATTTTTTAATAACGACAACAATGTTGTCAAAAGAAGATCACAAGTGTCTTGGAATGAAATCTCTACGGTTTATCTTTCACATGAGATTTGTTGACCGAATTATTTGTGTTGATGGCCAACAACAAACTATGACCGTTGAATATGTTGTTAAAGAAGCAATAAGATTTTGCTTTGCACTTTTTTAGGAGACTACAGTTCCGGGTATCATAAAGATGTATTCTGAACATAATTTCTAATTATCTAAAGAAAACCAAATTCTTTATTTTTAGAGCCCACTCTCTCAAGTCTCGTATTATTTTGCAAAGATTATAAAATGACTTGGTAGCAAATTTTAACCGTCACAAACTTTTTGCTGTACGCTTTTTTCTAGATTCAAATCAATTTCTAGTTTTAGAAAATGGTACACAATACAATGGAATGGAGAAAAAAGCAAGTGTTTTCAAGATGTCCCTAATAGGCTTTTTATGTTCCTTTTTATAGGCTCCAAAAGATTTTATTACCCTCTACATCTTATTATATTTCCATAATAACAACAATGTTGTCAAAAAAAAAAAGACGTATCTTGGACTGAAATCCTTATGCTTTATCTAGCATATGAGATTTTTTTGACCGAATAATTTGTGGCGATGGCCCGGACAAACTTTGGACCGTTGAATATATTGTTAAAGAAGCAATAAGATTTTTCTTGAATCTTTTTTAGGGGATTACATTTTTTTGGTATCTAAAATGTATTCTAATGATAATTTCTAAATATCCAAAAATAATAAACGCTCATTATTTTTGAGCCTACTTTCTCTCGTGTCTCGCTTACTTTTTATGCATAAGATTAGAACATAATTTGGCAACGACTTTTAACGCAAAAATATTTTTGGTAGTCTTTTTGGTAGGATCAAATCAAGTGCTTGCTTTTTGTAAATGGTGCAAAAATACGTTAGAAAGGAGAAAATGCAATCTTCTAAGATATCCCGAATAGAATTTTATGTTCCGTTTCACATCCCCCAAAAGTTTTTATTACGCTCCTTTACATGTTATTATATTTTTATAATAACGCAACAATGTTGTCAAAAGAAGATCATAAGTGTCTTGGAATGAAATCTCTACGTTTATCTTTCACATGAGATTTGTTGAACGAATTATTTGTGTTGATGGCTGACAACAAACTATCACCGTTGAATATGTTGTTAAAGAAGCAATAAGATTTTGCTTTGCACTTTTTTAGGAGACTACAGTTCGGGTATCATAAAGATGTATTCACGATCATAATTTCTAATTATCTAAAGAAAACCAAATTCATTATTTTTAGAGCCCACTCTCTCAAGTCTCAAGTTATTATTTTTGCAAAGATTATAAAATCACTTGGTAGCAACTTTTAACGGTCACAAACTTTTTGCTGCACTCTTTTTCGTAGAATCAAATCAATTTCTAGTTTTAGTAAATGGTGCACAATACAATGGAATGGAGAAAAAAGCAAGTGTTTCGAAGATGTCCCGAATAGGCTTTTATGTTCCTTTTATAGGCTCCAAAAGATTTTATTACCCTCCCTACATCTTATTATATTTCCATAATAACAACAATGTTGTCAAAAAAAAGCACGTATCTTGGACTGAAATCCTTATGCTTTATCTAGCATATGAGATTTTTTGACCGAATAATTTGTGGCGATGGCCCAGAACAAACTATGACCGTTGAATATATTGTTAAAGAAGCAATAAGATTTTGCTTGAAACTTTTTTAGGTGATTACAATTTTGGGTATCCTAAAAATGTATTCTAATGATAATTTCTAAATATCCAAAAATAACCAACGTCATTATTTTTAGAGCCTACTCTCTCAAGTCTCGTTTACTTTTTATGCATAAGATTAGAATATAATTTGGCAACGACTTTTGCCGTCACAAATATTTTTTTGTAGTCTTTTTGGTAGGATCAAATCAAGTGCTTGCTTTTAGTAAATGGTGCAAAATACGTTAGAAAGGAAAAAACGGCAAGTGCTGCGAAGATATCCCGAATAGGATTTTATGTTCCGTTTCACATCCCCCAAAAGTTTTTATTACGCTCCTTACATGTTATTATATTTTTATAATAACGACAACAATGTTGTCAAAAGAAGATCACAAGTGTCTTGGAATGAAATCTCTACGGTTTATCTTTCACATGAGATTTGTTGAACGAATTATTTGTGTTGATAGCTGACAACAAACTATCACCGTTGAATATGTTGTTAAAGAAGCAATAAGATTTTGCTTTGCACTTTTTTAGGAGACTACAGTTCCGGGTATCATAAAGATGTATTCTGATCATAATTTCTAATTATCTAAAGAAAACCAAATTCATTATTTTTAGAGCCCACTCTCTCAAGTCTCGTTATTATTTTTGCAAAGATTATAAAATCACTTGGTAGCAACTTTTAACGGTCACAAACTTTTTGCTGCACTCTTTTTCGTAGAATCAAATCAATTTCTAGTTTTAGTAAATGGTGCACAATACAATGGAATGGAGAAAAAAGCAAGTGTTTCGAAGATGTCCCGAATAGGCTTTTATGTTCCTTTTATAGGCTCCAAAAGATTTTATTACCCTCCCTACATCTTATTATATTTCCATAATAACAACAATGTTGTCAAAAAAAAGCACGTATCTTGGACTGAAATCCTTATGCTTTATCTAGCATATGAGATTTTTTGACCGAATAATTTGTGGCGATGGCCCAGAACAAACTATGACCGTTGAATATATTGTTAAAGAAGCAATAAGATTTTGCTTGAAACTTTTTTAGGTGATTACAATTTTGGGTATCCTAAAAATGTATTCTAATGATAATTTCTAAATATCCAAAAATAACCAACGTCATTATTTTTAGAGCCTACTCTCTCAAGTCTCGTTTACTTTTTATGCATAAGATTAGAATATAATTTGGCAACGACTTTTGCCGTCACAAATATTTTTTTGTAGTCTTTTTGGTAGGATCAAATCAAGTGCTTGCTTTTAGTAAATGGTGCAAAATACGTTAGAAAGGAAAAAAAGCAAGTTTGCTGAAGATATCCCGAATAGGATTTTAATTTCGTTCACATCCCCAAAAGTTTTTATTACGCTCCTTACATGTTATTATATTTTTGTATAACGACAACAATGTTGTCAAAAGAAGATTCAAATGTCTTGGAATGAAATCTCTACGGTTTATCTTTCACATGAGATTTGTTGAATGAATTATTTGTGTTGATGGCTGACAACAAACTATCACCGTTGAATATGTTGTTAAAGAAGCAATAAGATTTTGCTTTGCACTTTTTTTAGAGACTACGCTCCTGTATCATAAAGATGTATTCCTTGATCATAATTTCTAATTATCTAAAGAAAACCAAATTCATTATTTTTAGAGCCCACTCTCTCAAGTCTCGTTATTATTTTTGCAAAGATTATAAAATCACTTGGTAGCAACTTTTAACGGTCACAAACTTTTTGCTGCACTCTTTTTCGTAGAATCAAATCAATTTCTAGTTTTAGTAAATGGTGCACAATACAATGGAATGGAGAAAAAAGCAAGTGTTCCGAAGATGTCCCGAATAGGCTTTTATGTTCCTTTTATAGGCTCCAAAAGATTTTATTACCCTCCCTACATCTTATTATATTTCCATAATAACAACAATGTTGTCAAAAAAAAGCACGTATCTTGGACTGAAATCCTTATGCTTTATCTAGCATATGAGATTTTTTGACCGAATAATTTGTGGCGAAGGCCCCGGAACAAACTGTGATCGTTGAATATATTGTTAAAGAAGCAATAAGATTTTGCTTGAAACTTTTTTAGGTGATTACAATTTTGGGTATCCTAAAAATGTATTCTAATGATAATTTCTAAATATCCAAAAATAACCAAC